>PVKB01001232.1:190549-460807 GCA_004027205.1 Ctenodactylus gundi | reverse complement strand
CCATGCTTGCCGGTCTTTTCTCCACTTGCACGTGGGAAGGACACCCTTTTGCAAAAGGAAATTAAAGCCTCATACCCTGTCGTCCATGCCTCCCAAGTCCATCCTTTGTTTGGACAGGAAGATTGCTATGCGCCGTTTCTAACATTAACCACTAAGCTATTTCTCCAGCCCCTATTTTTAAATTTTAAGACAGGGTCTCACTAAGTTACCCAGGCTGGGCTCAAACTTGTGAGTCTCCTGCCTCACCTGCGTCCATCTCCTGGAGTGCTGGGTTTCCAGGTGTGCACTCCTGCACCTGACTCTGTGTGTTTTTGATAATCTCAGGAGAGAGGTCAACTGAGGTTGATCAGTCACTAGACAGGCACAGCTAGAAGCCAGAGAAGAAGTGCGGCTGCCAGCCATGGTCACACAGTGCTGGGGGACGAGCTGGCTCTCCTTCCCCGACCTGCCCAGGCTCAGGAGAGTTCTTACGGCCGAAAGAGGACCATGACAGCATGGCTACCCCTATTTCGTGGGGAGGCAGCTGAGAACTGGCGCTGAGTCCCGGCTAGCTGTGGTCACCTGCAGCCAGGTCTGAGTCCCCATCCTGAGCCCTGTGACTCTGCACCACGCCTGGGCTTATCTCCACACAGCCTTCATGCTTTGCTCTTGCCTTCCCGGGAGGCCCCTCGCCTGCACTTTCCTTCATGCAGGGAAAGGAAAAGGAGCCTGGGCAGGAGGGTCAGAGCCACACACGTGGCCAGGGAGGTGCCCGCTCCTGGTAGGCCAGGGACATGCCTGAGCAGGTGCCATGATTAGTCCAAATTGACAGGTGGGGAAACCGAGGCTCGGAAAGAAAGCGTACCTGAATGCGGTGGTTCGTGCCTATGATCCTAGTACTCTGGAGGCCGAGTCAGGAGGATCCCACATTCAAATCCAGTCTGGGTCTTTAAGTGACTTGGTAAGACACTATATCAAAATAAAAAATAAATTAAAAAGAATTAGAAGGGCTGAGGGTCAAAGTGCTTGCCTAACAATTGCAAGGCCCTGGGATCAATTCCCTAGCAACACATAAACTGGGCATGATGGCGCACAGCTGTAACCCCAGCACTCACAAGGGTGAGGCAGGAGGACGGCTGTAAATTCAAGACCAGCCTGGGCTACATAGTGAATTTAGGACCAGCCTAGACTACAGAGCAAGACCTTGCCCCAACAAATAAATAAATATTAAAAAAGCAAGACTAGAGATGTAACTTAGTGTGAAGAACCTGGTTTCAATTCCCAGTACTTGGGGGGAAAGGGAAAAGAAGGGTCATTCAGGGAGTGCTGTGGAGCCAGGATTCTACTCCCAGTGCCCAGGGCACAGCCTGCCCTGTTTCCTCCTCCTGCTGGCTCTGAAGGGCACTGTTCCAGGCAGGAGAAGCACCCGGATGACCCCGAATCCCTCCGGGACTGGCCTTCAGCTGAGCTGAAGCAAATCTTCTACAAACACATCTGTCTCTCTGCTCCTGGGGAAGTTTATTTTGGCTTTTAGTTTCTCAGGGAAAGGTTTTTGTTTGTTTGTTTGTTTTTTTGGGAACTCCAGCCTCACCGTGGCTGAACCAGGAGCAGCTTCGTCCTCCCAGGAGGAGCACAGGGCACAGGCTGACCATCAGACAAGTCTGAGCCCTGTCACTTCCTGCCGTGGGACCTATCACCAGTCACTTAACCTCTCTGAGCCTCAGCTGCCTCATCTGTAAAATGGGAACAATCTTTTTCTCCACACTGGGGACTGAGTCAGGGCCTTCACACCGAGCTGCATCCCCCAGCTCATTTTTTTACTTTTGATTTTGAGACAGGGTCTCACTAAGTCACTAAATAACCCAGGCTACGCTTCAATTTGTGATCCTCCTGCCTCAGCCTCCCAGAGTGCTGGAATTACAGGCTTGTCCCTGGGCGTGGGTAAGGCTAAACAACAGAAATTAGTTCTCCTTAAAGACTTGCAGGGAGTGAGAGGTGTCCAGGCAACAAAAACGTGTTTCCATCTGAGGGAGGGTTAGAGCTGGAGGGTCTGCCTGCGTTCCCAGGTCTCTGCTCCGGTCTCCCAGGCTGCGGGAAGTCGCAGCTCCTCCAAGTCAAAGCCTGACAGGACCCAGAGAGGGAAAGGCCCTGTCCAAGGTCACACAGCAAGTCAGTGGCGATGCAGGGCCTGCCATAGGCCTTTTGACTTACCTCAAGCTGTAGAATCAGGTTTCCCTGGTTCCAATCCTGGCTCAGCTCTTGTGCCCCTTGCTGACTGACTTCATCTCTTCAGACCTCAGTTTCCGTGGCTGCAAAATGGGGTCATGGTAACAGCAACCTGAAAAGGTGGCTGCAGGAATTAAATAAATCACATGTGGAATCATCCCAGCATTCTGGGAGGCTGAGGCAGGAAGATGGCAAGTTGGTATCCAGTTTAGGAAATTTAGAGACTTAGCAAGACACTGTCTCAAAATTTAAAAAAAAAAATTAAAAATTAAAAGACTAGGGATGTAGATCAATGTGAAGTTCCTGAATTCAATCTCCAGTACTGAAAAATAATAATAATAATGATAGTAACAATAATAATAATAATGTAGGAACTGGAGCCAGGAGCGTGTGGGTCTGTGTTAGGAAAGCAGAGAGGGTCCCCTCTTGCTCCCTCCCACACCAGCCCTCCCTGAGGAGCAGGGCTCCGGTCACTAAACCTCTTGAGGAGGGGGACTAGGCAGGGGCTGGGTTCCGCCAGGTGGGTGTTGCCCTGAGTCCACTGCGGCCTTTTGGTGAAGGCTTGCTGGTGCTGTCCCTCCTTCCGGTCTGCCTGGATGTTCTGGGAAGGGAAGTGAGAAGGCCTAACCCTGGATCAGCAATGTGACCTGGGGGCTGGCACCTAGCTGGCCAGAGTAGGCCCCAGCCTAGTGCTGGGATCTCCCTGGTAACCACCGGATCTGCCCTCCCCCTGCTTCCCTCCCCGCTGCCATGACCTCCCAGCACTGGCCAAGCCTGGGGAAACCGCAGTGGAGAGGCCAGGGCAGCCCTGCTTCCCACAGACAGGGAGGCAGGACTGTTCCCTATACCTGCTGTCTCTCACCCAGGTGGGTCTGTTTTTATCTATTTTAAGATGGGTTTCAATTGTCCAGGCTGAACTCAGACTTGCAGTCCTGCTGCCTCAGCCTTAGTTGTTGACGTGACTCCCAGGCCACAACCTCACCTGTCTGGAGCCCCCGGCTCTGGCTCGTGGGTTTTGGTGTATTCCTGGAGCCCTACGACCCTCACCACAGCTCCTGCAGAATGGAGCGACCCTTTCCTTGCCCCAGAGAACCGGGTCCTGCCCCCAGTCCCTGGCCACCTCTCATCCGCCGGCCTCTGCAGCTTGGCTCTTTGGGCCATCTCACATGAATGGGATCACTGGACGTGCGGTCTCTGTCACCAGCCCTTCTCACTCGCAGTAACAGTTTCAAGGTTCATCTGTGTGTAGCAGGATCAGTGTGTCACTCCTTTCACGGCAAGTGACAGCCTAGCATGGCGCTGCACCACGGTGTTTATCTGTTGGTGGGTATTTCCACTTTCTGGCTACGACACGCAGCACTGCTATGACCTTTCATTTGAGTATGTCTCTTGTGGCTTTCTTCCTGTCTCAGCCTCCCAGAGTGCGAGGATGACAGGCCTGCGCCACTACGCCCTCTGATGCCACTGTACCTTTTTTGGAAGCTTCTGTTTTCTTCTCTCAGTAGGCCCAGCTAGGGACACAGCTCACTGGAGTGCTTGCATGTGCCAGGCCCTGGATTGGAGTCCCGTGGCACAGAAGGAAAAGGCAAGGCAGAGCAGACACTTTAGCAAGGCAGAGGGTCAGAGAAGCCCGGAAGGTCAAGGCAAGAGAGAGACCCTGCCTCAAAAACCTAAAGAGCCTGGAGCATAGCTCAGGGGTCGAGCGTACGCTTAACACCTGTGAGGCCTTGGGCTCAACGTCCACCAGCCAAAGCAATCTCAATTAATTAATTTAAATAAATAGAATTTTTAAAATAAATAAATAGAACCAGGCCTAACGGCCTGTTCTAGGCCTGCTGTAATACCAGCATTCTGGGAGACTGAGGCAAGAAGATTGCAAGTTTGAGTCCAGCCTGGGCAACTTAGTGAAATCCTGTCTCAAAATCAAAACTCGAACTAAAGGGAAGGGGTGCTGGGGAGATAACTCAGTGCCAGCACCCCTGGGTTGGACCACAAACAAGGAGGAAGTGGAGGAGGAGAGGAGGAAAAGAGGCTGGAGGAATAGCTCAGCGGTTAGAGCGCTTGCCTGGTAAGCACAAGGCCCTGAGTTCGATTTCCCAGCACCACATAAACTAGGTGTGGTGGTGCATGCCTATAATCCCACCACTTGGGAGGCAGGAAGACTGCTGTGAGTTGAGGGCCAGAGTCCTGTCTCAGAAAGAAAGAAAGAAAGAAAAGAAGCTGCCAAAGCCTGTCCACATCCACTGATCCTCCTAGAGTGAGTGTGGAGCTGGGGAGAGGGCCGAGGGGTCTGCTGCTGTCCCAGCCAGAAGGAAGGAGGCTGCATTCCCACCTCCTTCGGGGGCCACAAACCAGCTTGGCCCAGGAAAGTCCTAGTCCTGTGTGATTCTGAGCAGAGGACTGGAGCTGGACTGTGGGTTCTTGGGTTCTCTAGCCCCACTATATGGTACTTTGGGACTTGGAGGGCTCTGGATTCCTAAGGAGACACAAACCCTTCCCTGGACACTCTGCACACATGCTCTTGCACGTGTGTGTGTCTTTGAGACGGGCACAAAATGAAGGCCCCAAATGGATATGTCGTTCAGGGATTCACCTCTTCTGCCCAGAATGGGAAAAGCAAAGGAATGAAGGTAAGAAGTGGCCAACCCATCAGCCTATTCCTCTAGGTCTGCGGGCTACAGCGGGGGTCCCAGCCCGAGGAGCTGGGTCACACAGGAGGAAGTGAACAGCAGGCCGGCACACACAGCTTCATCTGTATTTGCAACCACACCCCATCGCTCGCTTTGGCCCCTGAACTTCGCTTCCTGTCAGTGTGGTGATACTGGTTTCTCATGGGATCCAAAACACAACTGGGAACCGCTGTGTGAGGGATCTGGGTTGTCTCTCCTAAGAATCAATGTCTGGGGCTGGGAAACGGCTTAGCAGTTAAAAGAGCTTGCTCAGCACCACATAAGCCGGGCGTGGTGGCACATGCTTGTAATCCCAGCACTCGGGAGGCTGAGAGACAGGAGGATGTCTGTGGGTCCAAGGCCAGCCTGGGTTCCATAGTGAGTTCAGGACCAGCGGGTGCTTGCTCTGCCCCTGTCTCAAAAAAAAAAAAAAAAATCGATGCCTGATAATCTGAGGAGGCAATGCTAGTACCACCCCTCCCTGCTCATGGAAAAAATCATCTTCCACAAAACTGTCTTAAGCCACAGAAGCTGGGCACTCCCACGGTATTGGAGGAGCAGGGTGGGAGGGAAGAACTGGGGTAAGGAGGTGGGGACCCCTCACCTGCATCCCTCTAGGACTGTGGCCTACAGGAGCCTTTTCACAAAACAGGCTCAACCAAGCCACACATGGCCCCGAAACACTGAGTCAGGGCTTACCGCTCTATTGCACAGATGGGGAAACCGAGGCCTGTGGCAAGGTCAGCAGCTAGGAAGCAGCAGATCTGGAGCTCTTCTGCTCCCTCCCAGCCCTAACAGGCCACTCGTCCCTCTCTGAGGTTCCACAGCACATTTCTTGGACTCTAAGACTTCCCAACCCTTGAGGAGAAGGGCCTTGTGGGACGGGGGTTATAGTCTTTTCTCTTGAACCTCGCAAATGGGTTTTCTTAAGTCATCCGGGTGCTGAGATGAGGGCTTGGGGATTCCTGCTAGCAATGACAATAGCACTGTGGCTACAGAGGCCAGGCCTGGGCATGTGCTCTGAATCACTGATTCTGTAGCATCCTCACAAATAAAATAATAGATAAATACCAATGATTTATTTATTTTGCAATACTAGGGAATTGAGCCCAAGGCCTTTCCACTGAACTGTATCCCTAGCCCTTTTTAATTTATTCTATTCTATTCTGTTTTATTTTATTCTTGAGATAGTCTTGCTCTGTAGACAGGCTAATCCTGAACTCACAGCAATCCTTTTGCCTCAACCTCCTGAGTGCTTGGATTATAGGCACGCATCACCATGTCCAGTTTATGTGGTGCTGAGGAATTGAACTCGGGGTCTTGCACTTGCTAGGCAAGTGCTTTAACCGCTGTGCCATTCTTCCAGCCCTAAACATTTTTTATTTTGAGACAGGATTTCCCTGAGTTGCTAAATTGCCCGGGCTAGGTCAAACTTGGGATCCTGCTGCCTCAGCTTCCCAGTGTGCTGAGATCACAGGCATAGGGTGTGTGTGTGTTTGTATGTGTGTACCTGTACACAAACATGCTAGTGATTGGACTCAGGGCCTCACACATACTAGCAGGTGCTCTGTCACTGAACGGCATCCCTAACCCCTTCGACCTCATTTTGAGAGGCAGAAACTGGGCTAAGGAAAAATAGGCCAGGTTCCCAAGAGCTCAGCAGGTGCTGGTCTGTCCTGGGCATGCAGAGGGCGTGTTGTGCTCTGGGTGAGCTCTCTATGCCCCAGGAAGCTGTGCTGTGCCCTTATGGGGACATTGAGCAAGGTCACAAAGCTGGAAGGTGGAGGAGCCAAGATTCAAACCCAGGCCCGAGTCCACGGTCTGAACTGCGGCCCACCATGTACAACGCTGAGTGGCTTGGATGATATCACAACTTGCAGGTGACAAAGCTGAGATCTGAACCCAGGGCTACAAATTTTAAATTGTCGTATTCTGGCCGACTCTCGGCTACTCTATATCCTGCGTTGCCGGCACCCGGGGCTGGAGAATTGTATTCTACACTGGAAGGAGGGGCTCAGAGGTGACGTGCTTGCTGTGGGTGCTGTTTTACTGCTTTTGTTGTTTGTGGGCAACACTGGGAACTGAACCCAGGGCCTCCACACTAAGCTACATCCCCAGCCCTTTAAAAAATTGTTTTGTTTTTGTTCTTTGAGACAGGACTTTGCAAAGGTGCTCAGTCTGGACTCAGACTTGGTGATCCTCTTGCCTCAGCTTCCTAGAAGCCTGTTCCACCCAGCCTGGCTTGTGGACTTGTTCTATTTTGCTTTGTTTTGGGCTGTGGACAGAGCTCAGGGGGTTTTGGGCTGTGGACAGAGCTCAGGGCCTCACCTATGTTAAGCACACACTCTACCACTGAGCTACGCTCAACTCCTATGTGGTCATCGTGTCTTTCATGTGACTCTGAGCCGGGGAGAGGCCCAGCGTGATCTGAAGTCGCACCGTAGAGGCGGCAGATGGACGCCACCTTCCCAGCTGGGCTCAGTGCCCAGAGCTGTCCCTCCCCAGGCTGTACTGAGCTGCACCTCTCTCCCTTTGCAGACGGAGCCTGTGGCTGGCGAGGCTGCCGAGCAGGGCCAGGCCGGGCCCTGCCCGCGAGGACGCCCAAGCCCTTCACCGGCCACTGGGCCCCAGAGCCCACCGGGCTCTCCTGCTGGCCCTGCCATGACATCGGAGTCCACGTCGCCCCCTGTGGTGCCACCGCTCCACTCCCCCAAGTCCCCTGTCTGGCCCACCTTCCCGTTCCACAGGGAGGGCAGCAGGGTGTGGGAACGGGGCGGGACGCCTCGGGACCTGCCTAGCCCTCTGCCCACCAAACGGACCAGGACGTACTCCGCGTGAGTATCTGCGCTGCCGGGGCTCTGGGACCCTCCTCCTCCTCCATCTGCTGCCCTCCGGGGACAGCAGAGCTGTGTGTGGATCTCCAGTAACTTTCCTCCCTTCCTCCCCACCCCCTCCTTCCCTCACTTCTTTCCTTTCTTCCTTCCACAAGAATGCACTGCGCTCCTAAGAGGGACCCAGGTAAGACAGTCCCAGCTCAGGAGACGCTTGTAACCTAGAGCGATCTGTGTGCCATCCTTGCCACCTGGTGGGGTGGGGGCCAGGGACAGCCCGTCCTACCTGAGTGCAGAGTTCTGGGCGGGAGGGGTGTTGTGGAGTTAGCCACTGGTGAGCGGGGTGGACTGAAAGTAGTCCCAGGGCCTCCGGAGCAGTCAGTGGGTGACGCCAGACGGGGAGAGAATGAGTTTGTGGGAGCCACAGAGAGGCTGGCTTCGCCGGGCCACGGGCTGTTTATTGATGACAAGTTGATGGTGCCCTGTGCCTGCCAGACAGACAAGATGCCTAGCAAGTGGCAAATTGAAATGAGTAAAGGAAGGGTGACTAGAATATAGCCGTCTTAGGAGGTGGTGAGCTCCCCACTGGGGGAGGAATTCAAGCCTGTGCTGAACAGTCTTCACTCAGAAATCCTTTTTTTTTTTTTTTTTTGGTGGTACTGGGGATCAAGGCCAGAGCCTTCACACTCAGCTACATTTTCAGCTTTTTTTTTTTTTTTTTTGAGACTGTCTCACTCACGGTGTAGCCCAGGCCAACCTTGAACTCATAGCAATCCTGAACCTCTGCTTCCCGAGCACTGGGATGGTAGGCATGCGCCACCACACCCAGCTGATGTGGTGCTGGGAAATCAAATCCAGGGACCTGCACTTGCTGAGCAAGCGCTCTAAACAATGGGCTGCGCTCCCAGCCCCAGCTCATTTTTGATTTTTGATTTTGAGACACAGTCTTGATAAGTTGTTCAGCTACCCGGGCTGGGTTGGTACTTGGGATCCTCCTGCCACAGCCTTCCAGCCCACTGGGATGCCAGGCCTGCGCCACCGGGCCTTGTCTGGGCTTGCACTAGGGATCCTCCTGCCTCAGCCTTCTATGGCGTTAGGATTACAGGATGTTCTACCCTGCCTGGCTTCTTCATTCAGGAATCTTACAAGGGAAATCCATTTAAGTCCAAATAACCTCAGGAGGAGGCGGGTGCTGCACAGCAAGGAGTCGGGGACCTCCACGCGGGCCTGGGAGAGGCAGCTCCCTTCTGGGGCTCAGTCTTGTTATCTGCTGAGTAGGGGTGATGTGAGGGCTGGGTGAGCACCGCTGTGGCATCTGGCTGGGCGACTTCCCACAGCCCCGAGGCGGCTCCACAGGCAGGGCTCACGGTGTGCCCAGGCCACGGCGCCCACCCCCTTACCTTGTCCTCAGGACAGCCCGCGCCTCTGCCGGCCCCGTGTTCAAGGGCGTCTGTAAGCAGTTCTCACGCTCACAAGGCCACGGCTTCATCACCCCCGAGAATGGGTCCGAGGACATCTTCGTGCACGTATCCGAGTGAGTCCCTTTTGCCTTCCTGCTCCTGGCTGTGCCCTGCTGCAGTGTCCCCAGCAGTGTCTCAGAAGAAGCTGTCCAGCTTCTGCCTGAGGCCTAGGGAAGGAGGGTGCGGGGTGAGGCACGTGGGGAGGGGACTGACCTCAGAGGCCTGGCAACTGCAGCACGGGCCTAGGGTCCTGCTCCTGCTGTGGGAGACCTGAGAAGGCCGGGTCAGCTCCTGGGACCTTTGAGCAGGTAGGTGGGGAGGGGAGAGATGTTGCCGGGTGCCTCAGAACCTCAGGGACCTCCCTGTGACCTGTCACCGCAGTCCCCAAATGTCCCAGTGAGAGAGGTACTACGTGTAGTTTTGTTATTTATTTGGTATTAGGGATTGAACCCCAGACCGTCACTCTGAGCTACATCCCTTGCTCCTTTTATTTTTTTAAATTTTGAGACAGGGTCTTGCTAACTTGTCCAGGTGGGACACGAACGTGTGATCTTCCTAACTCAGCCTTTTAGCGTGCTACAATTATAAGCGTGTTGATTTCCATTTTACAGATTACAGAGCCCAGGCTCTGAGGTGTGAGACTGCCCAGGTCCCTTGGCCTTGCTGGGAAAGGCAGAGCTGTCCTCAGCCAGGCCACAGTGGTATCTGAGAAGTGGGCCTGCTATCGGGCTGACCCCAGTCTCTCTTGCTCACCAGCATCGAGGGGGAGTACGTGCCTGTGGAAGGCGACGAGGTGACCTACAAGATGTGTCCCATCCCACCTAAGAACCAGAAGTTCCAGGCCGTGGAGGTGGTGCTCACGCAGCTGGCCCCCCACACTCCTCACGAGACGTGGTCTGGCCAAGTTGTTGGCTCCTAGGCTGGGGGGCCACACAGAGGGTTGGCTGTGTCCCCATCGAGTGGCTCACCCCCTGGGCAGCCCCTGTGCACGTCTGTCTGTCTGTCTGTGCTCGTGGCTGAGTGTGTGCCTCCAGTTCCCACGCCCCGTGACCGTAGCCAGGAGCAGGACAGAGCTGAGGCCTCTGTCCCTGCCCTGCTGCTCCTTCCTCCCTCTTCTTCCTGCCACATACACACGGGACCTTGCTGTCCTCCTGCCCATGGGCCACATACTGACCGAGGCTGCAGAGGCCTTCGTCAGTCTCCCGGGGACATGGGGGCTCCTTCCCCTGAGCTCCCTCCCCACACCTCCCTCAGCAAGCCCCAGCCTGGGCCGCGCTCTGCTTGTGCCCTGCCTCCAAGCCCTGGCTCTGGGATCTCCACCACGGCCTGAGCCCTTCCCCTCGGAAGCCAGGCCCGTGAGCAATCGAGGGGAGACTCCAGCCTCACCTGGGAAGGAAACAAGAACCTGGAGGCGCAGGGGACTCCACAGCTGCAGCCAGCCCGCCTTCCTGCTCTCAGAGCACTGCAGAGGCAGGAACAGGGATCTGGGAGCAGAGAGAGTTTGTGGGGGCTCCTATTTCCTTGCCAGCCCCTCCTGGCCTGGCATCAGCTCTGGAAGCCCCAGGGAAGCTGTGCCCCCTGGGACTGCACTAGCTGAGCCCATTCCCTGCCCCTCTGAGGACAAGCAGGACACAGCTTCCCAGCGGGGGTGGGGTCATCCCCTCCATTCTGACTCCCCAACCCCAGGATGCTCTGTCCCATGTCCAGCCATGACAGCTGCTAAGGACACGACAGTGGATGACGACACATCCCTTGAGCCAAGGCCAGGCCCAGGCATTGGAAAATGGCCCTCAGCCTGGGAGGCTACTGGCCCTGTACCGCACATGAGCCTCTTCCACAGCTGTAGGTCCCAACAGTGCTGGGATTACAGGCGCCTCCCATGGGTCCTCCCCGGCCAGCAGCTGAGGGATCCCCATCTCCATCCCTGCTGTGCAGCTGTCCCTGTCACCTGGAGGCCCTCTGGGGCCAAGATGTGGGGGAGGGGTGAGAGGGGTGATCTGGCCTGGCCTGGGAAGGCCCCGTCCACCACACTCCCTTTTAGAGACCCAATGGCAGGATAAATAGGGTCACAGGCTCAAGGTAGGGGATGCTGGGACAGTGACAATTATGAGACCCCATCTGCAAGCAAAAGTGGGGTCTCAGATGTCCAGGATGAGGGAGTTAGGAGCTGTCTAGACCACCCAGGACCCCAGGGTAGCAGTCAGCTGGGGCACCTGCATCCCACCGCTGCCCCAGTGCCTCCACACAGACACTGGGAGGTGCTGGGCAGCCCCAAGCACCAGCCTGCCGGAACCTACTGAGCTGGGCTCCTCCAGCAAGCCTGACTCTGAGGGACAGGATGCCCAGTCCCCTTGGCAGGGGCCTTGGTACAGGTCATCTCCTGCTTCCCCCACTCTTGTGTCCTGTGAGTGGCTCCCTTTTTAGGCATTAGGCTAAGGCCATCTGGGTGGCAGGGGCAGCGGCTCCCCCAACCTGCTCTTAGGCCCTGCAGTGCCTAGGCTGAAACCCTTCCGAGACCCCAGCCACAGACGCCCGACCCTTCCTGACACTGGCAATAAACTCAACTGTGACTTACCCTGCCCACAGGTGCTCAGGATGTCTGTCTGGGTCTCCAGGGAGGGGCTGGAGCACACACCAACAGGCTCTCCCGGAGGCGGAGGCCAGAGCCTTCACACTCAGCTACATCCTCGGCCTTTTATTTCTTGTTTTGACAGTGTCTTCCCAAATCACTAAGTTTCCTGGGCTGGGCTTGAACTTGACTAAGATCTTCCTGCCTCCAAGAGTACTGGGATCACAGGTACAAGCCACCATGTCAAGTTCCAAACAGGCTCCTATTTGGGTCCTCAATGGATCAAAAACTGGTATACCAGGGGCAAGTCTGTTTCCTCATCTGTAAAAAGATGGCCTTGGGCAGGGGATATAGCTCAGTGGTTAGAGAACTTGCCTAGCAAGCACTGGCCCAGGGTTCAATTCAATTCCTCAGCACCACATAACCTAGGTGCGGTGGTGTCCACTTGTAATCCCAGCACTCAGAAGGCCAAGGCAGGACTACTGTGTGTTCAAGGCCAGCCTGGGCCCCATAGGGTGTTCAGTACCAGCTTGAACTATACAGCAAGATCTTGTCTCAAAAATATAAATAAATATAAGTTAAAAAAAAAGTGATGACCTCATGATGTGACATCACAGCAAGAGTCAATTATCCCTTTAGACACATCTGACACCATGCTTTATCCTGGAAACTACAATTTATTTACTTATTTATTTTTGTACTAGGGACCAAATTCAGAGCCCTCGCACTGAGCTACACCCCCAGCCCATTTTTTTTTTTTTTGATTTTGAGACAGGGTCTCCCTAAATTGCTAAATCGCCCTGACTGGGCTTGAGTTTGTGATCCTCCTGCCTCAGCCTCCCAGAGTGCTGGGATTACAGTCCTGCATGACTAGGCTCGGATGGCACAGGAACTTTAAGTGTTTGTGACATGAAGTTCTCTGAGATGGGCCCTTTGCTTCCGCCTGGCACCTTTTCCATCCCCGGCAGGCTGGGATCAGGTAGCTCTGGATCATACACTCGTACACGCCTCCTCCGGTGTAGACCAGACCTGCTTTGTTCAGAAGCACAAGCAGCAGCTGTGGCCAGAGCCAACATGGTGGAGGACAGGACGCTGTCGGCACTGGAAGGAGCCTGGCTTGACGCAGGCGTCCTGCACCCGGCCAAGGCCAGGACCTCTCTGTAGGCCGGGGCAGCTCTCGGGAGGTCCTGGTGCCCCAGCGTAGGTCTCTCATGCCTCATGGGCTGTCTCTGGGAAGAAAATCTCCTGGCATCGTCGTACCGTGTCCTGAGGGGAGACCACACTGTGGCCGATGGTCCGGGGGTCAGCATAGATCTCAAAATCATTGCCACCCTGTGCACAGATGGGGCAGAGAAGGCTTCATTCATGGGGTACCTGGAGGAGGCTCCCAGGGTTGGTGTCAATGCCCCCTGTCACAGGCCCCACACGGGCTTCTCCAGAGATGCTTTCTTTTGCCTCGTCAGAACTGCTAGGAAACCCACCTTCACGGCCGTGTCAGGCCTGCCGTGGGACATGGAACAAGCATCCACCCCTCTCTGGGCCCTAGCCTTCCAATCCGTATAATGGGTCTGGTAACACTGGCTGTCCTTCAAGAGACAGCGCCCCACCCCACACACCAAAGTCTATTCTATGGTCCTGTGTCCTGGTCTTGACCTCAGGTACACAGGGTTGGGGGAAGATAGGCTGGGACACACTCACGGGACTGGTCTCATTCCCAAAGAAGTGAATGGTGTCGAAGCTGTCCTGGTCCAGGCTGTCCAGACAGTAGCGCTTGTCCCAGCCCTCGGGGAAGACGTCAAAGCTAATCATGCCTCCTGTGGAGTCGGGGACAGCCAGAGGGCAAGCCTGGGCAAGGCCCCAGGTTCACTCATTCACTCAACAACCCCGAGTGACCGCCTAGTGCCAGGCACAGGGCAGCAAGCCTCAGGGTCTTCAGGCAGTTTGGTCCAGGAAGGAGGCCAGGCGGGGAGAGACCACTGAGCGGCGGCAGGGAGCTCATGCAGTGACTGTGTCCAGGGGAGGCCTGAGGTACCGGCGCTGGGAACCCGCACAGGCCAGCGTGGGCGCGTTTGGAGAACTGGTGCAGTCCCAAGGCAGGGCAGGGTGAGGAGTGGAGGGCGTAAAGCTGGGGTGGCGCCCTGGGTTTTGTGTGCAGTGAAGAGGGGCCCTTGGCAGGAGTGTGGCTGGCCTAAGGGACACTGCTTCCCCAGTGGCTGGCCTCCCTCTGGCACTGGGGCATGGAGTGAGGCAGCAGCTGGGAGAACAGCCGTGACAGGCTGGCTGCAGCCCCAGGCAAGCTGCCGATGCAGCAGTCCCCGACCTATTTGGCACTGGGAACTAGTTATGTGGAAGACAACTTTTCCACAAACGGGGGCAGGGTGCAGAGGAGCTGGCACTATCGCCTCAGCTGCTCCCACACCATCAGACGTTAGATTCTCCTGAGCAGTGTGCAACCCAGACCCTTGTGTACGCAGCTCATAATGAGGATCTGATGCCAGCGGGCCCTGGTAGTGCAGGCCTGCCATCCTAGCACTCTGGGGGGCTGAGGCAGGAGGATTACAAGTTTGAGCCCAGCCGGGGCAACTTAGTGAGATGCAGTCTCAAAATAAAAATGAGCTGGTAGCTCAACGCAAAGGCTCTCAGTTCAATCCCCAATACAGAAAACAAACAAACAAACAAACAAACAAACAAACAAACAAACAAACAAACAGACTCCAGTGCCACTGCTGATCTGACAAGAGGAGGAGCTCAGGTGGTAATGTAAGTGATTGGAACTGACTTATACTGGATTAATAACTGAGCCACACAGCAGGAGGTGAATAGTGGGCCAGCTTGGGAAGCTTCATCTGCAGTTATAGCCACTTCCTGTTCGTGGCCCAGGGATTGGGCCCCCTGCCCGTGACAACAGACTTCAGAGGCCCAGGACACAGGTTCTAGGATGTGTTGATAGGTTGGGCTTGGAAGGAAAGCTCAGCGTGGATGGGGAGGGCATCTGCTGAGGCCAGGAAGACTGGGCACCCACCGCTATCGAGCCCCTCCTATACCCGGATGAGATGGGCTCCCGCGACAGGACTCCCAAGTCCTCTGCGGAGTGGCCGTACCTCGAGAGAACCGCAGCCCTTTGCCTGCAAACTCTGTCTTCAGGGCTTCCACAAACTTCTCCCGGATCTTCTCCTTCTGCAGAGGGGAGGGGCAGACCGAGTTTCAAAGGGCTGCCCCATGCCAGGCCCTGGGCTCCTGGGCTAGGCACACACCTATGTGAGCTCACTGGTCCTCCATGTGGGGTGATTCCACTTTATGGGTGAGCAAATGGGCTAGGAGTGGTGGCACATGCCTACAATCCCAGGACTCTGCAAGGATGAGGCAGGAGGATTTCCGTGTGTTCAAGGCCAATCTGGACTATACTAGTGAGCTCAGAGCCAGCCGGGACTACAGAGCAAGGCCCTGTCTCAAAAACAAAACAAAATCAACAGAGGACTGGGATTATAGGCCTGCACCACCATGCCGACTCACTGAGTGTTTTCTGTGTGCTGGGCTGGGGAATTCAGCAGGGTCTGGCCAGTCCCTGATCCTGCTCCTACGAGCTAACCTACAGTGAGCAGGGAGACATGCACTCAGGAGCCTGAGGATCCCTCTGGGCCTAACCCTGCTGGACCCCAGGAGATGGGCAGGCAGGGCACACTAGGGCAGCAGAACATGCCAAGCAGCCCAACCAGACATGCTGGGGGGCAGGAGCACAGAGACAGATGAAGATGATATCCCCATTTGGCAAAAGCAGAAGTGGCAGCTCCGTAGGACATTCAGCTCAAAGGACCTGAACAGCAGGTGAGGAGGTGTGAACACATTGTGGGGTCCGTGGGCCACTGAGCATTTAGGGGTATGGGAATAGCTAGACTGGGAAAACTGGAACACGGCAGCCTGGAGCCTGGAGAGGTGCCCAGGACGCTAAGAGACAGAGCTAGAAAGGACCCAGCCTGAGGTCTCAAGCCCTACATAGCAAGACTCCGTCTCAAAAATCAAAATGAAACAAAAAACTGGCGGCAGATGTAGCTCAGGCCTGGTCACTGTGCTGTTCAGCTGTGTGCCTCCGGGAAAGTCATCTGACTTCTCTGAGCCTATTTCCTGCACCAAAGGTGAGAGAAGTAACTAAGGGTCCTGCTTGCTTCTCTCTCATGGAAAAAGCATGTGAGCCCCTGCCAGCTCTGGCCTTGCATTCTTGGCAGGTGGGTGGGCACCAGGGAGGAAAATGCCCCCCTCAGAGGCTGTTCTGTGGTCCCAAGCATGATGCTACAGGCGCCCCAGGGATGTTTCTGCAGGGACCCTGGTGGCTACATCTCCCCTCTCCAGAGGGTCAGCAGCCTGGTCACTCACTAGCAGCCTTGCAGGGCCAGCACTGTGACCTTGAGCTGGCCAGTTACCCTTGGGTCTGTGTCCTTATTTAAGGGAGGAGGTCATTCATCCCTCCCTTGGGTCTGAAGGGCAAAGGAGGCAAAAGTATTGTATGTGGGGCCCAGGGTTTAGGGTTAGGGTGCAGGGGTCAGTGATCAGAAACAGTCATGTCCCTTCACCACCAGAAGAGGGCCAACAGAGCTATCAAAGGCCGGCGCAAACTGGGAGTGGTGGTGGTGGTTCAGGCCGATAATCCCAGCATTCTGGGAGTGGTGGTGGTTCAGGCCGATAATCCCAGCATTCTGGGAGTGGTGGTGGCTCAGGCCGATAATCCCAGCATTCTGGGAGGCTGAGGCAGAAGAAAGGCAAGCTCAGGCCCAGGCGGGCAATTCAGCAAGACCTCCCTCAGACCCGAAAACGAATTAGCTATGGATGTAGCTCTGGATCAAAACAGGTTCTCAAAAGCATGCTGGAGTACAGATGAGGGAACAAAGGGAGAGGCTAGCGAAGGGACAGAGGAAGAGGACTTTGCTTTTTATGGTTTTTGAGACAGGACCTCACTCTGTACACCAGGCTGGTCCTGAACTTACTAGGGAGCCCAGGGTGGCCTTGAACACACAGCAATCCTCCTGCCTCAGCCTCCAGAGTGCTTGGATTAGGGGTGTGTATCACCACACACAGCTATTTTTTTTTAATATATGTGGTGCTGGGGGATCAAACCCAGGGCTTGCACTTGCTAGGTTGGCGCTCTAACCAATGAGCTATGCCCTCGGCCAGAGGAAGGGGACTCTGGACAACACAGGGGCTCTCGGCTCTGCAGCTGCACAGCATTGAGCCTGGCTCTGGCAATGGAAGGAACAGAAGCTGCTGGATCTGATGTGAGTGGCAAGGCAGCAATGGCATGCCTAAGCGAAGGCTGGGGTGGGTAGCGACCGGTGGTGTGGGTTGTAGGAAGGGAAACTATCAGCCCAGGGACGAAGCAGCAGTGACGTGTGGCATGTGCCTGAGCACTGGTTCAGGTGGAGCCCCTCCCTCCCTCCATTTTACTGATGAGAAAATAAAGGTTCAGAGAGGCGGAGTGACTGAGGGCCAGTCGGTGGCACCTTATCCAGTTCGGAGAACTCGATCCGCTCCTCCAGGGTGCAGCTGCGGCCGATGGGCGAGACGTTCAGCATGCCGTTCCGGAACTCGATGAAGGTGCCGCTGGGGGTGAGGAAGGAGGGGAGCCGGGGGAACAAGAGTGGCCCTGAATTCCAACCCATCCCTACCTGGGACCACAGGCCTCGTTGGACTCTCTAGGGATAAGAACCCCATCAGGGGCAAGTCAGGGGCCTGGGCTAGGGGTGCAGTTCAGCAGTCACGTGCTTGTCTAACACGCACACGGCCCTGTTCCATCCCCAGCACTGGTCCTGGGTGCAGGCAGAGCCAGGTTCCACCTGAGCCACCCACCCTTCGCGCCGGGGCCCGCAGACCGCAAGCTCACCGCTTCTTGGGCAGCCTGAGCAGTGCCATGTAGCTGAGGCAGAAGTTGATCAGGTCTTGCAGCAGTTCCTCCCCCAGGTGGTTCTGGATGGTCTGGCAAGGGCCACAGGCTCTCAGTATGCCACCATAAGATTCCCACAGCCCAGGACAGAAGCCCTTCTTGCCCCGTCCCAGCCGGGAGCCCCAGGCTACGCTGGGGGGACGGGACTGACCTGCTTGGAGAGCAGCCGTCCGTGTTTATACTGCACTGTCCCGTTCTCAGCAAACACATAATCAAACTTCTCGATGACTTCAGGGCCACAGAGAAGCCAAGTGAGAAAGAAAGAGCATGAGACTCGGTCCCCCTGTCACCCCCAAGGTGAGAGGGGACACTCAGGGCTGCTGGCCTGGTGTTCGGAGCCCTTTCACTCTGTCTCCAGCCTCTGCGCCTTGAGCAGCTTTGTGTCCTTCCTCACCAACCAGCCACTGCTCGAGGCTTGACTCAGGCAGGCCCTTGTGCCCCTACCGCCGGCCCCTGGGATCCCCTGACCCACTGTCCTCCAAGATCCTCTCCTCTTCAAGCCTTCCGGGACTCCCCAGCAGAGGGCGGCATTTCTACTCTGCACACCCACAGCCCAGGGTAAAGCTTCCAGCTCTGCTTCGCCAAGCTGGCTGCTCCGCTCTGGCTGGCCCCTGGAGGGCTGGAGGGGGTGCAGTAGGGAGGCCCGTCGCCAGGGGGTTTTTGCAGGGTCTGACCACAGTGGGGTCGAGGAAACGGAGATGTAGATGGAACAGGGAAGGTTTTTCGGGTTTTGCGGCATCAGGGCATGAACCTAAGGCCTTCACACTGAGCTACGCAGTCCCTGCGCTCATTTATTTTTGAGACAGGGTCTCACTAATTTGCCCAGGTGGGTTGCACTTCTGATTTGCCTGCCTAACCCTCCTAACCCTGCTAGCGTGCTGAAATTACAAGTGTGCACCGCCATGCTTGCCCTGATTACGTCCATTTCAAAGATGAGGAGGTGGGCCTGGTGGCTCAAGCCCGTAATCCCAGCACTCACCGGGGCTGAGGCAGGAGGACTGCAAGTTCAAACCCAGCCCATGCAACTTAGAAATTTAGCAAGGCCTTACCTCAAGATAACTATAAAAAGGACGTAGCTCAATGCGAAGATCCTGGGTTCAATCCCCAGTAACACACACACGCACACACGCGCGTGTGCGCAAAAAAAGAAGACTCCACAGAGAGGAATGAAACGCGAGCTACCAAGCGCAGGACTCTGCCTGCTCTGTTCCCAGTGCCTGGCAGTAAGAGGCGCTCACTAAATGAGCGGGACCTCTGCTCACGGATGCTCCTTCTCCTGTCCCACCTCTGCTGTGCCACAGAAGCAGGCCGGGGTGGTGGAAGGTGCCCAGGGATCTCCCAACTCTCTGGTCCCTCTGCCCCCTCACCACGCGACTCTGGCCAACTCCTACCTTCATCCCCTTCACCCAGCTGCTCGGCAATCTTAGAGTAGTCAGAGCCGCCCACCACGCCGATCTGCACCCTAGTTCGCAGCTTCTGCAGGAAGGCGGACACCTCAGGGTCAATTTTCTGTAAGGCCAGACGAGAAGGATTCTGCTGTCAGAGTCTGGAAGGCAACTTGGCCCTCACTTCCTGCTCAGAACCCTGACAGCCCACCTTGAGGCAGTAGAGGCTGAGCATCCCTAATTGCCACATCAGAAATGCACATACCTGGAATCCTGGTATTAGGGAGGCTGAGGCAGGAGGATTTCCATGAGTTCTATATCAGACAGGACCTGCCTAGACTATAGAATGAGACCCTTATTTTTAAATTTTTATTTATTTATTTATTGGTGGTCCTGGGGATAAAGTTCTAGGCCTTCACACTGAGCTATGCCCCCACCCATGTTTTTAGTTTTGATCAGAGACAATCTCACTAAATTGCTAAGTTGCCTAGACTGGGGTCAAACTTGCAATCCTCCTGCTTCAGCCTCTCAAAGTGCTGGGATTGCAGTCTTTTGCCGCCAGCCCCAGTCAATCCAAAACTTTTTCCTTTTTTTTTTTTTTGGTGACAAGGCTGTGTAGCCCAGGCTGGCCTCTTACTCATGGGAATCCTCCTCTTCAGCCTCCAGAATGCTGGGATTACAGGCACACGCCACCATAACCAGCTTTATGTGGTTCTGGGGAATCAAACTCAGGGCCTGGGCTTGCTAGGCAAGCTCTCCAACCGCTGCCCTATACCTCTAACCCCCAAAACCCTTTGAGTGTTGATATAGTGCCTAAGTAGAAAATCTCACATGACCTTATACGATGGGTTTCAGTTGTAATCCAAGATATATCTGGCTCCAAGCACTTCAGATGAGAGATATTCAACCTGTTCATGATTAAGACTTCAAAACTAGATGGACCTCAATTCAAACTCTGGCTCAAATCCCTCTTAGCAAGTTAACTTCAAATAAATGGCTTTGTCTTTCTTTGCCTCAGTTTTCCCTTCTGTAAAATGGGCACTCTAGTAGTAACCACCTGAAGAGGGTCACTGTTAGGATTAAATAAAATAATGCATGCAAGTGCTTGGAAATGAAAAGCAATTAACTGGTGACTAATCACGTGCAAAGTTTTCCTGCTATGTAAACCAATCACTGTAAATTATAATCCCATTTTCATATATTCAGATATATAAAGATGATAATATCTAGAGTAGACAGTGATGTCGGAGATGCAGGTACTCTGAAATGATGTGGGTAAGAGTGCAAACTGCTACAGCTGGTGTTTTGTTTTATTTATTTATTTATTTATTTATTTATTGAGACAGGGTCTCACTCTGTGGTCCAGGCTGGTCCTGAACTCACTTCGGAGCCCAGGCTGGCCTCGGACTCACAGCAATCCTTCTGTCTCAGCCTCCCAACTGCTGGGATTACAGGCACGCCCAGCTTATGTGGTGCTGGGGAATCGAACTAGGGTACTTAGCACTTGCTAGGCAAGCGCTTTAACCACTGAGCCATTCCTCCAGGCCCTTGTTTTATTTTTAGTCCAGGTTGGTCCTGAACTCACTATGTCCCAGGCTCGCCTTGAACACACAGTAATCCTCCTGCCTCAGCCTCATGGTACAGCTGTCTCAGAAGGTAATTTGGCAAGATCCACAAAAGCTTAAAGTGTGCATATGTTGTCATCCAGTGTTTTGAGTAGCTTATGTGCTTGTCAGTCAGAGAATGATCTGCTCTGAAATACTACACATCTACTCTGAAATACTATACTACAGAGAAACAGATAAGGAAGGTCAGCGCTGGGAGCACAGCAGGGTCCCAAGATGAGCTGCTAATTATCAAACGCAAGTTGCAGGAAGGCAGTGCAGCATGCACATGCAACATAGCACCACTAACTAATACCAGCCGGGCACATGCCCAATATTTCCTCTGAACAAAAAGATCCAGATAAAGGTCTGGAAAGAAACCACACTAGACAGGCAACCCTGGAACTCAGGATAACTGGGCCTAGGATGCTAGCATGGTCAGAGGAGATGGCGAACTTTCCTGTTTTGGTTTCATTCTTTTAAAACACACACACACACACACACACACACACACACACACACACACACACACAAAGTACACAAATTTGACTTCCCAGCACCACACAGCTGGCCATGGTGGCACACACCTGTAATCCCAGCACTCGGGAGGCTGAGGCAGGAGGATTGCCATGAGTCCAAGGCCAACCTGGGCTCCACAGTGAGTTCTGGACCAGCCGGGCCTATAGAACTAGACCCTGTCTCAAAAATAAATAAATAAATAAATAAATAAACAAACCAAAGTGCTCGTGAACATGTGTATAATTAAAAATTAACTTTTGAAAAGTGCTAAGCACAGGGCCTGGCGATGGGCAAATTAACAGGCAGTTTTTCTCAGGTTGCTGTGCCAACAAAGCTGGGGGAGGCATGATGAAGCTCCCTCCCCAGGGCGGCATCTTCCTCCCTCATCTGCGCCTGGCTGGAAGCCAGGGTGGCGGATCCCTTCTGGCCGCCAAGCCACGGCAGCCTTCTCATGGGGAGAAGAGAGGGTTTTGGAGGCCGGCACCTAGGTTCCCATCAGCCTCTACAGAGGATCCCCTCTCCTCGTGCTCAGCAAGAATCTGTGGGTGCTCCTGATGGTACCCGCACCCGGCGCAGAATGCCCATAACATGGGCCAAATGAAGGCTGATTTTCTCGGGCAGCTGGTGGTGAGGGAGGGTCTGAGGATCACACAGAATGAGGGCAAAGGGTGACGAGCCAGGTGTGGAGCAGAGGGCGGGGAGCCAACCCGGTGAGGGATACTTAGAAGGAAAGCTACACTCACTGTGCCTCTATGTCCCCACTGTAACCAGTCTAGGCTTGGAACCTCTCTTCTTCAGGTAACAGAGCCTAAACATTCATCAGAAAAGACCTCTGGCCCGCAATCCCAGCCCTCCCGAAGGCTGAGGCAGGAGGATTGCCTAGCCTGGACAACTTAATAATTTATCGAGACCTTATCTCAAAGTAAAAAAATAAAAAAGAAGGTCTAGGGATGCAGCTCGGGGTGATGGCCCAGTTTAGGAAAAAGGAAGCAGTAGCAGCCTTTTCTCCCTCCAGGATGGCAGTTGGTAAGTAGGTAAGGCAGATAAGGGGCTTAAGAAACGAAACCCGGGCCCAGGCCTGCTCCCAGCCCCGCTTCTCCCGCCAGAGGGCGTCTCTGACGCCTGGGCGCGCCGAGCCCCGGGTGGACAGGCGGCTCAGACGCCAGCTTCGGAACAGCGGGGCGAGCTGGGGCCGAAATGGGAGCAGGATCCCCGCCTGAGGAAGCAGGAAGGTCCAGAGCCAGGCCTCGGGGAGCGAAAGCCTCCCAGCGGGGAAGGCGGCCTGAATTCGGCCCACAGCCCTTTCCGGAACTAGATCCAGCCCCGCGCTCCCAGAAGGCGAGGGCGCGGACACCCGCCCGGAGACCTGTGGGCTGGGCGCCGCTGTCCCCAGCGCTCCGGTGGCCGGCGTGGGGATGCCGACGGCCGGTAACCCTACATCCCACACGGGGTCCCCGAGCGTCTGCTGTCACGGCGCTGCAGGCCTCTCTCTTCCCTCGGGTGTTCGCGTGCTGCGCCCGGCAGGAGCTTCCTTCCGGAAGTCGGGGACCTACCTGGCGAGCCGGCGTGAGAGTGCCGTCCACGTCGAACAGGCAGAGGATGCGCTCCTTCCTGCGGGCGCCCTCGGCGGTGACAGCCATGACTGCGGCTTCCCGCGCAGCGCCAGGAGGAGTCAGGAGCCGCGGCTGCCGGGTCACGCAGGGCAGAGGCGGGGCGGGGCCGGGGCGGGGCCGGGGCGGGGCCAGGAGGCGCCGCGCGGAGAGGGGCGTGGCCAGTGTGCTCTCCGAGACTAGGCCGGGGGGGCGGAGCCCGAGCCGAGCGCAGGGATGGTTGACTGCAGGGGCGTGCAGGGGGCGTGGCACTGGACCGAGGGTGCCCTCCAGGTTCCGACAGAGAGCTCCTAACCTGACGGAGGCGAGGTCTGAGTCTAGCCTCGGCTGGGAATGAAGGATGACCACGCAAAGCTGGCGGTCAGTACTGACCCTGCGCGGGCAGTGATTGCAACGAACCGAGAAGGGGGTGGGTGGGGGTGGGGCCTCCGCTAGCAGGTCATTGCTGGGCGGGCCGAGGGCGGAGCTCAGAGAGTCACGCCGCTGCTGACTCCGAAGATTTGCAGGGCAATCCCTTTGCCCTACACATTTTGAGCTTTAAGAAATCTGATGGCCTTCGATTTTGCAGGCTGGCCTTCCTTACTGTTACTCCTCCAGATGTCGTTCTGTCCACCAGAAGGCCCAGCTCACGGCCCACCTCTTCAAGAAATCTTTTTCAGGAGCTGAGGAGGGACCTCTGTGGCACAGCACGTGTCTTAGCATGTGCAGGAAGACCCTGAGTTCACATCGAGCCCAGTGACGCTTAGAACTTTCGGAGGTTGAGGCGGAGAATTCCAAATCCAAGCCCAGCCTGGGCAGTTAGGAATTTCAACTCCGAGTGAAAACCCTGGGTTCAATCCTCAAGCGCACACACACACGAAAGTGAGGCTGGAGCTGGAGTTCACTGTGAAGGTCCTAGGCTCCATGTCCTATCAGAAGAGGAGGAGAAGCAACTGTTTTAGATGTGCTTTCTTCTATAAACTATAAAAAACATAATCTATTTCCAGGGTAGCTTTGCATGTAAAATAAAGACTGAGCTTGGGGCGTAGCTCAGTGACTAACGTGCTTGCCTAGCATTTGCAAGGCCCTGGGTTTGGGTCCCCAGCACCACATACATTGGGCATGGGGGCAAACACCTATGATCCCAGCACTAGGAAGGCTGAGGCAGGAGGATTGCTGTGGCCAAACTGGGATACCTAGTGAATTCAAGACCAGCCTGGACCTTGTCTCAAAATAAATAATACACAAATAAATACATATGTACATAAATAAATATATACATACATACAAAATGAGCACATGTATAGACGTCCTGCAGTTGTTAGTGATCAAATTATATGTGTTAAAAGCTCTAAAAAGTACCAATTCAACTTTTAAGGCACAGGAAAAGGAAAAAAATAGGGGACTGGTAAAATTATCCAAGGTCTACCTAAACGATGAAATGCCATGAACCCAAATCTGCATAGTAAAATATTTAACATGGAATAAACATGACTTTTTTCTTTTGCATTGGAGACTGAACCCAGGGCCTTCACATTGAGCTACAACCTCAGGTATTTTATTATTTTAATTTTGAGACAAAGTCTTACTAAGTCACCAATTTACCTAGGCTGGGCTCAGATTTAGAATCTGCTTCAGTTTCCCAGTGTACTGAGATTAACAGACAACAGACTTGTATCACCACTCCCAGCTGTAATTCCATTTTTGTCATGGAAAAGTAGCAGGGAGTCTGTATGTGTTGCTGTGGTGAATATCAGGCTTTTCCCCTTGGAGGACTGCAGCTCCCTCTTCTCCCCCCATTTCCTTCTCCATTGGGCCCAGTTGAAGGTCCACCTGTGTCTCTGGAGGTTGCCCTTTAGCTGTAGGGCAGGTGCAGGTGGGCTTTTTTCTGCTTCTACTGTCCCAGTCCTGACACCCATGGCCTCCTTTGGCAATATGAAATAAAAACTATAGGAGGCCATTGTTTTAGTCTAACCTCCTTCACTAGACCTCAGTAGGTGGGACAAAAAACCAGAGAGTCGGGGCTGGAGGAATGGCACAATGGTTAAAGTGCTCGACTTGCAAGTGCAGTGCCCTGTGTTCGATTCCTCAGCACCACCAAAGTTGGGCTTGGTGGCACACTCCTATAGTCCCAGCACTTGGGAGGCTGAGGCAGGAGAATTGTCCTGTGTCTGAGGCCAGCGTGGGCTACACAGTGAGACCCTGTCTCAAAAACAACAACAACCCCAGAGTGGATGTAGCATGCTAAAGTTCCAAGTCAACAAGATCAAACTAAAGTCTTTTATCTAGCCAAGCTTCTGAGAATTTAGGATTCAGGAACCAACAGCCACAGGCCAGGGTCAGTTGGTATGAAGTTTTCCCCGCTTTGTGCCTTACACAGAATTGGTAACATGATGTTCTTTGTTACTGTCCTGTCTCTCTACAAGGAAAGTGGCTTTGAAGTCACCAACTTGCCCCTTTTTTTGGATTAAGCACAGAACCTCACACTGAGGTCCATCCCCAACTTGTTCCCCGCCTCCCCACCCTCGCCAAGGTGCTGAATTGCCAGGGCTGGGGTGGAACTTGCAGTCCTCTTGCCTCTGCCCCCTAGAGTGCCGGGATTACAGTTGGGACACTGGGCTGGCTGCATTTTTTTCCTCCCTTGCTTTTTTTTTTAGCCCTTTCCTATGTTTTGTTTTGTTCTGAGCTCTGTAGTCCAGGCTAGTCCTGAATTCAGTATGTAGCCCTAGTTGGCCTTGAACACACGGCAATCCTCCTGCCTTAGGTTCCAAGTGCTGGGATTACAGGCGTGTGCCACCACGCCCAGATCATGAGGTGCTGGGAAATTGAACCCAGGACCTTGCACTTGCTAGGCAAGCACTTTAACCCAGGAGCCCCTGTTCTGTCTATACAAGCAACCTCCTCTGCTCTGCTCAATGAATACTTCTTCAGTTGTATGGAAGGAAATGTCACATGATGCTAAAATAGAAAATAAAGCCAATTTAGATCCTCAGGCTCAACTGGGATTTTGTCCTGACAGCAGTTTGAGTCATAAATATGCAAACACCTGAGTGGCACTGCTGTGCCCAATGGTTTCGATGGCTCTGCTTCTGTGTGGTGCCATGAGGTCCCAGAGAAATCACTGGAAGTTGGCCTGGGCTAACCGGAAGGGTGTGGACAGATCCCCTCTGCCATGGAGCCTCAGTTTCCTCATGTATAAAACTCTACCTGATGGGATTGTGAAAAGAAATAGTAAGAACCCTTATTTACTGATGCTCTCCTAGGGGCCAACTTCTTACTGGACGTTGGACCACACATGATTATTAACCTTGCTTGTGTTAACTTGATTAAGAAGCACACAAAGGCTAGACCAGTGGAGCAGATCTGCAGTCCTAGCACTCTGGAAAGCTGAGGCAGGAGGACTAACCCTGCCTGCGAAAATTAGCAACCTAGACTCAGACTTGAAATAAACAAAAACATGAGCCTATCCTTGGGATTCAGAAGCTGTGGGATGCGGCCCACTGGCAGAACCAGGGCCCTCACACTGAGCTACCACTACAGCATCTCACTCTGTAGTTCAGGCTGGTCCTGAACTCACTATGTAGCCCAGGCTGGCCTGGAACTCACGGTAATCCTCCTGCCTTCGCCTCCTGAGTGCTGGGATTATAGGTACACACTCGCAAACCGAGCTTTTATGGTGTGGGGGAATGGAACCCAAGGCCTTGTGCACACTAGGTTAAGTGCTCTAACCGCTGAGCTACATCCTCAGCCACAGCTCTTTTTTATTTCTTAATTTGAGACAAGGTCTTGCTAAGTCATTAAGTTGTCATTAAGGTTGGGCTGAAACTTGTGAGCCTCCTTCCTCAGCTTCCTGTAGTGCTGGGATTCCAGGCCTGTGCCACCATGCCCAGTCAAGTTTTTGTCCTACAAAACTACCCCGCTTCCAAAGACGAAGATACACGTCTTTATTCCCAGAACAGCACCTCAAGGCCTTCCTAGTGAACTAGCTGATCTCCTTAAAAATACCTTTCCTATAGCCTCCCCCTGAATTCTCACTACACCCCATTTCCCAGATGGGGCTGCTGAAACTCTCAGAGGGGAGTGGCCTGTCGTGAAGCACAGCCCTTGGAGAAAAGGCGCCATAGCCCCTGCGGCCTCCAGTATGTCCCTTTAAGAGAAAGACCTTCCTTGGCAACTGTTGTTCAGGTGGGCCCCTGGGGAGACTCTTGGGAGAGGAAAGAGCAAGGCTTGGCGTGGGGAGACCTGGCCAGCAGGGGGACTTGGAGAGTACCGGGGGAGGCAGCCAGGACTGCAGGCAGGGGGCCTGAGACCCCAGCAGCAGGGCTGGCTCAGGAAGGAAGACCCTGGGCTCTTCTAAACCCAGACCTGAGCCCAAGGTTTGAAGACTGCTAAGGCTTCCTCCAAGAACTCTCTGAGGTGAGTACCCCAAAACTCAATTTCCAGAGGTACACACTGACACCAGAGAGGTGCAGTGACTTTCCTAGGGTCGACTCTGCCAGCCAGGATTCTTACTCAGTTCTGTTCCCCCAAATCCTATCCTGGCTCCTAAATGTTAGTAGAAGACAGTGTGTCAGACATGTCCTTGCCGGGCCTGGAGGCCCTGGCCTGAAATCCCAGCACTCTGGGAAGCTGAAGCAGGAGGATCACAAGTTTGAGTGCAGCCTGGACAACTTAGTGAGAACCTGTCTCAGAATAAAAACTAAAAATTTGGCTGGGGATGTAGCTGAGTGTGAGAGGCCTGGGTTGGACCCTTAGTACCAGAGCCGGGGTGGGGGTGGGGATCAACAAACATGTTATTGAGAGAACACAGGGGATTCTGACGGTTGTTTTCCACCTGAACCTCTTGAGGGTAGGCAGGCCCAGCCTGAGGGCAGCCTCGATGTAGTCAAAATGACAGTGTGTGGGGCTACCCTTCTCACAGACGACCTTGGGCTGTCCCTCCTGCTCCAAGCCTGTTCCTTACATGTGGGTGGGGTCGGTGCTGCGAGAACCCGTTGTCAGGGAGATGAGGGCAAGGGAGACGGTGCTCCAGACGTGCTGCCAACCAGCTGGGGAAACTGGATGCTGGCTAGTTGGCTGACCGACTGATTTTGAGACTGTAGTCCAGGCTGGTCCTGAATTCACTGTGGAGCTGAGGCTGGCCTCGAACTCGTGACAATCCTCCTACATCAGCTGGAGGATTGAACTGAAGGTCTTGTGGTTCCCTAGGCAAATGGTTTAACTGTTGAGCTACACCCCTAGCCTGTTTTTAAAATTTTTTTTTCTTCCAGAATGCTCACAGTGCAAGCCAGGTGTGTAATCCTGGCAATCTAAAAGGCTTAGGTAGGAGGATGACACTGTCCCTGTGCAGGGGACCTGAGGACAGGAAAGGGGGACAGGATAGAGGGGGGAAAGGGGAAATTAAAAAAAACACAGTATGTATCTACACCAGTTCCCCAAGATGTGTGCAATCAATATGTAAATGAATATCTATCTCAGTGTAAAAAAAAGGCTGGGGATGTAGCTCGATGCAAAGGCGCCCTGGGTTCCCTTCCCTGGAGGTGGAAGTGAGGCGTCTACTGTGCTTATATTGCTCCCCAATAAATCAGTCCGCTGAGTGCAAGCAAGTGAAAGGGCAGGTTCAGAGGTGGTGTTGACTACAGGGAAGGTCGGAATGGAGGCTGTGGCGGGCTTGGCTGAGGCCCCTAGGGCTCCCTCGGCCAGTGGGGACATACCTTCTGGAAGAATCTGGCAAGTCACGGTCCTCACAGCTTGCACCAGGGACTGGGAGGGATCGTGTAGACAATCCAAACCTGATCCATTTTTCACTCTACAGCTGAAGAAAGGGGAAGCATTGGTCAAGGTCGGCCACGATTCAGGTTCAGAATATTTTTTTTCTGTACTGGGAACTGAACTCAGGGCTTCACATTGAGCTATATTTTTATTTTTTGAGATGGGGGTTTCGCTAAATTTATCCTGGTAGGACTCAGATTCGTGATCCTCCTGCCTCAGCCTCCCAGAGTACAAGTGCCCCTGCATTTGGCTGTGTGTGTGTGTGTGTGTGTGTGTGTGTGTGTGTGTGTGTGTGAGGGAGAGAGAGAGAGAGAGAGAGGAGGGGGGTGCTGGAGCATCTACATACAGACCCAGGGGTGCTAACAAGCCACAATTCCTAACCATTGTAATTGTTTGTTCGAGACAGAGTCTCTGTAGTCCAGGCTGGCCACAAACACACAGCAGTCCTCCGGCCTCAGCCTCCAGAGCGTTGGGATCACAAGTGTGCACATCCAGTTTATGTGGTGCTGGGGAATCAAACCCAGGGCCTTGTGCTTGGTAGGCAAGCGCTGTCAGCCGCTGGCCTACACCCGCAGCCCTGTCCATGTATTTATTTAAGTCAGTATCGGGGATTGAACCCAGGACCTTCACACTGAGCTACCTCCTCTTTTTTGGAGGGTGGGGATTACAAGATCTCACCAAGTTGTCCAAGTTGGGCTCCGATCTGTGACACCCCCACCCCGCCTCAGGTTCCGGGGTGTCTGGGACCAGGGCACGTGTGACAGCGAGGGCCAGGGCCAGAATTCCTCACGACCTGCCCGCTCAGACCACGGTCCTTACCACTGGCTGACGTCAGTGGGCGGGCGTGGGCGCGCCCGCGCGGAGACGCGACGCGGAGGGACGCGGGCGGGCGCTGGGCCGGGGGGCGCCGGCGCTGGCAGTCGGGATGTGGGGTTGGGACAGCGCGCCCGGAGGGACCCGGATTACGAGAGGACACAGCTGGGGGCTACGCGGGTGCCCTGCGGGCTCCGGCAGCGGCTGGCGCGGGGATGTGCGGCTCCCGGCGAGCCCCGCGCTCCTGGTGGCCGGGTGGGCGTGCAGGTGCACAGCGCCCCTGGTGGCCGCCTTTGCACCGCAGCGTGGCCGTGCCCGGCTCTTCCAGCCTCCGGAGAGGGGGCCACCGTGCCCAAAGCTGCCGGGCTCATCAAGGGGTTGCGTTCCTTTCTTTTCTATACTGGGGATCAAGCCCGGGGCCTTCACACTGAGCTAGACCCCCAGCCCACTGTTGTTTTTTATTTTGAGACAGGGTCTTGCTAAGTGGCTAAATTGCCCCTGGGGGCCACATAGACCTTCACCTCGTGTTAGGAGACCCAAGCAAGTTAACAGAGCGCAGGTGTTGCTTTTCAAATGCTCCCCGCCAAATTTGCGAGGCTGCGTGGTCTCTGTGGATGTAGCACGTTTTTGTGTACTGCCCACTTCTGTTGTGTTTCCGCTACTGGGAATTGAACCTGGGGCCTTTACACTCAACTGCACTCCCAGCCCTTTCTACACTTTTTAGATTTTGAAGCAGGGTCTCTGCTAAGTCACTAGATCGCTCTGTCTAATCCTCCTGCCTTAGCCTCTCAGAGTGCTCAGCGTCATCTTTGTACTTTGGTTGCTTACACTTTCTAAACATGTATTATTTTATACTTGTATCACAACAAATGTTTTTATTTTGAAAAAAAAGAGAAATTGAGGCACGCTCCCTATCAAAGTTGGGGTAGCTTGTTGGAGCTCATAGAGGCAGGGTAAGTGGCGGACACCATCATTAGTTTCCCAGATGGCCTTTGCTTGTCTGACAGGGGCTGTTACCCAAACCCACACGGAGAGCTCCTCCACCTCACGCCCCAGTCGGGCGGGCCTGCTGTTGGCCCTCCTCACCGGCTTCCTGCTGCCCCCTATTGCCCGGCACATCTCAGGCTCTTTTTCAGCTTCCCCTGCTCAAGCGCTCTGCCACTGTGGCTTCCTTTCCGTCCCCTCCAATGTCTTACCATTCCTTCCCCCTCACACGCCCCACTTTGTACCTGTGCTCTTTTTCATTTAGGTCTCAGGTTAAGTATCATGTTCTCACAGGAGGCTCTCAAGTTTGAGCTGTCTGGCCAACTTAATTTGCAAAACTATCTCAGGGTCTCGCTCGGTAGCCCAGGCTGGTCCTGGATTCACTATGTAGTGTAGGCTGGCCTTGGACTCACGGCAATCCTCCTGCCTCAGCCTCCCGAGTGCTTGGATTACAGGCATGTGTCACCATACCCAGCTTTGTGGTGCTGGGGAATCGAACTCAGGGCCTTGGACTGACATTCCTCTAGCCCCCAGAATAAATGTATTTTGTGTGTGTCACATATTTAAGCGTGTGTATATGAGAGAGACACAAAGAGAGAGAGGGAAACCAGGGAATTCAACAAAAGCCCTTCACACCGAGGCATATCCCTGCCTTTTTTTGAGACAGGGTCTTGCTAAATTGGACTGAAACTTGTAATCTTCCTACCTCAGCCTTTCAGCGTGCTGGAATTACAGACATGTGCCATCAGTCACAGTTGTAGCTCGGTGAAAAGGCCTTGAGTTAATTCTCAGTACTGCAAATATAAAATTAAATTAAAAAAATAGCACGTTTTCAGAGAAACCTCACCCACCCTCCCAGCATATCTATGTCACCCCTGCCCTTTCTTTACACATCCTGCTGCCATCTGATTTCTTCTCTGGCACTCTCACAATTTGGGATCCCGGCTTGTCACCCACGCGTCTCCCAGCCTCCCCAGAACATGATGCCTGCTTGAGCAGGGCCTGCTCCCCACTGTACCAAGCACAGAACCCCACATCGCCACACACATTCCCTTCCAAGAAATGGCTGCGGGGCTGAAGGAACTCACCCCAGACTGGCCCTCAGTCACAAAGTCTAAGGCAATGTTTTCTCCATTTCCCCCAGAAGCTGGTGGTAAAAGGAAGTCTATCTGCAGTACTTTGTTTAATGAATATCCTCAGCAAGCCAGGCAGTGGTGTAGTCTCAGCATTAGCAGAGAAGGTTGGGCTGAGCAACGTCTCTTCATGGTGCTGGCTTGCAGGAGTCCCTCGTAATGGCTGTTGAAGGACACTGTCCCCGTAGCTTGATACTCACTGAGCATTTAATCAGTGCCAGGCACTGGGGAAAGCACTTCACATTTCCTGCTCTTCCCACCCTGCAAGGTGGGTACCACTTCCCCATGTTACAGAAGAGATAACACAAAACATGCAGGCCCGCACAGGTGGCAAAGCGGGGACTTTTGTACAGGCTGATGATCTGAGGAGGAGTGTCAATAGGTCATTTCTTAGGAAGTAGATGTCAAACAAAGCCACCTGCACTCTGTGCCCTCTGGGAAGAGCTAGAATCTCTCCCTGTGTTCCTAAACTAGCACAGTGGGAAACACTAACAAAGTGCTGGTAAGAATGTAGTGTGCTAAGTGTACCTGCTGGCAGGGAATCTGTTTCCCTTTCCTCCCCCGTAGGGTGGGACCAATGCCCACACCCCAAGCATATGTGTGAAGACACCCAGCCCAGGTTGGGTCGTGGGAGGTGCCGGCCTGGGCTCTGCAGATCCTCCCAGCTGGGCAGGCAATTCTGGATATACCAGGGTGCATTCAGACCCCTCCATCACACTCCAGACTTATTTGATGAAGTCACTGGAGAGGATAGATCCCAGGACCAAGCCTACAGCCAAGATAAAACTAGAAGGGAGGGCTGGAGGACTAGCACTGCAGTTAAAGCACTTGCCTAGCCAAATGCAAGGCTCTGGGTTCAATTCCCCAGCACCACATAACCTGGGTGTAGTGGTACACAAATATAATCCTAGCACTCAGGAGTCTGAGGCAGGAGGACTGCCTTGAGTTCTAGGCCAGCTTGAGCTACCTAGTGAGTTCAGGACCAGCATGGATTGCAGAGTGAGACTCTATTGGAAAATAGAAAATCTAGGATATTTATTTACTTATTATTTATTGTGGTACTAGGGATTGAATCCAAGGCTTTCAGACTGAGCTACATTTCCCAGCCCGCCTTTTTTTTTTTTTTTTTTTTAAACTGGGTACTGAGCTTAGGGCCTTCACAATGAGCTAAATGCCCAGCACATATTTTTTTGTTTTTGAGGCAGGGTCTCACTAAATCTCCAGGTGGTTCAGGCTGGGCTTGAATTTGTGATCTCCCTGCCTCAGCCTCACAGAATACTGGGATTACAAGCCTATATCACCGAGCCCAGTTCCACTGAAGTTTTTAGTTTTAATTTTGAGAGAGTCTTGCTAAGTTGCTGAGGTTGGGCTCAAACTTGAAATCCCATGATGGCTAAGGCTGTCCGGGGGAAGACCTTAGAGTCTGAAGATGGAAGATCCTCTCTAAGCCTGTCTCACCCTTATAAACCAGTGGTGAAAGCCACACATCCTTCCTGCCATCGGCACTTACCACCAGTTTTTGAACCAAGCAAGGATGGCACTCAGACTAAGCACAGTGAAGCTCCGAGGAGGACGATCTAAATGCCAGCGGCTGCTTCATGCAGGACATACACCCATACTGGATCCAAGCACCACACGAATGTAGCAGGCAGAAATGGGTTTATTGCATTAGAAAAAACACCAATGAAAACCAGCATACACCTCCATACTGGACAAAATTTGCCTGACTTCAAGAGAATAAAGGAATCTCAAAGGTACCAACTTGTTTCAGGGAGACGGTGCTGGACTCATCCCTCCTCCTTCCCTGTCCCTTTAAACCAGTGGACCTCTACAGGTGCTCATGGTGTGACACAGTACCTGACTCATTCCCCCTCTGCACACCCACATGGACTTGGCTGGTCACAGGGTTGGCTCCTGAGGCTCTGCGATGGCTAGAAATGTGAGGTCAGATGTGTGTGTGTGTGTGTGGGGGGGGGGGGGGTCCCAGTCTGGGCCTGGGTTTCTACACTGAGTGGCAGGGATGGCCTGTCTTCCCGCAGAGCTCCAGGAGCCTGCTGATAGTTTCTCCATCTCCCCGCCAAGGCAGGGCACAGGCATTGGCACGAACAGCTGCTGGGCATGAAGGGGCTGTGCAGGACATCAAGTGACTCAAATTCTCCCCGGGGAGCCACTCAGGTGACCTCCTCGGAACAGCCCTGGGTGACCACTGGGAGAATCAAAGCCAGATGAGCCTGGACATGGGAGAAGCAGCAGCTCAGCTCCCTCCAGATGAGACGAGGGTTCAGGCACAGAGGCTGGTACAGGGGCCCAGAACACAGGGACGGGCCAGGCAAGCTGAAAAAAGACCCTGGGAGGTAGGATAACGGCTTTGACCAACCTGCCAGCTTCCAGAAGAAACCCAGCATGTGACACCCAGGGTCCTCAGATCTACAAGTAGAGTCACAGTAACCAATCCCTGCTGGTTTCCACTCTAACTTGTCACTGCCTTGCACACCAGGAATCGGTGGGCCTGAGAATGAAATGGCTCACTCATTTGGCCTCTAGTCTTGAAGTTCTAAAATGTCACTTGATATCCGACGCGTCCCTGGCCCAGTCACAGGCAGACATGAAGGCAGCAGGACATCTTTTCCTGTAGTTGAGATGCTGATGATGCTGACTGCTCTGACAGTAGGGCAGGGGCCAGGGACAAGCAGTGACTTCTCAGGGAGGAAAGGCCTCTGTCCCAGGACTCAACTCGAGTTTTGGAGAAGGCAGCGAGACACGGTGGGAAGGACCCAGGGGTGTAGGGCTGAGAGCCAGGCACCTAAAGAAAGCCTTTGCAGATCAGAGACTTCTGGATTGTTCCATCTGTATACTTAGCAGCAAGTTGTTAGGAAAACACCTGCTCACACTCCTTCAAGTCAGAATGACAACAGAAATTACGTGTGCCTTCTGGACACTCAGGCTAACGCAAACATCCCCAACCCTACGTATCCTTGTCTCCTGGATTCTGCACCATATTCCTGCACACCAGGGGCGTTTTCCTAAAGCTGGGGATCCTGTCCCCTGGAGTCTGGGCTGAATGCCGCTCACTGGACTGGACAGGGATTCTAGGGACCACAAAGCCCTACATCATTATTTGCAGGCAGATGGGCAGTAACCAATCCCTGCTGGTTTCACTCTAACTTGTCACTGCCTTGCACACCAGCTCCCTGGGTCCCTGCTACTCCAGCCAGACTCCAGAGTTCCCAAACCCAGGAAGGAAGACTGGCTAGGGTGAGGAGGAATGGCTTCATCCCGTTGCTCTGGCCTGAACTCCCAGTCACTCTCCCTGGCTCTCAGGCTCTGGCTGCTCCGCCCTCCAGACCCCATTGCCGGTGGCAGGGGAGGAAAGGGGGCAGAGGTGCGGCGAGAGCTCACTGAGGTGGGCTCTTCATCCTGACAAACTCAACTGGCCCCATGCGCACCAAATCCTTTGGTTTGTGTCCCACTAGCGAGTAACTGCTCCTGGGTCATGGATGTTGTTAAACTCACCTGGTCCCACGGGGGTGGCAACCTGGGTGGGGCCTGGGAAGTCCCTGGAAAGAAGCTCTAGGCTGGGGCTCCCCGAAACTGTCTCTCTTGCTTTCTGCTTAACCAGACCTCCTCCTTTTCTCCAGGGTGGAGGACGCTTCGGAAACAGCGTCAAAAGTGAACTCACAGACAAGACAGCCTTAATAAATTAGTGTAATACTATTAGACAGGGGTGGCATTTTGTTCAGTTTCTTAGCAGCATCGTCCTACGTGCAGCCTGACGATCGAGCTCCTTCCCTGGGAAATTTAAAAAGCCATCCCCTGGTTGTTAGCTTTGATGTAAAATTATAAAATAGAAATCTGATAGGGTTTGTTTTGTTTAAAAAGGAAAAGCCCCTCAAGGGGCAGGCGGGTGGGTGGGCGGGTGGTCCCACGCAGTCCTGTTAGCTCTGGCCATTGGGTCTGCCTACAGCGTTCCCACCGGGAGGCTGGATCTGGATGGAGTCCAGGAGGGGCCGAAGGGCCTGTCCGAAGGGCCTGCGGGGGGAACAGACGTGAGTGGGTAGGCTCTGAGGTATGGCCTGCCCACAGTGAGGGGACAGAGATGGGGTGGAAGGACCATGGGCAACGGCACCACTTGGGAAGAAGGACCTAGAGAACCAGGAGGTGAGTGGTTTTCCTTTATTGCACGTTCCCTGCCGTGACCTGGTGCCTCACCACAGGCCCAAACACCATGAGGCCAAGTGACCACAAGGGACCAGAGCAACCTTTCCTCCTGTGAGCTGGGTACCTCAGGTCTTTGTCGTGATAACGGAAAGCTGACCAGCACACAGGACACCTCTCACATGCCTGCTCTGCGCTTTCATTCGTGGGGGCCCTCCTGAGAGTGCTGCCATCTTACTCCCCAGATGTTGAAGGACTGGTGACCTGTGTTTAGAACAGGCCAGCTACCCACGGGGAACTAGAACTTTCTCTACTTAAGGTTTTGCACATTTAATTCTTGTGAAGAATTAGACAAAGTTTAAAACTGGGAGCACAGGTCAGTTAAGGCCCTGAATTTGATTCCCAAACACCATATAAAAATTAGCTAGGTGCAGGGGGTATACACTTGTAATTCCAGCACTTGGGAGGCTGAAGCAGGAGGACTGCCTTGAATTCAAGGCCAACCTGGGCTACATAGTGACCCGGCAGGACTATAGAACAAGAAGACCCTGTTTCTAAATAAAGTTGAAATGAGAAAGTTGAGGCAAAATAAAACAGATATGAAGAAAATAAAACCAGGAGTGAGAATGGTAGACAACTAGGGCTTTTGTCATTTTTTTTTGTTTTTGTTTTTTCTTTTAGGGTCTCACTTTGTAGTCCAGGCTGGTTCTGAACTCATTGGTGTAGCACAGGCTGGTCTTGGACTCAGAACAATCCTCCTGCCTCAGCCTCCTGAGTGTTGGGATTATAGGCGTGCACCACCACATCCAACTTTATATGGTGCTGGGGAATCAAACTCAGGGCCTTGCGCTTGCCTTGCAAGTGCTTTAACTGCTATGCCATCCCCTAGGCCTGATTTTTTTTCTGAGACAAGGCCTCATTCTGTAGTCCAGGCTGTTTCTGAGCTTACTGTGTAGCCCAGACTGGCCTTGAACTCATGGCAATCCTCCTGCCTCAGCCTCCTGAGTGTAGTCTATGTGGTTCTGGTTGAAGTGAATTCATGTACTTAGGACTTGCTAGGCAAGCGCTTTAACTCCTGAGCTACACCTCTTTTTTTTTTTTTTTTTTTGAGATAAAGTCTCACTCTGTAGTCCAAACTGATACTGAGCTCACTACGTAGCCCAGGCTGGCCTCAAATTCAGAGACATCCTCCTGTTTCAGCCTCCTGAATTGCTGGGATTACCTACATGTTCCACCACACCTAGCTTATGTGGTGCTGGGAAATTGAACCTAGGGCCCTGCTCTTGCTAGGCAAGCCCTTTAACTGAGCTACAGCCCCAGGCCAACAATGAGGTTCTTGTAGGGCCTTAAATATTCCAGGGAATTCAGGGAATATTCAGGAAAAATGACCCATGTCAGGTTGCTATTTTCCAAGTCTGTTGTGGCAGCTACTTTGTTGGGAAAATCACTGCAGATACTAAAGTTTGGGGATTTTCCAAGATTACTAACGCTTAAATAAGGTGGCCTTTAACGCATCCAGGCACTGCCTTTTCTTCAGTGGACACTGCTAGCTTTGAAAATCATCCCCAAGTTCAAGGGAATTAAGTACTTCAAAGAGTGAACCTAAAATCTGGTGTTGGGGCTGGTGGAATAGCATAGCAGGTAGTGCCTGCCTAGCAAGCACAAGGCTCTTGAGTGCGATTCCCCAGCACCATAAAAGCCAAATGTGGGTGTGCATGTCTATAATCCCAGCACTTAGGAGGCTGAGGCAGAAGACTGCTGAGTCCGAGGCCAGCCTGGGCTACAGAGCGAGACCTTGTCTCAAAAAAAAAAAAAAAATCTAATGTAAGTTAGTCTAGAAACTCAGCCACACCTAGTGGTTCAATCCCCAGTCTCTCTCACACACACAAAGTCCAGGTGCTCTACCCATTGAGTCATAACAGTCAGAGCTGTCCACCTCCTCGAGTCCGCTTAGGGCCCAGTAACCTAGATCCTCCTGTATCTGCGGGATTTCCCACACCCAGGGAGCGGAAGGCAGGGCCAAGGTGAGGCATGAGGCTCATCTGCAGCCTTGTGTCCATCCCACACACCCCGGCCTCCTACCCAGGGATGAAAAACAGCCTGTCTTGTGGAGCCAGCTAAACCTGCTAGGATCCCAGCTGGGTAGGTCCCTAGTTTAGGAGAAACCGAGTCAGAGTCGGCAGACTGATATGGACCTGGAGTGGCAGAGGCTGCTGAGAGCAAAAGGGAGCGGGGAGTAAGGTGGCTCCACGGTGTGGGTCCTTTCAGGGACAACACTGGCTGGTGACGGCTGAGGCCCTTCCTCAGCCAGGTGCATCAGGGCAGAGGTGTTGCAAGGTACCTTTTTTTTTTTTTTTTGTGGGGATAGGATTTTGGTAAGTAGCCCAGGCTGGCCTCAAACTCATGATCTTCCTGCTTCAGTCTCCTGAAAACTACGAAGACAGGTGTGTGCCACCATACCTGGGTACAAAGCATCTCTGAGTTAAACATCTACCGTGGGCTGATAGTGCAAGTAAGATTCAAAGGCCAAGTAGAGCCCAGTCTTTGAGGGAGTCAGAGCTCATACGCAGAGCAAGGCCCAGCAGCAATGGAACGGTCGCTCTGCCCCTTCTCCTCCCCTCCTTGCTGCTGTCTGCATTTTAACTGCGTGCTGCTGGCATTGGCATGCGTCCATGTCCAGTGGGGGACACAGGAGCCAGGATTTTGTCCAAATCCTGTAGTGAGTGTCAGGTGGGTTTCTAAGTTCTGTGGTTGTACTCCGGCCAGGGGAGCATTGGTCTGACTTTCTCTCAGGACGTGGAGGGAATCCAGTGTACCTGCACAGGTGGGAGTAGGGGCCTTGTGGGAGAACTTCCACAGGGTCAGGAGGATTGAGATGGCACCGAGGGCAGTGATATGGGCTCGGACTGGGGACACAGGGTGCACTCACGTGGAGAGGACTTCAGAGGGAAGGTCGGTGATGTAGGATGGGATCTTCCGCCCAGTCAGGAACTGTGCCACTTCGTTGCTGAAGGTGTTACAGTTGTGTTCAAAGAGGTTGTAGGCTTCACCCCTGCACAATACAAGAAAGGTGGGGGGAGGTAGATGGAAAAGCCAGCAAGCGCTGGTGTTGGCCAACCTGAACCAGGGAGAGGAAGGTGAGCACAGCTGGTATGAGGACTGTGACTGCGCCTTGCCCCTACAGGTAAAGCACAAAGACTCCTGATCTGCCACTCTGCAACTTTAAGACCTGACTTCTAAGGGAAAAGTGAACTAATACAGCCGCCATAGTTTCCTATCTTCACATTCAGACTAGAGTTCCAGGGCTAGAGTTTAACCCTTACTGAAACTGACCAAAGTTTCTTCTTCCTTTATTTTTATTTTTTTGGAGTTGGGCCTGGTACTGAGGGCTTCCCACAGGCTGGGCAAGTACTCTCCTCCTGAACCATACCCCCAGCCCCCAAACCCCTTCTCTTCCTCTTCCTTTCTTTTTTCTTTTTATATACAATACTGAGAATCAATCAAACCCAGGGCCTTTGCACTGAGCTATATCCCTAGCTCATTTTTTAATTTTTACTTTGAGACAGGACCTTTCTAAGTTGCCTAGGCTGAGCTCAAACTTGCGATTGCCCTGCCTCAGCCACTCAGCATGTTGGGATTATGGGCCTGTGCCACCAGGATGAGCGTGGCTACAGAGCGAGATCCTGTCTCAAGAAAAAAAAAAAAGTTGCAGCAGAAATCATGCTGGGATGGAAAAACTCTGGGCTGAAAGGTTAGTCAGTCTTAGTAAGGGTTAAACTGCAGCCACGGAGCTCTAGTCCATGAATGTGAAGACTGGAAATTGTAATAGCTATATGGGCTCTCCTGGCAGCATGGAAACTGCTTTCTTTTCATCATCATTCACAAAAATGGGATCACGCCTTGCACTGAGTGCTCCAGGGACAGGACACGTGGTGGCCTGCTAGGGGAGACACCCATGCACCTCCCTTCACTCACCTGAACAGAGACTCCCCCAGGGAGGACAGGTACTCCAGAAAGATTTCTTCTGTCACTTCCGTGCTCCCAACATCCACCACAGAGTCCGGAGGCCCAAGTAATGTCCCTCCCTAAAAGAGCCAACCCAAAGAAAGTTACGAAATCACAATCTCCCTTTATACATGTTATATTGGGGGGGGGGGGTAGTGCTGGCACTAGGGATTGAATGCAAGGCTTCGTACATGCTGTTGAGCGCTCTACCTGTGGCCTACATCCCTGGCCATCTGCAGAACCTCTTAGGTGTGGCTTCCCACAGAATATTACAAATGCACTGTCTTACACTTTCTTAATATTTTTCTTTTCCTTTTGTGGTACTGGCCATCAAGCCCAGAGCCTTTATACTGAGTTACATCCCAGCCCATGTTTACTTTTTGAGACAGAGTCTTGCTAAGCTGTTGCCCAGGAGAGGTTTGAACTTGCTATCCTCCTGCCTCAGCCACCCAGAGTGCTGGGATTACAAGCCTGTGCCACCAGATCCACTCGTTCAGGTGATAAGGACAGAAACAAAGCACCTACAGTCTCTCTCTCTTGCCTTTATTCTGCAATCTCTTTTTTCAACATGCCTGACTGCAAGGACAGAACAGGACAAGTAGAAATGGTGCAGCTCTCCATGCCTGGATTCAGAAAGGGCACAGCCCATCTTTCTTGTGACATACCAGATGTCCTTTGTAGCAATGAGAAGCAGGGATGGGCTGTGAGAAATCTGGCAAGGGGGCAAATATTTTCACAAATCAGCTTGTTTTTCATCTTTGTGGTGAATTTGCTAGTGGTGATAAGCAGGGGGTTGCTGCCCCAGAGGCGCAGAATAACCCCCCCAACATGTGGCTGGAAGACTGTCCTAGGAGGCTTAGAGGGGCCACCAACAAAGGGGAAGCGATAGGAACACGGAGGAGGCCGGATCTGGGAAGGGAGAACATGCCAGAGCAGAGCTGCCCAAAGGTCACGAATTGTTTAGCCACTGACCCCTCCTTCATATGTGACTGGTATTGTTTGTTCTAAGCACTGGGGAGTGTTGGGAGCTGAAAAGGGGACTCCAGTGCCACGGAATAATGACTTCAGGGCTGTAAGCATGTAGAGGTCAAGACCGGATACTCTGTTCTCATGAGACAAGTAAGCTCGGAAGATTTACAATGTGCCGTGCCTTGTGCCAGGCACTGGGGGTGCAACGTGTACACAGCTGATACAATTCCTGCCCTCATGGACCTCACAGTCTAGCAGGGAAGGCAGACTAAAGAATCCCTAAGCCAGCACAGAATTACAAGTGGCAATAAAAGTAGTGCTGGACAAGCACATGTGAAGGGGACCTTCCCAGTCTGAGGGGACAGCCACGATATGCAGGGAAGTGACACGGTGCGCAGAACTGAAGGCTGACGGGGCACACCAGGTGGAGGACCAGGGATGAGCCGTAAGGAGTGAGGACAAGCTTACGTCCCAGGTGAATACAGAAACAAGAAGAGATGGGCTGGGGAGGGCAAAACGTGAAGAGGCCAGCTGGGCACAGGGGCAGGCAGGTCACTGAGGGCCTTGGAGGCCAGGCTGTGCTTTCCTGGTTTTACTTAATGAACAATGGGGGGAGGGGGAGCTTCTGCCTATAGATATTATGATCAGATATTGACTCTGAAAAGATCACCTTGCCTCCCAGGTAGGGGACAGAGGAGGGAGAGTAGCTGCAAAGAGACCAGGAGACGATCGATGTGGTCCAGGTGAGGCACGGGGGACCCTGGACTAAGGCGAAATCTCTGGAGAAATGAGAAGAGGTAAGAGAGTCGACCCACTGAGCTACATCTCCAGCCTTTTTTTTGTATTTTTTATTTTGAAACAGGGTTTCTATAAATTGCCGGATGGGGCTTGAGTTTGTGATCTTCCTGCCTCAGCCTCTCAGAGTGCTGGGACTACAGGCCTGCACCACCACGCACGGCTTGACTAGTCTTAATGAAGGATTTGTTTTAGGAAGTGTCCCAGGGCAGCCAATGAGAGGCAATCAAGTGTGACTTCTTGATTACGAGTAGCAAACTGAATGGTGGCTTGGTCTTTGAGCATCTCCTGTGACAACCCTCGGATACGCCTGGCTAAGATGCCCTAGGGAAGGGCATGGGCTTCAGAGTCAGACCCGCGTCCAGAACTTCTGTGTAACTTTGGGTAATTCACATTATGTCTGGCTAATCAGCTCAACGCTGGCAGAGTTCCTGTTGTGAGCCAGGTGCCGTGCTGGTGATGGCTATGTGACTAGGACCCAGCAGGGAGCAGTGATACAGGCCTGTAATCGGGAGGCTGAGGCAGGAATAGGGCAAGTTCAAGTCCTACCAGAGCAACTTAGTGAGATCTTGTCTCAAAAGAAAAAAGGGCTGGGGATGTAACTCAGTGCAAAGACCTCTAAGTTCAATCCCCAGTATCCACCCCAAATGCCCCAAAATGGAAGAATTTTTCTCCATTGGCAACACACTCACACACAGTTCTCCCTGGAGACTCAGAGAGGCCCACGCCATTCACATACTCTGTGTAAGATGGTGGGACCCGCAGGTGCCATGGAGTGGAGAAGGCAGCAATTGGCTGGGGGGCCTGGGAAAGACTTGATGGAATGAGGCATTCTGGGGAATGTGTGGTGCTGGGGATTGAGCCCAGGGCCTTGTGTATACTCGGCAAGTGCTCTGCTCCAAGCACACCTACAATCCTGGGACGGTCACGAAGTCATTAAGAGGAACTGTGCATAGCTTTCCATACACTGGCCAGCAGTCTGTGGGAACCCCCGAGACACAGGTCAGACACTTACCGGGGGACAGCTGGAGATCCCGCCACTGCCAAAGAAGAACTCATCCTTGTGCACGACTATGGAGGTGTGCCTACACCAGAGAGAGAGAGCGAGCCAGGGTTCAGGGCCTGGTGGGATCACATCTGCATGCCCTAAAGCACTATCTCCACCACAGTTACCCACCCCCACCCATCTGGCAGCGTCTACAGACACTTCTGTCACAATTAGGGGATGATGCTATGGGCATCTGGGGCAGGGGGGCCAGAAATGCTGTCCAGCATCCTATAACGCACAAGGCAGGCCCCAACATAATTAGCTTCAAATTTCAACACTGTCCAGGGGCACAGGCCTGTAATCCCAGCACTCTGGGAAGCTGAGGCAGGATTGCAAATTCAAGCCCAGCCTGGGCAACTCAGTGACTCAGAGACACCTCGTCTCAGAATCAAAAACGAAGAATGGGCTGGGGAATGCAGCTCAGGGCAAAAGCCCCATCCTCGCCAACCCCGGCCACCCCACAACTTACCAGATTCCTTCCAACTGTTTCCCTGCGGAGGAAAAGAAGAGATTTAGCCAACTGGGGCTAGACTAAGTGCCCTTCAGCCTAAGTATGATAAATCTACCATGTTACTCAAATCCAGAAGAACCTGTCGTAAACTCCTTGGGGGACTTTCTAGGAAAGTGGCTCTCATGGCGGCCATTAGGTTAAGTAAGGGCTCACTGTATTAAATAACTTAGAAGTCACCAGAATCCTTTACTAGAGGGCAAGGGGTAAGTGTACACTGATTTTATACTTGTTCTTCTTTCCCTTTTCGAGTCAAATCAACATTAATTTCTGTCTCCTCTACAGTAAGACTATAAAAAACTATTAAGCACTGTTGCTCACATGGAGATAAAATCCTCTGGAAAACAGGAAGAAAACTTTGCAAATGCCATGCATTTTCAGAGTCTATCAGCATTTATTTTTATCTTTGGGTACTGGGGACTGACACCTGGGCCTAAGGCATACTAGCACCGTCTAACAGTGAGACACAGTGAGACCTGGCGCAGTGCACACTTACTGTGTGCCAGCAAGTGTTGGGTGTCACGCCGCAAACACAGAGCACTGTCCTGCCTTTATGGAGTTCAAAGTCAAGTGGGAAAGGACACATATATGAATAATTAACTAAACACAATGTTGATAAGTTCTACTTAAAATCTGTTGCCATGTATCATAGAGGTAAAGGGCCACCTTCACGAGTCTCAGTTCGACCAATGAACAAGTAGGGGCAGGGCTGGGCGCTTCTGCCAGAGAGCCACGTATGCCAAGGTGCAGGAGTGAAGATTCAGGCCCTGCAGGGCACAGGGTTGGACACAGTGACGGTGAAAGAGGAAGAATGGCTGGCAGTGCTGCAGCAGGACAGGGTGGCAAGGACTGAGGCAGCTGTTCCAAGCGGGTGTGCCTTGATCAGATTTATATTTTTATTTTTCAGACTTACACCTTTAAAAGATAACTAAACCCACTGCAGTAGGCCTGTCATCCCAGCACTTGGAAAGCTAAGGCAGGAGGATCTTAACTCTGAGCCCAGCCTAAGCAATTGAGCAAGTCCCTGTCTTAAAATTAAAATAAAAAATGGGCTGGGGAAGTAGCTCAGTGTGAAGGCTTTGGGCTTGATCCCTACAACCACAAAAACAAACAACAACAAGAAAACAACTCTGTAGGGTCAGCAGCCAGCTTTCCCACTTGCCAGCAGTGGATCCTGGGTGAGCTTACCAGCAATAATGTTTTTATTTATTTTATTTTTAGCAGTGTGTATTTGCAATGGACCAGCAACAACATTTATACAGTATCACAGTGCATGTACACAGTCATTTGATAAAGAGGCTGTTATTAGATCTAATCTCTTCAGGGAAGAGAGTAAAGAATTCTAAAAGATAAAATAAGTGCTCCTTCAGGGTGAGCGGGTAAGATCTAAGAAGGGATTTCAGCACCTAGCAAACTGCTGTGAAATACTGCTTTATTTTATATGTAAACATTTCATTCTTGGCTGTTACTATTGCCAGGCTAAAGGGAATAACAAAGAAAGAAAATGTGTCAGAGTTCTGCCTCTTCTGATTGCAGAGGCCAGTCAGGTGTCACTAATAGCTCTGGAGCTCTGGCCTATAGGCCCTCAAGTAGATCTCTGGCCTGGGATTTCTGGGCAGCCCCTAGAGAATGTGCGGCAGGCTCTGCCCTTATCCAAACTGACCTGGAATCCCAGAGGCGGATCAGAAACAGACTGGTGCCAAGGGGTGGGGGAGTTGATATTCATTTAGGACACTCCCATCCCACACTTGTTGGGTTCTAACTAGCTGTATAGATAGTCTTCTATCTTCCTGAAAACTAAGTCTCTTCTTCCTGTTTACTATATGTAAAGGGCAGAAGTCTAACACTGCATTTTAAGTAGAGCTGATATACTCTTCCGGTCTGCTACTCATAAAGTTGTCTGAATAGCCTGGATAGGTTGATTACTTGAAGACATACAATGATTCAGTGAAACCAAGTAGATTCTCATTTCTTTTCTTTTTCCCCCTCTTTCTTTTTTCTTTTCTTCTTTCCTTTCTTCCTCTCCAGTATTGAGGATTGAACCCAGTGCATCTGCATTAAGCAAGATTCCCAGCCCTAACGTCTTATTTTTTATTTTGAGACAGTCTCACTAAGTTGCTGTTGCACAGGCCAGACTCAAACTTCAGTCCTCCTACCCCAGTCTCCCAAAGTGCGGGAATTTTAGGTGTCTAACGGCCACAGCTGGCTACCGCCTGTATCTCCCATACGATCTTCTCTCATTCACTTTGAGAAAAAAACTACTCACCAAGAGAATAACATGGGGCCTGGGATTGGCAGAGAACAGAAAAAAAAAAAAAAAGAAGAAGAAGAAGCAGAGGTCGGGATGGTGAAGGTGGGCATCTTACAAAGTTAACAACTGAGCAAAGATTTGAAAAGGGGCAGGGGAGAGAGCCACGCAGGAGCAAGGCACAGTAGGTGTAACTGAAGGGTCAGAGGCCACAGCGGCCGCAGTGGAGCTCTGGAAGAGGAGACGAAGGAAAGAGCAGATGCAGTGGAGGCACACAACCCCAGGACAGTGAGGACTCTAAGGTGAGCTGTCTAACAGAGTGCCACTGATCACATGGGGCTATCAAAATAAAAAGCACAGGTTCAGCCCCTCATTCACACTAACCACGTTCCAAGTACCCAAGAGCCACAGATGGCAAGAGTGTGTACTGACTAAACAGTGCAGGTCTTCAATGTCACCACCACGGCAAGACATTCTATAGGATAGTGTGGTTTAATTTTTTTGTCATTAGGAATTAAACCAGGGCTTTCACACTGAACTACATCCCCAGTACATTATATATATATATATATATATATATATATATATACATATATATATATACATATATAATTTTATATATATATACATATATTTATTTATTTGGGACAGAGTTTGCTCTCATTATATAGCCCAGGCTAAAACTCACAGCAACCCTCCTGCCTCAGCCTCCTGAGTTGTAGGATTACTGGCATGCACCACCATACCTGGTTTATGTGGTGGTGGGGAGTCGAATCCTGGGCTTGAGTTGCTAGGCAAGTACTCTAACGGTTATGCTATTCCTCCAGCCCCTATATTTCTAAAAATTTTAGATACATATACAAACCACATTGACTTATTTGTAACCATCTTTATATAAAGAAGATGACATAAAATGTCCAGTGTAGTTCTGGACACCTAATACATGCCCAATAAAGGACAGTTCATTTTTTTCTGGGCTTGCAACTTGAATCTTTTATAGCTGAGCTCACAGTACCTGTATACTGAGTAACCTATTTGTGTCTTTTTTCCCAATTAAGACTACAGTTGCCTCACAGGCAAGGACACTTTCCTACACATCTTGTAACTTCAACATCTATCAAAGCATTCAGGCTGGATACGCTACATGGACATGTGCCCAGATAACCTACTGGCTAGTCAGTGCTGTTGGTTGACATGCACTCCTATCGAGGTCGAAGTTCTTGCCCCACATCTTGGCTGCCCTGGCTAGTTACTCAAATGATCTGCCATATTGAGTGCCACCTGGGTCTGCCACCTTTGAGGTGCTCACTGGCCTCAATCACCCAGGAAGACAGCTGACAGGCACAGATGCCTCAGCTAGAACCAGACTTACTGAAATAACTTGAAGAGGAGCCTCCAAGGTCATCCTGCTACTGATATTACACCTGAGAAGAGCTCCAAAGCTGTTCAATACTAATTTTATTTTATTCTCCTTTATTGTCTCTCTACATAGATCACTAAAATTGCCTGCGAGGCTCTGTGTTTGATCCCCAGGACTGCAAAACCAAACCAAAACCCAACAAAAACAATTCATCTACGCACAGAATGATGATTTAGAAAAAAAAGATTTTCTTTTTGTTCATTTAAAAAATTTTTTTAAAGATAAGGTCTTGCTCTGCAGTCTAGGCTGGTCCTGAACTCGTTATATAACAGCCCAAGCTACCCTTGAATTCACGGCAATAGTCCTGCCTCAGCCTCTTGAGTGCTGGGGTGACAGGTGTGCACCAACAAGCCCAGTTTATGTGGTGCTGTGGGATTGAACTCTGGTACTTAGGAGTCCCTGACTTAGCGCTTGCCTTGCAAGCGCCATAACCGCTGAGCCATTCCTCCAGTCCCCCCATGTTGGCCTCAGACTCAGGACAATCCGCGTGCCTCAGCCTCTGCTCACGTGGTGCTGAAGAATCAACTCAAGTACTTGGCGCTCGCCGAGCAGCAAGCACTTGAACCGCTCAGCTATTCCTCCAGCTCCTCTTGAAACATTCTTAAATGGCAGAGATAAGATTGCTTGGCTGAGTAAAGATGTATGACCTGTCCAGTATAAAAGCAACACAAGGCAAGATATGAAAATGAATTTGTTGAGGAAGCTGTGGTGGAAACATAAGGCTTGCTCCTCTGCAGCCTCCTCCAGGAGCCATGGCCTCGAAAGAATAACAGGCATCTGGCAGCGGGACTCAACTGAACTTTACATTTTGGGGAGGCACATTAGGGTGGAAGCTAAGGAGAGGGTGGTAGTATGAGCCTGAAGCAGGGCATAAGGCCCTTCTGTGACCTGAATCAGACTCACTGGATATCAGCACAACATACAAGTGGACTGTTTCCCGCTGGGATTTCCACAGTCAGCTGCAGAGGGGCTAGTTAGAGGGTTGCACAACTCCAAGCTGTACGTTTGTTCATTCTGGGGCCTGTGAGGTATGAGCACCACAGACACTTGATGGAAGCCATGGGCATCAGCGGGTTTCCATCACGGACAGCAGAGATGTCCACTGAGGTCTACGTTAGCCGACCTCCCACTGGCTGTGACAGTACAGTGAGCGCAGGAAATGCGTTAGTTTGTCGGCGTAGGTCCGATGTAGTCCTAGCTCATCTCACAGATTCCTCCTCTTGGTGATAAAGGGTTGACAGGGCAGGTTACCAGTAATACAAGCGGCTTTGGGTTAACTTAAAGAACAGCTTATTCTCTGGCATCACTGGGTAAAACCTGAGTCTAGGTAGGAAAAGGTAAAAGGAAATATTTTTGTAATATTGCCAGCCTTCTGTAACCTATATAAAAATGACCATTGGCAGGAGGGCTTCCCAGTCTTTGGGCAGAGAAAGGTTATCCAGAAACCAACACACAGTACATTGTATAAACTGCCAGGGCTGGGGCAGGCGTGGGGACAGCTGGGGGTGTAGCTCAGTGATTAAAGCACTTGTGTAGGAAGTTCAAGGGCCTGGATTCAATCACCTAGCAACATATACTACCTGGGTGTGGTGGCAAATGCCTGTAATTGCCACACTTGGGAGATTGAGGTAGGAGGATAGTCATGAGTTCTAGGCCAGCCTGGGTTACATAGTGAGTTGAGGACCTGCCTGGACCACAGAGCAAGACTGTTTCAAAAACAAAAAAACTGACAAGAGGAGGGATCTGATGTCACAGGCCTGTAATTCCAGCACTCTAGGAGGAGGCAGGAAGCTTGCAAGTTCAAGCTCAGGCTGGGCAATTTAGCAACTTAGTGAGACCTTTTTATCAGTATCAAAATAAAAAATTAAAAAAAGGGCTGAGGATGTAGCATAGTGCAAAGGCCCTGAGTTCTAACCCAGCACTGTAAAAACAAAGAAAAAAATGAAAGAAAGAAAGAAAGAAAAAGAAAAAATTGACAGGGAATTTTAATCTTCAGAAAGGGAGATGTAGCTGAAAGTGATACACAACTGTAATTTTAGCCCTCTGGGAGACTGAGGCACAAATAATGACAGGATGGGGCCCAACCCGAACAACTTACTGATTTGGTAAGTTTTTGTCTCAAAATTTTTATTATTATTATTTGAGACAGGGTCTCTCTCTGTAGCCCAGGCTGACCTTGGCCTCAGGAATCCTCCTGCCTCTGCCTCAGGGTGCTGGGATTAGTCAAGCGCCACCATGCTTAGCTTATGTGGTGCTGGGGAACCGTCCCAGGGACTCTGTGCCATTCCTCCAGCCCTCCCCCCATCTCAAAATTAAAAAATAAAGGAAAAGAGGTGGAGATGTAGCCCAATGGTATAAGGCCCTGACTTTAGTCCCCAGCACCCCCCTTCCAAAAACAAAAAAGCAGGGCTAAAAAACTATTTAATACTGTAGTACTGGGATTCCCTGGAAGCAATACAGGATTTATGCCTAGCATAAAAATAAATTGAGTCTGGGCCGGAGGAATAGCTCAGAGGTTAAAGTGCTTACCTAACAAGTGCAAGGACCTGAGTTCAATTCCCCAGCACCATATAAAGCTGGGCGTGGTGTTGCATGCTTGCAATGCCAGCACTTGGGAGGCTGAGGCGGAGGACTACTCTGAGGTTGAGGCCAGCATGGGTTCCACAGCAAATTCAGGACCAGCTCAGACCACAAAGTGAAAAAAATAATAATTTGAGCTCTTTCCTCAGCACTGAGTATCTTAATTGTTGCCTGGTATTAGCCAGGCCTGCAGCAATGCTTTGGGGGTCCCACTAGCCACGGAGCTGGTGTGCACTGTATGTTAGCCTGTGCTAGACTCGGGATCTGAATGACAGCTCTCGCTCCCCAGGCAGCTTCTGCTCAGCTAGAGGGCATGAGATGGGATTCATAGGCATAGCGAGAAAATAAGCAATTATAAAATAGGACACTGACTGTCATTAAAGGAGCACACAGGACATCATCAGCATGCCTGGGTTATGTGAGTGTGACATGGAAGGTGGGGGTCAGGGAAAGGCTCCTGGAGGAAATGACATCGCAGCTGGGACCTCAGGACCAGCAGAAGTTAGCCAGGCTAAGAGATAGGGAGAGACAGTCCCATGGCAGGGGGCGCAGCCTATGAAAAGCGGGGGTTAAAAAGACCTCGAAGCAGTAAGTCCTGTTAAGGTGTCCGCCAGCCCTTCTCCAGTGTGGCTCTGCAAATTAAGAGCTAATGCTTGGAGGTAGCTTTTGGTCACCCAAATCACAGATCCCATTAGTGAAGTCTCACAGGAAGTGGCAGAGCCAGGCAGGCGCCCAGTGTGTTAAGCGCGAGGTGGGCCAGGCGAGGGAGCAGGAGTATGTGAGACCCTGTAAGCCACATTCGTTTTCACTTTACCATAAAGAAACAGCAGGATTAGAAAATTGGCTCATTCAGTGAATATCAAACAGTTCACACAATGAACAATGAAAATGGAAAACAAAGCACAATACGCAGCATTAAAACATAAAAAACCCCTGGAATCAAATAAATGCTACTTAATCTTCAAGCTGGGGTTCAGGCCTCAATCATTCCTATAACCAATACTTACTATGGCTGAGGGTGTTGCTTCACAGGTCCTGTTTTTTGTTTTTTGTTTTTTTTTTGGCTGGGGGGCGAGAACAGAAGCCCGGTGTTGATCCCCGCCACCACAAGACCAAAAACCAACTTCCTGGGGACCTGCTTTTGGCCAGTGGACTACCCAGAAGGATGTACACAGAAGAATGCAGCAGTCCCTCCCCTGGAGGAGCTCCAGGCTTTTGCTGAAACAACTCAAGTATTTGCCATACCACTCACTTTTTGTTTGTTTGCTTTGTTTTTTCAAATGTACTGGAAGGCTAAAGGAATAGCAGGGAAACTGAATTCAATCCCCCAGCAGATAAGCCAAGCACTGTGGTGCACTCCTGTAATACCAGCATACAGGAGGCTGAGGCAGGAGGATTGCTGTGAGTTCCAGGCCAGCCTGCGCTACAGAGTAAGTCCTTGTCTCAAACAAAATAAAACAAAACAAACCTCTTTAAGGGCAGAGCAGAGTTGCTATTTTATTTCCATGCTACAGAGTTAAGCAAGGAATTGAGTATGCAGTAAAATCTCAAATATTCATTAGACTAGATTACATCCTGCCAATAAACAATAAACACACATTATGTTTACAAGTACTTAAACAACTTTTAGATAAACTTGTAAAGAAAAGTGTGTGCTGTAAGCCTGCAATCCTAGCACTGGGTAGGGTAAGGAGGGAGGACTGACAGAGGCTCACGGTCAGCCTGGTTTACATAGTGAGTTCAGAACTGGCCTGTACTACTACTACTACTACTACTACTACTACTGGAGAGGCTCTGTCTCAAAAAAAGGGAAAGAAATAGAAGTATGCAAATACAATCTCCAGTACAGAAAGTAACAAGTATGAAGTTCCTCTTGGCACAATTTAAAAACAAACCTCTGCATTTCTCTTTAGATACTTCAGCACAAACAGGTCACGAAATTGAACAAGCAGCCACAATTAGGAGGAACTGAAGGACAATTATAATTGCTAATTGTATCAGGCAGATGGTAATAAGAAAAAAAAAGTCCCAGTTAGGCTGTGTGCCCTCTTAGAATGTTAAGGATAATTTGTGGGACTAGTTTTTGTGGCAAGCGAGGAGCTGTGGAAGACGAATGCCTGCTTGGGAGGCAATTTCGGGAGCCTGAAAACAGATCAGGGTAAAACTGGAGTCTACCTGGGGGAACCCACTGGGTGTTCTATGGTTCAATCACGAATCACAACACAACAGAGCTCAATCAGGTCTTACAATGAGGAACTAAATCAATCAAAATGTGCCGGTACACTGCTGAGGTCACGTGAAATTAGTCTGCAAAAAGGAAGAAAAGTTAAGATGGGTGATCCTAACTCTAGACTGTAAATGGTACAAACACACACTAAGCCCCGATTTTCTTTTTTTTCTTTTCTTTTTTTTCTGGACTGGAGATGAGACCAGGGCTTTTGTGTTGAGCTATAACCTCAGCTCTTCTTTTCTCTTAATTTTGAGTTAAATTGCTGAGGTTGGACTTGAGCTTTCAATCGTCTTGATTCAGCCACCCAGAGTGCTGAGACTTACAGGTATGTGTCACCATGTCCAGAGCTAGTCCAAGATTAGTTAGGACTTGACTGATGTAATCTGTTAGTGACGAAAACTTTTTCCCAACAGTGACTTGGCAAGTTTTGCTTTCACACCGGTCCTCCACCCCTTTTCCTTTTCTTTTCTGTGTTGCTGGAGACTGGATGACTTTAGGGCCTTGCCTATGTAAAGCCAGTGCTCCATCACCAGTGATACCTGCAGCCCTGCCTCACACATTGTAACAATTAGTGATTTGGGCCCAAATTTCTGTCCAGTCAGGGTTTGGCTGCCTAAGAATCACCTGAGAAGCTTACTAGAAACACAGCCTGTGTGCATCAAAACTCCAGGATTCTGATTCAGTACTTGTGAAGTATGGTTCTATAAATCATATGCTTAAAGCTTTATTTTGAATAGCTGATATGTGAAACAGTAAGAAAATGTTCACAGCATTTTTCTTTATACTTTTGTTCCCCTGACAGCAGGCTGCACTTTCATAAGTTAACCACTGTTCATCCATCCTTTCTTTTCTTTCTTCTTCCTTTCTTTCAACTGGGGATTGAACCCAGGGCCTCTGCACTGAACAACATCCCCAGCCCACTTTTAAGTTCTGACTTTGAGATAAGGTCTTGTTAAAGTTTCTAAAACTGCCCAGGCTGGGCTCAACTTGCAATCTTCCTGCCTCAGGCTCCTAAGATTCTGGGATTTATAGTCCTGTTACCATCAGGCCCAGCAACACCCTGAACAGCTTTTTTTTTTTTTTTTTTTTGTGGTACTGGGGATGGAATCCAGGGCCTTCACCCTTCGCACTAAGCTACATCCTTACATCCTTGGCCCTTTTATTTTGAAATAGGGTCTAAGTCACTAAATTGTCCAGGCTGGGTTTGACCTTATGACCTTATTGCCTCAGCCTCCCAGAGTGCTGAGATTACACGTCTGCAACACCAGGTCTGGCACCAATTTCTTTCTATCTTTTCTTTTCTTTTTTTTGAGACAATTTTCACTCTATAGTCGCTGGCACCAATTTCTTATATATGCTCCCAGATAGATAATTATTTGCCTAAGCAAACACATACATCCTTTCTTTTAAATGTATGCAAGCATATTTATTTTTGTTCTTTTTTTTTTTGAGGCAGAATCTCATTCTGTAGTCCAGGCTGGTCCTGAACTCTGTATGTAATCCAGGCTGGCCTCGAACTCATAAAAACCCTCCTGCCTCAGCTTCTCAAGTGCTGGGATTATAGGCATGTGCCATCATGCCATGCTTATGTGGTGTTGAGGAATTGAACTCAGAGCCTTGTATTTGCTAAGCAAGCACCCCAACCGCTGAACTAACACTCCAGCCCCTATACTTGCATCATTTAAAGGCTCATTTTAACATTTTTTCCCCTCACTGGTGACCAAACCCAGAGCTTTGCACATGTTAGGCCAGTCATCCACCTGAGCCACATCCCTAACCAGGATCTGTTTTATTACAAGCACCCTACACGATTCTGATGTGAAGACAAATACAGAAACCACTCACTAGACCAGGGCTGAGGGATTAAGTTTAACTCACTACGTCACATTAGAAATCCAAGGACACTGAAAAGATGCCCTCAAAAGTAGCCTTCTGAGCTAAATATGGTGGCACACGCTTGTAATTCCCATCCTCTGGGAGGCTGGGGCAGGAGGATTACAAATTTGAGAACAACCTCAGCAATTTAAGACGACTTGGTCTCAAAAAATTACAAGTAAATAAATCCCTGGGATGCACCTTAGTGTGAGGCCTGGGGTTCAATTCCCAATAAGCAAACAAAAAACAGCAGAAGCATAGATTTGCTTCCTCGGGCTCTGACCTCCTCTTCTTCCATGAACTAAATCATTCTCCAGCACTTCCACAGAAGTTAGAAAACACAAGTCATTCAAACGGATGTTGCCAAAGCTGTTCAGTTTCCAATCGCTGGAATCATTTTCTGTCCACTATTACCTCAAATCGCAAACCCGAACTTCCTGTGCGACACAAGACATTCTGCAATTTGGGTTGAAATGAGCTTTGGTCTACAGTCCACGATAAACGGGGGTGATTTTCTTTCTCTGCATTAAAGTAGTTTAATGGAGCACAACCGAAATACTTCCCTTTGTAATCCCGGCCGACACAGAATCCAATCCGCCCCCAGAATTCCTTTCTTAACATCTGGGCAAGAGCAATTAACTCAGAAATTGAGAAGACCGCATTTGAAGGAAGAACTTAGCGAATTCTTAAGTTCACGATCCTGTTGACCTGACGTGACCTCTACCTGGGGGCGCAGGGTGATGGCGGGGCCCCTCTACGCAGACCTAAGTCTCTGTACCCCTCTACTCAGAGACTGCGGAGGGAGTTTCCTTGTGACACGAGGGCGAGCTCTGCGAAGGACACCCGAGAATCTGTCTACTCCGCAGTGTCCCTTTCACGTGAGGGGCACCGCGCGCGAAAGGCACCCTCACCTCCCCACCATCGCGCCGGCCGGGGACCCGCATCCACGTACCCGGGCGAGGCAGGAGCCAGCCGGGACCCAGCCGGCACCCCCAGCCCTCGGATAAAGGCGCTCGGGAGCGCGTGGACTCCGCCCGAGCCCCCAGCAGGCGGAGGGCGTGACACCTTTATCCCATCACCTGGACGATAAAGACGGAAAGCCAGGGGCGGCAAGCCCAAAGCCCGCACCCTTCTCCCTCCACTCCGCCTCTTCTTCTTCCATTCTCCCGCCCCTGCGTCTCCCCCGACCCGGGTCGCAGCCCAACTCTCCCCCCGGTGGCCGGCCGGCGCCGTTTCGCCCGGCGTCTGCCGTTCTTCCCACCGGCCCTCCGCCCTTGTCCCCTCACCCAGCATGATGGGGCTAAGCCGCCGGGCCAGGCCCTTGGACAGGTCGTACACGTAGAGCTTCACCGGATACAGATTCGGCGGCTCCATTGGGACCCGTGGCGGCGGCCACGATGGCCCTCGGGGACCGGCAGCTACTAGGACCTTCCCGGACCCGATATGGGCGGGGACAGGTGGGAGCGGGGACCGAACCCGGGCCCGGCCAGAGGGGCGGGGGACGGCGGCCCGGCGCTGCAGGCGCCCCCGCACCCGCTACCGGCAACGACTACTGTGAGGTGACAGAGAGGGAACCGGGAGCTCCTGCCCTAAGAGAGGGCGGGGGCGGGGACGCGCTCCGGCGCATGTGCGTACCGCTGGCCGGGCGTCGGGGGCGGAGCTTCATCGAAGGGGTGGGGCGTTCTCCGCCGCGTGGGCTTTAGGTAGGGACGTGTGTGGCAGCGAGTTGCCGGAGTGGGAGCCTCCGCTTGACGGGAGAAGGGCGCGCTGTGCGTGATGACGTAAGGGTTGTGGATTGGAGGAGAGGACCGCGCGCGTACGTAGTGCCCGCCTTCTGTAGGGCTCTTCGCTGCTTGCGGAGGTCGGCGTGCTGTGGTGCTTTGTGCGTGTCGCTCGTCCCGCTTCGTAACTCAGTGTCGCACGTCCCCCTAGCCCCGTCTGCCGGAAGTATGCAGAACTGAGAATCGGGACAACCGCCGGACGCTTCTTTTTGCGGGGAAGGCGGCGTCCGATTTTTGAGGTGCGCCTGTTTTTGAGATCTCATTGAGAGTGATTGGGGGAGGATTTGGGGGAGGCTTTGGGATGGAATGTAGGAAGTGGATCCGCTAGAAGAGGAAGTACCCTCGCAGTCCGAACCGAATAGCCCTGGAGGCGGGACACCGGCTGTCCCAGGCGACCAGCGGCCTGAAGCGTCCGTAGCTAAGATGACGCTGCTGCTGGGATGAGCCGGATGTCTGTTTATCTTTGCACCTCAATGGAGATCTACCCCCAGAGTTTTTAGAACAGATCTCAAAAGAGCCCAGAATTGACTTTTTAAATTTAAATTTCTTACTGCCAGGCACAGCAGGCCACTCCTTTGATTCCAGTGTTCCGGAGGCTGGATCAGTAGAATCTCGAGTTCGAGGCTAATCTGAGCAGCATAGACTCCAAAAAGAGAAAGAAATTTGCTTATTAATTTCTTTCACCTACTGAACAAAAACTGACATGTCGGAGTGGGAGTCTTACTACAAAACCGAGGGCGATGAAGAGGAAGAAAAAGAGGACAGCGCTGACACGGGGGGTAAGTGACTAACGTGTGTTGTTGTCCTGTGTGTGGCAGGAAGATCTTCGCGGCCTTTGCTGTGCATACTGTGCTGTTCTGGTTTGACCATAGCAATTGAGAGTAATTAGCAACACACCAGAGTTGCTGGGAGTGACTCCTGGGTTGGGAGGGTACTTCAGGCCCCGAGGTAGGGCACCGAGCAAAGGAAGCGAAATGAAGGGTACACATAATCTATATTCTAATTTAACTTCTGAGCAGAAAAATTGTAGTGCTTTCTTAATTGAAAGTGAGAAACAGAAAACATAAAAACAAAACTTAACTGTACTTATATATCTACCACCCTAGTGTAACCACTATTATCTTTTTAGATTTCTATTTTTATTTTTTGCCAGTATTGGGGATTGAACCCAGGAAGGACCTCACACATGCTAGGCGAGAGCTCTGCCACTGAGCTATATCCCCAGCCCTTTCTGAGGCTCTTTTTCCCTAAACTGCCCCAGCTGGACTTGAACTTGGAATCCTTCTATCTCAGCCCTGAGTATCTGGGATTACAGGTGTTTGTCACCATGCCCAGCTGGCTTTTTAAATTTTGTGATGGATCTTGCCATATTTTCTAGGCTGGCCTCAAATTCCTGGGCTCAGGAAATCCTTTTGCGGAAGTGTTTCTAAGTAGCTGGGACGCTAGGCACATATCACCAGTTCCTAGCTTCATTTTTGCATTCTGAATATTTCTTTCATGTATTTTTCAGTACTCATCTCCTGGGGGGATTGTGTATGTGTGTCTGTTTATGTCCGTATCTAGTTGTTTTTGTTTTGTTTTGTTTTGTTTTGTTTTGAGACTGGGTCTCGCTCTGCAACCCAGGCTGGTCCTGAACTCATGGTGGAGCCCAGGCTGGCTTGGACTCACAGCAATCCTCCTGCCTCAGCCTTCCAAGAGCTGGGATGACAGGTGTGTACCACCACATGGTGTCTACGTGGTGCTGGGGAATCTAATGTGGGTACTTAGGGTTTGACTTAGCGCTTGCTAGGCAAGCACTTTAACAGCTGAGCCATTCCTCCAGCCCCTGTTTTCTTTTGTTTTGTATTTTATATTGTAATCATTGCACATCTACTTTTATTGCAGTACTAGGGATTGAACTCAGACTTATACATGCTGGGGACACACATAATACTGAACTACCTCTCCAGCTCCCCAAAAGAATTTTAAAATATATACTTTTAATTTCCCATGTGATATCATAGATATATTTCCACATAACTATATATGTAGTCTTTATAGCTCATTTTATTTACTTATTTATTTATTTATTGAGACAGATTCTATCTCTGTATCTCAGGCTGGTTCTGAACTCACTATGGAGCCCAGGCTGGCCTTGGACTCATGACAATCCTCCTGTCTTACCTTCCTGAGTGCTGGAATTACAGACGTACAGCCAGTTTATGTGGTGCTGGGGAATCAAACTCGGGTATTTAGCTCTTGTCTTAGAGCTTGCTAGGCAAATGCTTTAACCACTGAGCCATTCCTTCAGCCCCTATAACTCATTTTAAATGTACTGTAGTGGCATGGCTCGACAGTTAAAGCACCTGCCTAGCAAGCACAAGGCCTGTGTTCAACTTCCTAGCACCACATACACCTGTAATCCCAACTCCTGGGAGGCTGAGGCAAGATTGCCATGTGTTTGAGGCTAGCATGGGCTCTTGACAGAGGTGAGAACCAGCCTGGGACTGCAGAGTGAGACCAGGTCTCAGAATGAGTGGATGAATATATATGCTGTAGTTTTGTTTTCTGTTGGCGTTACTTTGAATTTCTCACTTTAATAAGCAGCATTGCAGTACATTTTGCGTAAGGATTTTTCCATATTTTATGAAGGTAGATAGCCAAGAGAAAGATTTTATGAGGTTAAGACAGAATTTTTGTGTAGAGCTTTTGACATCTACTTCAGTGGTCGATAATATAAATTCATTGTATTAAGAAAGAGCAATGTACTGTGCATGGCCCCTGCTTATAATCCTAGATATTTGGTAGGCTGAGGCAGGACTATTATATATTTAAGGCCAGCCTGGGCAATTTAGTGAAACTATATCCTAAGATAATAAATAAATAAGTAAATAAATGAAAATGGTTAGGCATATAGTTGAATGAGAGCCCCAGAGGAATAGCGCTTTAGAGCGCTTTCATGAGGCCCTGAGTTGGATTCTCCAGTGCCACATTAGCTGGTCATAATGTCTTATGCCTATAATCCCAATACCCAGGAAGCTGATGTGGGATCACCATGAGTTCTTTGCCAGCCTGAGGGCTAGGTAGTAACTTCAGGACCAGCTTAATAGTACAAAGCAAGACCCTACCTCCCAAAAAAGCAAAATTCAGAATGTGGAAAAGTAGATAAGCCGAAGCATCCAGGCTTTTCACCTAAAAATTTACAAAGGAAGATAAAAGATTGCCTATAGACTAAGAGAGTTCAAAAACATTTTTAAAAATATTAAAATTAATGTTTAGGGATGAAGAGTTGAATGATAACTATAAAGCATTCAGGTATGATGGCGCAAGGTTCAAGTCCAGCCTACGTAATTGAACAAAGCCTTGTCTCAAAATCAAAAATAAAAATGGGCTGCAGATGTAGTTCAGTGTAAAGTCCCTTGCTTTATTCACTAATAGCATACCCACACAGAAGCAAGAAAGAGCAAAGGAAGTGATTATCATCAATAGGATAGTAGTTACTTTCCATTGGAATGAGCATTATGATTAGAAGGTAGTACAGGAAGGGTTTCTAGGAGGGCTGCAAGACTTGTGATGATTATAATGGTGTTTAGCTTATGGTTCATTAGTGTGTACTGGCTTAGGGGCTTTCCTCTGTTTTGTGTGAATGATAAATGAATATTCCTTTCTGTTTATTCCCTCTATCCCCATAGGAGAATATAAATACTCTGGAAGAGATAGTTTGATTTTTTTGGTTGATGCTTCCAGGGCCATGTTTGAATCTCTGGGTGAAGAGGAATTGACCCCCTTTGATATGAGCATCCAGGTAAGGCTGTCTTCATTTGATTAACAACACGAATGAACTACAGAAAAGGATTAGCACCACCTTTCAAAACAGGAACGTTATGTAGTTAGTAAATGATTGATGGGGTTACCTCTCAGGAGGGCTGCTTACCTACACTTGCAGCTAAAAAGACATAGTGCTAGCAGGGCCAAGTGGTGACCCCTGTAAGATCAGGCTCGGGAGGCTGAGACAGCAGGATTACAAGTTTGAAGCCAGCTTGGATAATTTAGCAAGACCCTATGAAAAGTAAAAAGGGCAGGGGAAGTAGCCCAGGAGTACAGCATCATTAGGTTTGGTCACCAGTACCACCCCCCTCCAAAAAAGTAGTGTTAAGTACCAAATAAATGAGTCTCTCATAGATGAGTGCCGTGTGTTTATTTCTGTTTTGTTTTTGTTTTTCGAGTCAGGGTTTCACTCTGTACTCAGTTCTAATCCTGAACTTATTATGTAGTCCATGCTGGCCTTGAACTCCTGGCAGTCCTCCTGCCTCAGCCTTGTGAGTGCTGGGATTACTAGTGTTTACCACCATGCCCAGTTTATTTGGTGCTGGAGAGTCGAACCCAGGGCCTTGTGCTTGCCTGGCGAGTACTTTAACTGCTAAGCTACGCCCTAGCCTTGTGCCATATATTCAATAAGAAGCAGTAAGAGAATTTCTTTGCATAATTGTCTTTGCATAGTGGCTGTGCTAACCTTTTTGAAGCTGTTTCAGCTTTAGCATATGTTTTGCCAAATCGAGAAGTTTTTTTTGCCTTCTGTATTTTTAATTCTAAGAACCTTTTTGTGTGTGTGAAACTAGAGATCTAATATGGAGCCTTTGTACTAAGTGTCATCCACAACCCATTTTTTAATTTTTTATATCGAGACCAGTTCTTGCTAAGTCACTAAGTTGGCCAGGCTGTATTCAGTTTATAATCCTCCTCCTTCAGCCTCCCAAAGTGCTGGGATTACAGACCTGCAACACCAGGCCTGGCTTTTTTTTTTTTTTTTTAAACAGGGAGAGCCTCTCTCTGCACTCCATAATAGTCCTGAGCTTGCTGTATAGACCATGCTGGCCTTGAACAGTGCGAGGCAAGCACTGCAATCCTCCTGCTTCAGCCTCCCAAGTGTTAGAATTACGAGCACGTGCCACTACACCTGGCTGATTTTTAGGTGGTGCTGAGGAATCAAACCTAGGGCCTTGTGCGTCCTGCGCAGGCACTGTAACTACTAAGTTATGTCCCCAGCCTCCCCTGACCCAACTATTCTTAGAATCGTAAGAGAGCCCTAAAAGTTTATAACTGCCCAAAGAATAGATTAAAACATTTACACAAATAACTGCTTGCTGTGTGGATTACTGTTAGTGAATAGCTGTAATGTAAATTGTGCTTTTAAGGAGAGATCTTTTGGGCCTGTCCTGGGCAACTTAGTGACTTAAAAATCCTGTCTCACAATAAGAAAGGGCTGAGCATGTAGCTCAGTGTGAAGGCCCTGGCCGGGGGGTTTGGGGGAAACTTACTGTGAAGGAAAGGTGTGGGTAGGGTTATAGCTCAGTGATTAGAGTGTTTCCCTAGCATGTGCAAGGGCCTAGGTTCAAGTCCCCACGTGAAAACCAGGTGTGATGATGCATGCTTGTAAACCCAGTTCTCTGGACTGAGGCAGTAGGATTGGCATGAGTTTAGGACCAGGCTAGACCACAGAGTTAGACCCAATCTTAAAAAAAAAAAAAGCCAATTAGAGGCTTAGGCAGACTAAGTTGCCATCTTTGCAGGTTCAGAAATGTAATTTTGCCAGTACGCCCAGAATTAAATGGGACCCTGCACTGACCAACTCTCCTAAGGCCTGACTTGCGCTATGCTGACATTAGTTTATGTGAGCAGCCAGTGACTGATGTCTTTGTGTAATTAAAAATTTTATTTCAAAAGATGTTCTTAGTAGTTGCTAACTTGTCTTGGGTCACACGTGTGTGTGTGTGTGTGTGTGTGTGTGTGTGTGTGTGTGTGTGTGTGTGTGTTTCTCTGTATCCTAGACTGGTTCTGAACTCACTGTGTAGCCCAGGCTAGCCATGGCAATCCTCCTGCCTCAGCCTTCTGAGTGCTAGGATTATAGGCATATGCCACCATGCCTGGCCTCATGTGGTACTTGGGGAATTGAACACAGGGCCTTGTACTTGTTAGACAAGCACTTTAACCTCTGTGCTGTTCCTCCAGCCCCACATGTATATATTGTTAATTTGAGCCTTGTAATTATTTCACACTGTTTCTTGGTATTGGAATTCTTAAAGAAAGATCAGGTGACCTGCCCAAACCCAGCCTGTGAAAAGGGTAACATTAAGGGGGACTCGGCGCCAGCTTTATGATTCTAGTGTTGGGCTTCGCCCTTCTACAGGACAGACTCCTCCCGAGAACATACATGTTTCTGATTCTCTGGTTACTTGGTAAGAACTGCTTATACAACTCTGTTATGTACATACTGCTTTTGGCATTGCATTATAACTTAATAAATATGCCTGTCACTCTTACTGAGTTTCTGGAAGGGCGGATCTTGTCTTTTATTTTATCTTTTTTTGAGGCAGGGTCTTGCTTTGTAGTTCTTGCCTGTCCTGAACTCAGTACATCGCCCAGGTTGGCTTTAATCACGATAATCTTCCTGTCTCAGCCTTCTGAGTGCTGGGATTACAGTCTTGTGCCACCATGCTCTGCTTACATGGTCTTGGGGAATCGAACTCAGGGTCCTGTGCTCTAACCACTGTGCTCTTCCTCCAGCCACGGGTCTTGTCTTATCCTGGTACCGTGTATAACTCAGGTAGCACTTTCTATATGCCAGGTGCTTACGGAACTTCAGTGGTAAGGAAGTGATCTTTGGATTGTTCTTTTTTCAGTGTATCCAGAGCGTGTATACCAGTAAGATCATAAGCAGCGATCGGGACCTCTTGGCAGTGGTGTTCTATGGTACCAAGACAGACAAGAATTCAGTGAATTTCAAAAATATTTATGTTTTACAAGAGTTGGATAATCCAGGTCAGTAATAGTTGGAGTGTTTCCCCTCTGAGACTGTCACTCCCTGACCAAAGCGGGCTGGGAAGGAGAAAGCAAGTCCTGTCCTGGCTAGGACAGGCTTCCCCCAGGGGGTCTTTGCTGGGACGAGGACTCCTGCTGTGTGTGTTTAACAACTGTAGGGGCAGAGAGTGAGGACTTTCTGTTAGCCTCTGGTGAAGGCGGCTCCTGACTCCATTCTGTTTTTTCTGCCCATTTGACTCCCCACCTCTGATCAGGTGCTAAACGAATTTTAGAACTTGACCGATTTAAGGGGCAGCAGGGAAAAAAACATTTCGAAGAGCTGATTGGTCATGGGTCTGACTACTCGTTGAGTGAAGTGCTGTGGGTCTGCGCCAACCTCTTCAGTGATGTCCAATTCAAGATGAGTCATAAGAGGATCATGCTGTTCACTAATGAAGACGATCCCCATGGCAGTGACAGTGCCAAAGCCAGCCGGGCCAGGACCAAAGCCAGCGACCTCCGAGACACGGGTGGGTGTTTTCCTTCTCCTAAACTCCTACTTAATGGTATTGCTTGCTGGCTGGTCTGCTTTCTTTCTTTTATCTTTTTTTTCTTTCTTCCTCTTTCCTTCTTGTGGCACTAGGGGTCTAGGGGTTCAGTACTGAGCTACATCGCCAGCCCTTCCCCCAACACCTTTTAATTTTTTTGTTTTTTTGGAGACAGGGTCTCCTTCTGTAGCCTAGGCTCATCCTGAACTCACTGGTGTAGCCCAGGTTGGCCTTGGACTCAGGACGATCCACCTGCCTCAGCCTCCCGAGTGCTGGGATTCCTGGTGTGTACCACTCCGCCCAGCTTTATGGGGTGCTGAGGAATTGAACTCAGGGCCTTGGGCTTGCAAGGCAAGCACTTTAACTGCTGTGCCACTCCTCCAGCCCAACACCTTTTCAATTTAAGACACGATCTTGCTTGTTATTTGCCCAGGCCGCCTGCGATCTTGTGACCCTCTTGCCTCTGCCTCCTGAGTGGCTGGGATACCAGGTGTGTGCTGTCACACTTAGCTTTTGTTGCTTTCTTTATGGCTGAGGTCAGACGTTGGCTTTTTACCATCCAAAGTCAAATGGGCGAATTAAATGAAGCCACTGGAAGATAGCTGCATGACATTCACACTGAAGGACTCAAAGTGTCCCTGCCATACTGCGTAATGGCCTCTACCAGAGCAAACTTGGCTTGACCTTAATGCTGCCATAGGAGTGTTTTGTTGTTGCACTGGAGACCCAGCCCAAGGCCTTTGCGCTAAACTACATCCACGTACCATTTTTACTTCTGGCAAGCACTTTAACTGCTATGCCATTCCTCCAGCCCCTGACGAAAATTATTCAACCAGGTGCAGTGCGTGTGCCTATAATCCCAGCAGCTGTAGAGGGTAAATTTGGCAGGAGGATTGCCTGAGTCTGCCGGTTCAGGCCATCCTGGGCAACATGATGAGGCTCTGTCTCTTTCTGTCTTATTGTTCTTTCCATCCATCCATTCACCTGTCTATCGATTGATTGATCGATAGATCCTGGGAATTGAACCCAGGAAGTGCTTCACTATATCTGCAGCCCTTTTTTACCTTCCCTTTGAGACAGGGTTTTGACTATGTTGCACAGGGTGGCTTCAAATTCAGGCTCTTCTCGCCTTCGCTTCCAGAATAGCCAGGATTACAGGTGTGCTGCAGTACCACACCTGGATATACTTTAAACACAATTCTTTCTGAAAATTGCTTTCCCCCCTCACTTTTGTCTACTCTCATACCAGGTATCTTCCTTGACTTGATGCACCTGAAGAAGCCCGGTGGCTTTGACATATCCCTGTTCTACAGAGACATCATCAGCACCGCTGAGGATGAGGATATTGGGGTTCACTTTGAGGAGTCGGGCAAGCTGGAAGACCTATTGAGGAAGGTTCGCGCGAAGGAGACGCGGAAGCGCGCACTCTGCAGGTGTGCCCTGTGTCTGGGCCGGCTGCCCCGCAGCTTCCTAGGATCCCGGGGCGTGCTCCCGCTCAGTCCTCCTGCAAACACCTTCTCTGATTCAGGACAGCCTTCTCGTTCTCTGCTAAGGGCTCACGTGGTTTCCGCAGAGGACCACAGCCCTTCCTTCCCTTGTGCTCTAAGAGCATCCTCAGCTGATCTCCCTGGTACATGATGTGCTTTCTTTTCTGTTTTGGGGAAAGTAGTTGACACCTTCCTCAGTAGGTTATCTTTAGGAGTAATTAAAAAATAAATAACAGGCAAAACTGAGCCTAGTGGAACAAAAACTTGGGGAAGTAAAAGGGGGTAGTTCAGTGGTTAGAGCGCTTGCCTAACAAGCTCAAGGCCCTGAGCTTGCTTCCCCATCACCATATATACTGGGTGTGGTGGCGCACCCCTATAATTCCAGCACCTGGGAGGCTGAGACAGGAGGGTTGCTGTGAATTCGGAGGTCAGCCTGGCCTACAGGGTGAGTTCAGGACTAGCCTGGAGTACAAAATATGACCCTGTCACAAAAAAAGTAAGTAAGGGCTGGAAGTATAGTTCAGTGCAAAGGCCCTGGGTTCAATTTTTAGTACTAAAATGAAACAGTGTGAAACAAAACAAACCTGGGTTTTTAGAAAGCTTGGTGTTAGAATCATAACAACTTTGCAGTAGTTTTTCCTAAAGAGAATTTTTGCAGTGCTCGGAACCCAGCTCCAGTTCTTGTGCGTGCTGGGCAAGAGCTGTACTACTGAGCTGTATCCTAAGCCCCAATAATACCCTTTTTGTCATTGTTCTGAGTAGTTCATATGTTTCTTATACTAAGCCTTGTGGTTTAGACCCCAAAATGTTATAGGAAACTCTGGTGTTGTATTATTCAAGTGCATCCTATATGTATTTTAAGAGGTGGCCTAGGATTGTTAGAATAAAGCAAATTGAAGTGTGGGTGCCATGAAGAAAATTTAGATCAGAAAGTAGATACACTATTTAAATCGGTGTGTTTTCATTTTTTCTTCTCCTAGGTTAAAATTTAAACTCAGCAAAGATATTGCGTTCACTGTGGGCATTTATAACCTGGTCCAGAAGGCTAACAAGCCTCCTCCAGTGAGGCTGTATCGGGAAACAAACGAGCCAGTGAGGACCAAGACCCGCACCTTTAATGTAAATACAGGCAGTTTGCTCTTGCCTAGTGACACCAAGAGATCTCAGGTAGGTAGATGTGCCTTCTTTCTAGATCGTCACTCATCACGGAGCCAATAGGGAGGAGAGATGCTGATCCGCCCAACCATTTGAACTTTTCTTTCTAACCCCGTTGTTGTTGCTGTTGTTGTTGTTGTTGTTTTGTATTGGGGAGGTAGGGGGTGGGGCTTGGCACTGTGTTACAGACCCAGCCCCTTTTTTAGTTTTGATTTTGTGACGGGATCTCACTAAGTAACTGAATTGTCCAGGTTGGACTTGAATTTGTAATCCTCCTGCCTAAGCTTCCGAGAGTGCTGGTATTACAGGCCTACACCACTGGACTCATTTAAGCCCAGCTCTTAAGACGCAAAGTCATTATTTTTTGAAACTATTCTGGATCAGAGGCTGGAGGAGTGGCGCAGGGTTAAAGACTTGGCTAGCAAGCAGTAAGTACCCCAGTTTGATCCCCCCACTCCCCATACCACATAAGCTGGGCGGGGTGGCACACACCTGTAATCTCAGCACTCGGGAGGCTGAGGCAGGAGGATTGCGGTGAGTCCAAGGCCAGCCTGGGCTCCATAGTGAGTTCAGGACCAGCTTGGGCTATAGAGCAAGACCCTATCTTTAAAAAAAAAGAAAAAAGATATCTAGATCAGTGATATCCTAAGAGTTAGAGGGTGTTAAACAGTTCCTGTGTTTGTAAGAGATGTTGGTGGAAACTTCCTCATCACTTAGCATAGGCTACCCTAACAGTCTAGTTCCTTGTTCAAGTGCAATTGCAGAAAGAGTATTCTTGTTGGTAGAGCAGGAGCTAGGGTGGGATTGGGTATAAAGTGGACCTTTTTTGTGGGCATGTTTCTGGGGATTGGGCCCATGGTCTAGGCTTTTTTCTTTTCTTTTCTTCTCTGTTTTTGTACTGAGAATTGAGCCTAGTCCCTTTGCACTGAGCTACAGCCTCAGACCATTTTTCGTTTTATTTTTATTTTGAGACAAGATCTGGCTAAGTCACTAAGTTGCCTAGGCTGGACCTTCCAGGATCCTGCCTGCTGGGGTTACAGGCCTGGGCCTGGCCAAAGTGGAGCTTTTCTTTTTAAGAGAGAATCTTTTTTTAAAGGTAATGACATTTTTTCCTGTGCTTTGAAATAACACGTCAACTCCTGTGAACCTGAAAGACAGACTTAGCATTCAAAAAGTTATTCCTGTGTTCTCACTTCATTCAGTCTATAGAAGGACTTGACATTGAAAATTATAATTGAATGAGTCATCTTTTTTTAGTTATGTTGGAGAGAATCAGATTTTTATATAAGTTCAGGATCTAGAATGACTAAAATTAAATAGTATTTTGATTCCACCTATGAGATGGTTTTTGGAGCACAGATTTTACCCTGAGTGTTTTGTTTTTTGAAGGAGAAGAAGAAAAGGATTTCCTCTTCCAGTTTGGAAGAACCCGGTTTTTCATATTGGATTATTTATAGACAGTAGCTCTTCAGGCCACTGAGTTCTTGATCCCATATGCCTAAAAAGCCGTGAGGGCTCTTTGTGCTCCTGACATACACTCTGCTGGTGAATTTGGATGTTATCCTATTCTAGAATGAAAATGTAAGCAAAAACCAGGCTCAGTGCACACTGAGGCACCGTGCGGTACTCTGGGAGGCTAAGGCAGGAAGACTGCAAGCTGGAGCCCAGTCTGATCAAACTTAGCAGACATGTCTCAAAATCTGAAACTTAAAAAGTGGGCTGGGGATCTAGCTCAGGGTGAAGGCCGTGGGATGGAGAACTTGCCTCACAAGCTGAAGGCCTTGGGTTCAATCTTGAGTACAGGAGGGATCTGGGGAGAGGAAGGATATTAGCTCCAGAAGGCACTTAAGATGATGTCCCAGTGAGCCCTTCTGAGAGCTGATTTTACCTTGCTGGGCTCGCGTGGCTGCCACTTTGCATCTGTATGTAGCCTCTTTGTGCCATTTTTGTTCCCTTCCCTTAGATCTATGCGAATCGTAAAATTGTACTAGAGAAAGAGGAAACAGAACAGCTGAAATGCTTTGACGAACCAGGTTTGATTCTCATTGGCTTCAAGCCTGTGGCGCTGCTGAAGAAGCATCATTACCTGAGGCCCTCCCTCTTCGTGTACCCTGAGGAGACCCTGGTAAACGGTAAGTGGCAGACACCCAGGATCAGTTAAGGACCCCAGCACAGGATGATTGATGGAGCCACATGCCCCAGTTGAGTGCTGTTGGCACACTGCAGAGGAGATGTGAAGGGGGCATTTTAGAAGTGTTTGATGCTTAAATTTTGAAAATGTGGGATTAAACAGAGTTAGATTTCTTTTGCACATTGTCAAAATAGGAGGAAGATGTGGAATTTAGGATTTAAAGTTTTTTTTTTTTTCCTATGGAGTTGAGGATTCAAATAATAGAAAAAAAGATCTGCAAATCCTGCTGCTTCTCCTTTAATTCTGGCAATTAAGGGTGATGTGAGTGAGCCCTGCCTTTGTGAGGACCTGTGGGCCCAGCCCTGTACTGCCCTGTGCAATAGCTCAGAAGCCCCAGGATAAACCTGTGAAGTTTTTCTTAGTTTCATGTCAGCTTAATGTCTGTTAGGTAAACTGATACTAATTTGCTCTCCTAAATGGGATGTTTGAGGTTTCCAAAACTGGTTCCTTTTCTTTCTCTTCTTTTCTATCCTTTTTCCCATTTTTCCCTCAGTTCTGGGTTCCCCACTCCCTCACTCCTTACCTGTCGAAGTACCCTAGCCCCTTAAAGAAAGTAGAAGGTGGGGCTGGAAGAATGGCTCAGTGATTAAAGCGTAGCTAAGCACTATGTACCTGAGTTCGATTTCCCAGCACCACATAAACCAAGCATGGTAGTGCACGCCTGTAGTCCCAGGACTTGGGAGGCTGAGACAGAAAGGGTACTGTGAGCCCAAGGCCAGCCTGGGTTCCATAGTGAGTTCAGGACCAGGCTGGGCTGTAGAGTAAGACCCTGTCTCAAAAAAAAAAAAAAAAAATGTGGAAAGTGGTTGATTATGGTTTGATGCCATGGGCTGAGAGGGAAGAGAGAAGTCTCTGGGATGCAGGCCACTGGGACATCTGTGTTTTAGGGAGCTCAACGCTTTTCAGTGCTCTGCTCGTCAAGTGTCTGGAGAAGGAGGTCATAGCAGTCTGCAGGTACACGCCCCGCAAGAACACCTCCCCTTATTTTGTGGCTTTGGTGCCACAGGAAGAGGAGCTGGATGACCAGAATATTCAGGTGACTCCTCCAGGTATGTGGTAACGAGATTTCCAAGCTTGCCCATGCTCTGTCCTGACTCACACCTACTGAGACAGAGCCTCTGGGAATAAGGCCTGGGAATGGGTGTTTTTAAGGTTCCCTCAGTGAGGGCCACACAGCACTGGGGAAGACCACAAGTGGCTGTGCAGGGCACAGTACGCAGAGCTGCATGCTGCAGGTCTGTAGTCAGGGTTGAGGGTTGTCTGCCTAGGGATTGTTTGCCGGTCGGTCACATGAGCTGGGAGCCCTTACCCTGACACCTTTCTTTGCTGAAAGCCTTTGTCACTCCTTGTAATGTATAACGTTTGGTTTATCTCCTGTAGACACCGAGGCAAGGTGGGTAGTGGAACGAGCATACATAGGTTTTATGCTCTTGTGTCTGCAAACTCCCTTTTCTCTGCTTTAGATCCATCTCTAACACTTGTTAGCTTGCTAACTTGGGCAGTTACCTTTTTTTAAGGACTGGGGATTGAACCCAGGGCCTTTGCATTGAGCTGTGTCCATAGCCCATTTTTAAAATTTTGAGTCTGGGCTCACTAATTTGTTCAGATCATGCTTAAACTTGTGATTCTCCTGCCTTATCCTCTCAGGATGCTGGGATCACAAGCCTGAGCCACTTTGAGGCACTATTTCTGCTCTGTACAGGGGTGGGAATTTTGTTACACCTCTTTTTCAAGGTTGCTTTCCATTTGAAAGGTTAACAGTGTGCAGGTCCCAGGCTGGGGACATAGTTCAGTGGTAGAGCACTTGCCTCCTGTGTGCAGGGCCCTGGGTTCCAGCTCAGAACCAGAAGTAATACTGAGTAGTGTAGGGTTCCTGGCACAAGTAGTCAGCAAAGAGTGGCCTCCCTTCTTCTCTTGCCGTGCCAATAACTTTACAGAGTAACTCTTTGAGTATATTATATTTTGACCCTGGTCATCAGAGTGCTCAAGAATGTTCAGTTATTGAGCTCTTCTCTCTCAGCTCCACATTCCCATCATGCTTTGTGTTCCTAAGGCTGACACTGTCCAATCTCAAGCTACACTTTAGGTAGGCTGTGCATACAGCAGGTGCTGCATGGTGGCCAGACTGCAGGGGAGAGGTAAGCATCTTGCACCTTCCTGTTTGGTGCGTTCTGTCAGCATTGCCAGCAGGGGTGCTTCACCTGGTTACAGCTGCCTGGATCGTGCCAAATAACGGTACCAAGTTCAGCCAGTAACCTTTCTCTCTTTCCCACTAGCATATGTTAGCATATACTATGTATACTATCATATACAAGAGAAAAGAAGATCCAGGTGTGGTGGCACACCTACAATCCCAGCACATTGAGAGGCTGAGGCAGGAGGATCAAAGTTCGAGTCCTGCCTGGGCAACTTGACAAGCTAGTGAGACCCTACTTAGAATAAAAATAAATATATAAACAGGCTGGGGATGTAGCTCAGCATGAAAGCCCTGGGCACAGGCACCAGTGCCACAAAAAGGAAAAAAAAAAAAAGTTGGTGTCAGGTTGAAGCTCAAAACAACTGGAACTAAATGCTCCCGGGGTGGACACTATCCAGTTGGCTCTGGCTGTATCAGAAGAGCTGGAGAGAGAGGTGGGGATGCAGCTTAGTGGTACAGCACTTCCCTCGCGTGTGTGAGGCTGTGGGTTCGATCCCCAGCACCACAAAAAAAGCAAAGCTTAGCACACATAAGGCTCTGGGTTTCATTTCCAATGCCAAAAAAACAAACAAACGAAAAACCCCAAAAACAAACCCTTGGATACCAAAATCAGCTGCCACTGCCAGATAAAGGGATCCTTGTTAAGAAAATGTGGACAGGAAATACACAGGAAAGGGCACTTCTCCTGCCCTTGCCAACAGATGTGAGCTGGGAGGAATGAATAGGTATGGTACCAGGTATGGTAGTGCACACCTGTCTGTAATCCTAGCATTCTGGTAGGCTGAGGCAGGAAGATCCCCAATTCAAGTATAGTCGGGGCAACTTAGCAACATGCAGAGATCTTGTCTCAAAAGAATATGTATATATGTATGTATGTATGTATGTATGTATGTATGTGTATAAAAGAAGAGCTGAGGATGTTAGCTCAGGAAAAAGGCCCTGGTTAAATCCCGTGTAACACCCCCCCCCCCCCCCCCCCCCCCCCCCCCCCCCACAAATGATAAAAGAAGAAGAAACAGGGTTTGTAGGCCCCAGCACCAACAAACCATGACATAGAAGGTTGAAGCTGGAGCCGGGAGACAAATGATACCAACTCTCAGAAAACCTGCGCTCCCTTCTTCAGGCCTCCAGCTTGTCTACCTGCCCTACGCGGATGATAAACGGAACGTGCCCTTTACCGCAAAAGTCGTGGCCAACCCGGAGCAGATAGACAAGATGAAAGCCATTGTTCAGAAGCTGCGCTTCAGGTACAGGTGAGTGCAGGTCTGCCTGGCCTTCTTCCGGAGCTACTTCCTGAGGGGGTCTTATTAAATGAGACTCAGGTTAGGTCTAGACCAAGAGGATGTGATTGTTTTCTTTACCATTAACTTATGTTATTATCTGTTATTGAGAGCATTTAAAAAGCTGTACAGAGAGTAGAAACTGATCATATGGAGGACTCGGGGAATATGCTGGTAGACTTACAGTCAGATTAGTAGCCTGGCAAGGTGGCGCACACCTGTAATCCCAGCACTCTGGGACGCTGAGGCAGGAGGATTGCAAATTTATTCTCAGTTTGGGCAGATCAGTGATTTAGTGAGATCCTGTCTCAAAATAAAAATTTAAAAAAGGGCTGGGTTGTAGCTCAGTGTGAAAGTTCTGGGTTCAGTCCCTAGTACTGCAAAAAAAAAAAAAAAAAAAAATATATATATATATATATATATATAAATAAAAAGAGAGAAAGAAAGAAGAAAAACAGAAATGAGTTGGTTGAATAAGTTTAAAACAAGTAGCAGTAACAGGAAGATTCTTAGTTATCCTTTCCTGGATTATTTCTGTTGTTACTGGGTAACAACAGGGATTATATAATTCATATCATTTCTTCTGACATACTTGGTAGACCATCTCTCAGAGGCTACATATGGTAGGGCCATACAACTTTTCATGCCTTTTTTTTTTTTGGTGGTACTAAGAATTTTGTTATTTGATTTTATTTTTAAAATATGTCACTCTTAGTTCTAATTCATTTCTGCTGTCATTGTCATTTTACAGAAGTGACAGCTTTGAGAACCCAGTGCTGCAGCAGCACTTCAGGAACCTGGAGGCCCTGGCTTTGGATCTGATGGAGCCTGAGCAGGCAGTGGATCTCACATGTAAGATCACATGGACTGAGTCAAGAAGCTTTTTTTTAAGTCGGGCGTGGTGGCTCATACCTGGAATCCCAGAACTTGGGAGGCTGAGGCAGGAGAGTTTCCATGAGTGCAAGGCTAGCCTGGTCTACATAGGGAGTTGAGGAACAGCCTGGGCTATAGAGCGAGACCCTGTTGCAAAAAAAAGCTTCTCTTAGTACTGGGGCTTGAACCCAGGGTCTTTATGCTGAACTCTATCTACAGCTTTTTAAAAAATATTATTATGGAGACAGGGTCCCTCTGAGCCTGCTCGGTTGCCCAGGCTGATCTCCAGACTTGTCATTCTCCTGTGTCAGTCCCCACAGCACTGGAGCTTGTACCGTGCACCACCACACCTGGCTCAGAGGCCTTATTTTTCGTTTCACTGTGAGCCAATAATGTGTTTGCATTTCCTCACCCTCCCTAAAGACCTGACTTCTCTGTCCAACAAAGTCTCCGGCTGGAGATATTCCAGGCCAGCTTTGATCACCAGGGAGTGGGCTGTGGTGACAAGAGGAGACGGTGCGGGCTTCTAAGACTTGCTCCAAGCCAAGCCATCCAGTGCTCCCATGTTGGCAAATGTCAAATAATAATACCATGTACGAGTGCTTCCTGTGTGCCTGTCTGTCGTCCCGTATGTTATCTAATCCTCATAACTGTAAGATAGGGGCTGGTATCCTTATTTTCCAAAGGGAGTCATTTGTCCAGCGTATAGGTTATCCATTGAGAAGAAGATTGCATTTAGCGAAGAGTCTTACAAAGGTTGAAAGATCAGAACAGGTAGTTTGGCCTGATTACCTTCCAAACAGGTCACCTCAGCATTAAAAGCATGAATGTTACTGCATGCTAGCTAGCTGCGTCTGGCAGAAGAGAAACCCTTCAGTCAAGGAGCTCTTCTCTTCCTTTAAGGGCTGCAGACATGTTAAGACCTACAGTCAGTTCTCTACATCCTTGGGTTTCACATCCATGGACTCAGCCAACTGGAGATTGAAAATTTTTCAGAAAAAGTTGTATGCGGGTGGGCAGCTCTGTGGTTAAAACATTTATCTTGCAAGCAGAAGGCCCTGAGTTCGATTCCCTAGCACCAGATAAACTGAGGATGGTGGTGCATGCCTGCAATTCTAGCACTTGGGAAGCTGAGGCAGGATTGTTGTGTGTTCGAGGCCACCCTGGGCTACATAGTGAGTTCAGGAGCAACTGGACTATAGAGCGAGACCTTGTCTCAGATAAATGAATGAATTTTATAGTTGGATGTGGTCGCATACACCTGTAATCCCAGTATTCTGGGAACTGAGGCAGGAGGATCACAAGTTCAAGCCCAGTCTGAGTAACATAATTTAGTGAGACCTTGTTTAAAAAAAAAAAAAAAAAGGCCAGGTGTGGTGGCATACGCCTGTAATCCCAGCACTGGAGGCTGAGGCAGGAGGACTGCTGTGGATCTGAAGCCAGTCTGGGCTTCATAGGCTCCATAGTGAGTTCAGAACCAACCTGGACTACAGAGTGAGACCCTGGCTGGGGATGTAGCTCAGTATGAAGGCTCTGGATTCAGCCAGTACTGCACTGAGCATGTAGATTTTTTTTGTCATTATTCTTTAAGCCATTATTTAAGCAGTATAACAGCTACATACCTATATGGCATATTAGGGTTATAAATCTAGAGATGACTCAGATTGTACCACAGAGTATGTATAGGTTATATGTAAATACTATGCCGTTTTATTTATTTTATTTTGAGACAGGGTCTCGCTCTGTAACCCAGGCTGGTCCTGAACTCACTATGGAGCCCAGGCTGGCCTTGGACTCAATCCTCCTGTCTCAGCTTCCAGAGCTTATGTGGTGATGGGGAATTGAACTCAAGTACTTAGCGCTTGCTAGGTAAGTGCTTTAACCACTAAGCCATTCCCCCAGCCCCTATGCCATTTTAAATAAGGGACTTGGGGGGGGGGGGGGGATGACCCTGTCTGCTTAGCCTTCTTAAAAAAATTAGAAAAGGTTGGGCTGGAAGAATAGCACTGTGGTTAGAATACTTGCTTAGCAAGCCCAAGGCCCTGAGTTTGATTCAACCCAGCCCCACATAAACTGGGTGTGGTGGTGCACACCTATAATTCCAGCACTCAGGAGGCTGAGGCAGGATTGCTGTGAATCCAGAGCTAGCCTGTGCTCCATAGTGAGACCCTGTCTTTCAAAAAAAAAAAAAAAAAAAGGAGGGCCCTTGAGCATCCAAATTTTTTGGTACCTGAGGAGGTCCTGGGAAGATGCTGGAAGGACTATGGAATGTTTTCGTGGCCACTCTGGCTGCCTTGTTATCAGGCCCCTTTCAGGATCCCTTGAGGCCAACAGTCGGGTGCTTTCTCCTCTGCTTCCCATAGAGCTGGCATGGGATGGAACAGGATGGGACAGGATGCGAGGGCACGTGTGACTTACCTGGCCACTTTCTGTGTTTTGATCTTTTTAGTACCCAAGGTTGAAGCAATGAATAAAAGACTGGGCTCCCTGGTAGATGAGTTCAAGGAACTTGTCTACCCACCAGATTACAGTCCTGAGGGAAAAGGCACCAAGCGTAAACAAGGTGAGGAGCTATGAGCCTCTGGTGGGATTTTAAAATGTGGATTTTGGGCTAGGGGCTTATCTCAGTTAGGGTGCTTGCCTACCATCCACAGGGTCCTAGGTTCAGTTCCCTAGCACTATATAAAAATTAGCTGGCTGTGGTGATGCATGCCTATAATCCTAGCACCTAGGAGGCTGAGGCAGGAGGACTACTGTTTGGGGCTAAATAGTGGGTTCAGGACCAACCTGGACTACCAAGTGAGACCCTGTCGCAAAATATCTATCTATATATATTTAAGTGAGCTGTCTTATTAAGACACCTGTCTTCCCTGGGCTCTGGGTTAACTACAGCCAGATCCTAGGTAGCCTCCCACCCCCACACTGGCGGGGATGCCACTGGGAACACTTCACTCATCCCTTCCTGACCTCTCCCAGATGCAGAAGGTTCTGGAAGCAAAAGGCCTAAGGTGGAGTTATCTGAAGAGGAACTGAAGGACCATGCTATTAAGGGCACCCTGGGCAAGCTCACTGTGCCCATGCTTAAGGAGGCCTGCAGAGCCTGCGGGCTGAAGGGCGGGCTGAAGAAGCAGGAGCTGCTGGACACGCTCACCAAGCACCTCCTGAAGGACTGAGGTGGAGCCCTTCCTAGGCCAGGCTGCCTGCCTGGCTCCTGCTGTGCCTTACTCTGCTGTGTGAATAAAGGCCTGGCTTTGTCCTCTGTGCTGCTCTGTGGCATGAAGGAGAGGTGTCTGCCTCGGATCCAGCTCGTGGCTGGTTTCCTCCTCCACTGGGTACGCACTGTCACAATGGGAAGAAGAAATGTCGGTGGGGCTGGAGGGGTGTGACAGTTCCGGACAGGGAGAGACAGGTGAACATACAAGTGTCTCAGGAATGATCAGCCTTAGCAAGATTATATTCCTCCTGTCGGACCCTTCCACCTGTTTTCCTTTAAATGTGTCATGCTGCGGTCTGAAACGTCCGATTTCAGAAGCACTAAGAATGTAACATTTTAAATTCTGGAACCTTTGCCTTGTGAGTAAACCCCAGCTCCATCCCACGGTTTTCCTCTGGGTGTGACACCTGTGTAAAGACCTATGTTTCCTGGAGCTGGGTGCAGCCCAGCAAGCTCAGGACCCTGAGTACAATTCTCCAGCGCTTTGTAAACTGGTTGTGGGGGTGCAGAATTATAATCCTAGCACTTGGGAGGCTGAGGCAGGAGGATTCCAAGTTCAAGTCCAGCTTGGGTTAATTCAGCAAGACCCTGTTTCAGAATCAAATAGAGAAATGGCCTGGAAATGTAGTTCAGAGTGAAGGTTGGGGGCTCAATTCTCAGTGCTACCAAAAAAAAATAATAAAGGCATGAGACCTCCCTCAGTCAGGCCCAGTAACACAGGCCTGTAAGCCCAGACAGCTGTCAATACTTAGTGGAGACTAAGGCAGGAGGATCATTTGCGTCTAGGAGATTATGGCCAACCTGACCAAGCAGAATAAAGCCCTGTCTCCGAGAGACAAGATATTCTGATTATGTTGTCCTAGCTGATCTTAAGCTGGGCCCAGGCCCAAGTGATTCTCACCTCAGCCTCCTAAGTACCTGGCACTACAGGCATATACTGCTGTGTCTAGCTTCCAGTGTCCCTCGTGAAGCCCTCTGCCGTATCCTGAAAGACTTAGAGCAGCTCTGTGGTGGTTCTATAAATTGTGAATTCCTTTTCCCCCAAAAAAGCAGAAATGGCCTCTGGCTGCAGACTCACGCTGTCCTGCGGGAGGTCTGATTTCTCTCTTCTTCCCTGTGAGGCACATGCATACCATAGGGAGGCAGAGGGTGGAAGCAGGAGGGGTGTGGTGGCTCTGCAGGACACGGCTGCAGTGAGCAAGGCCTGGGGCGATGCCTCGCAACCCTCTGTGCAAGCCCTTTCCTGCTCATGCCATACACACTGGAGTAAAAGAGCTAGACACAGGGTTGGGGATATACTTCCATGGTTAGAACACTTGCCTAGCAAGCACAATGCCCTGAGCTCAATTTTCCTTTATTCCACATAAAGTGGGCATGGTGGTACAGACCTGTAATCCCAACATTTGTGAGGCTGAGGCAGGAGGAGTGCCGTGAGTTAGAGGTTAGCCTGGACTACAGACTGAGCCTGGGTCACTAAGTAAATGGGCCAGGGGATGTACTACAGCTCAGTGGTACCGTGCTCCTGGATTCAATCCCTAGGACGACCGAAAAGTAAGTTTCTGGCCTCTAGTAATACTAAGCATTTCTTCTCTAAAATACTGGCTACATACCTAAGAATCACGTACTGCTTCACTCTTTAAATGGAAAATATTTATTGAGATACTCAAGAATGAATGACACTTCAGCACTGTCATGTAGTAATGAAAATACGTGACCCACTGTGGCAGGAAAGAGGTAAGGGCTCCCGGAGCTGATGCCAGGGGCCATGGAAGCAAGCCCCAGGTTGCCAGGTGTTTTCGGATCCCAAGTGCCTCTGCTGCAGCTTAAGGTCCATTGCTTTCCCTGGATCCTCCCACTCTAGCATCCGCTGACCCTTGTCACCGACTCAGCAAGGCCAGGTCAGCGGTCTCACTCACCTAAGCTGCCTCTGGAGTCCTGCGGCGCACCCGTCTGCTGTTGGCTGTTGCTCGGCCACTCTTGGCCCACTGGGGGGAGAACATCACATTTGAAAGCACTCGGGGCTGCATTAGTGAGTGACGCTTGGACACTGCCTAACAACGTTACGGGCTACGATGTCCTCCCCAATTCATGCAAGAGACCAAGGGAAGCTCGACTGTGGCACAATATGAAGTATCCTGTATGCCAGACACAGGGACTCAAGGTGGCTGCTGCTTACGTCCACCCTTTCCTGTGGACAGCAGGGAGCCAGAGGATGACGCTTTGCCCAGATCTCGGTTCTGGCTGAGCATGTTTCTCCTGGTTCCTCCTGCCTTTAGATGGTGCTTGCATTCTGCATGTGCCTGTTTTGGGCATCAGTTCATTTTCAAAAAGGAGGATCAAAGAATGGCAGAGGAAGGAGGTGGTGAAAAACCTACCCACAAGACAAAAATCCAGAAACCAGAGGTAGTACAATATTTTATAATAGAAAGTCGTTGAAAATACTACATGAGAACACAGATAATATGATACACAACTTAGGGAGATGAGTCGGCAGGGAGAGCAGAGGCCATGGGCTTAGACCAGGAGCCTCTCAATCGACTGTTGAATGGACTGGATCTGCTGCTTCAGCTGAGAGCCTTCTTTGATGGTGACGGAACAGGCGATGACGGGCCGGGAGACCCCACAGGCCCGCCCCAGGGCCTGCTTGGAGCGCACAAACACGTAGGGCACGTTCTTGTCTTCACACAGCAGCGGGAGATGCAGGATGATCTCCAGGGGCTCGGCATCTGCGGCCATCACAATGAACTCAGAGATGCCCCGGTTGAGGGTTTTGGTGGCTGTGGAGACAAGAACCAGAGGTCAGCTGGCGATGGGGAGGTTGCGCAGGACAGCCACAACAGAGTAACTTCAGGGAAGGGTCCCTGCAACATGGGATCCAACTGGTCATCTTCAATGCCTCTTCAAGTCCACTTCCTTCCCACAATCGGGTCCATTCCTTCCTGCCACCATGCTTGTCTAAGTCGTCATCATCTCTTGCTCTGCCAGCTGCAACAGCTTCCCCGCTAGCCCAGAGCAGCACGACATGGCACCGCTCTATACCCACTACCATTCAGCTGTCCACTCTACTCACAAAGACCTCACCTGGATATTCCATCTAAAAACCTGGTGGGGCTGGAGGACTAGCACAGTGCTTAGGTATAGGGCCTGGAGTTCGATTCACCAGCACTATGTAAGTAGGGCATGTTGGTGCACGCCTGTAACCCCAGCACCTGGAAGGCCGAGGCAGGACTACAAGTTCCAGCCTAGGCAATTTAGTTCGATCCTATCTCAAAAACAAAAAGGACTGGGATGTAGCTCTGTGGGAAGGCCCTAGATTTAGTCTCCAGTACTGAAAAACCCATTAACAGAGAATTAGGCCAGGTGCAGGGGTGCATGCCTGTATCCCAGCACTTCGGAAGGTGGAAGCAAAATGCTGCTGGGTTCAATCCCCAGTACCATAAAAAACAATCCTGGCGTATATGATTATGCCACCAAAAAAACTGCCTGTTAAAAGAAAAAAATTTCAAAGGGGGAACTTTCTGAGACTTAAATAAAATTAAGGTTAGGTCTGAATACTCATGCTATCAAAGAAACAGCATTAATATCCTTATTTTAGAGGCCTCTGGAAAGGATACAAAGTTAATGGATCAGATTCACAAGTGCTTTTAAAATGTTTCCACAAACTTAATTCATTTATATATTGTTTGCAAAATATTAACAATTGGTCTAAAAAACCCCTAAGCACACTAGTTTCCAGCACCTAAAGCCCAAGCACTGCTCCAGACCTTCCCACTCACTGAGCAGTCCAGAATACCCATGGGCACCGTGGGCATGGGGCACCGGCCTGCCATACCGTGACTCAGGAGTGCGGGGATAGCTTATGTGGTAGAACAAGATCCCTTCTTACTAGACGAAAAAGGAAGAAACCCCCCAAAACCTGGCAATCTAGCTCAGAAATTCAAAGATGCGTGGCTTTCCTGGCCGCCAGCGGCACCGGTGGCTGGCTGCATTACCCTCGTTGGCTCCTTTCCGAAGCTGTTTGTAGTTGCATGACTGCTGAACGAGGTCCAAGAGCTTCTTGGTGAGGTGGGCGTCCGCGAGAGGATAGGCCTTCGGATTCACATCAGCCTCAGTCTATGTGGGGGAAAATACAGGTCAATCAAGATAAGCCAGAAGCCATTTCAGGTAAGTTACAAAACACCAATCAACAATTAGGGGCTGGAAGAATGGCACAGTGGTTAAAGCGCTTGCAAGTGCAAAGGCCTGAGTTGATTCCCCAGCACCACATAAAGCTGGGTGTGGTGATACACCCCTGTAATCCCAACACTTCTCAGGCTGAGGCCGGCAGACTGTCCTGAGTCCAAGGCCAGCCTGGGCTATACTAATGAGTTCAGGATCAGCCTGGGCTACAGAGGGAGACCCTGTCTCTAAACAAAAACAAACAAAAAAATTTAGGAGACTAAATGACCAGCCTGCTTCCCTGCTCCTGTTCCTAGGCCTCCAAAACACACACTTTACAGCTTGCATACTGATACTTCTATGTGCTTCTCTTTAGCCTGGTGCCTCGCAATACCACAGCAAAATGGACTATAAACTTGGTTCCCCTGATTCAGCACCCACCTGGCTATCACTGGATTTTCCTATTCCACTCCAAATTCATGGAATCAAAATTAAGGTATAATTATGGTAAACAGCACAGAACTCTTTCTTCATTCTGCATCCCATATGGAAATTTCCTATTTTATCTGAGTGGGAAACCTGGCTTGCAGCAAATTAAAATATTTCCTTACTCTACCTTACAAAATACCTAAAATGGGGCTGGAATAATAGCACAGCAGTTAGAGCAACTGCCTAGCAAGGGTAAGGTCCTGGCTGGCCTCAAATACATGGCAATCAATCTTTCTGGCTTAGCCTCCCTGGGTGTGGGGATTAGAGTCAGGTGCCACAACTCCCTGTTTATCTAAGCCCTTTTAAAAAAAATTAAGACAGGGCCAAGGATGTAGCTCAGTGGTGCAGCGCCTGCCTGGCACGCGCAAGGCCCTGGGTTCAATCCCCGGTTCCAAATCGAAAACAAAAAGACCACCAAAAAACAAAAACAAAACAAAAAAATTAAGAAAGGGCCTCACTACATTGCTCAAGTGCCAGGACGGGTGTGAATATTTAATTCTCCTGTCTTAAGACTGAGAGTACTGGGATTACAGGTGTATATCATCATGCTCAATTTATATTCTCAAATATCAATCAAGATTTCCACATGCTAGATAAGCACTCTATCAGTTACTTACACACCCAGCCTCAGACTCAATTTTAAAGCCACCAAACTATTAGTTTATAAACAAACTGAAATTTGCTTAGCATGTACTTTCTTATGCTTTAATTGCTGCAAGGGCTAATTAAATAAACAACACTGCTACTAATGTCAAATCCCAAGCCTGATCAGTTTGGTCTCCCTGCATGCTAGAGTCAAAATCCAGAGTTTTGATTTAACACATATAGCTATGTGTCATCTAACCCTGCCATGGCACTGCCCAACAAGGAGCCCTGGTCTAGAACAACAGTTGGGGCTGGAGGGATAGCAAAATGGTTAGAACACTCGCCTACCAAGCAAGATGCCCTGAATTCAAATCCCCAGCACCACAGAAGCCAGGCATGGTGGTGCACGCCCATAATCCCAGCACTCGGGAGGCTGAGGCAAGAGGATTGCTGTGAGTTAGAGGCTAGCCTGTGCCTATCTCAAGACTAAACAAAGCAACAATAAAAATACAGTCAACAACAGACTATATACAACAGTGGTCTCAAAAGACGATTAACAAAGCTGAAAAATTCCTTCACCACAGTCACTGTCAAGTCCCAGCACAACGTTGCGGGGCTGGGTCACGCAGGTCTGTAATCCCAGCACTCTGGGAGGTGGAGGCAGAAGGATCCCAAGTTTGACTCAGGAAAACCTTATCTTAAAATCCTCTATTAGAAAAATGGTCTGGGGATGTAGTTTAGTGTGAAGGCCCTGGGTCTGGACCCCATATCACAAAATAAATACTTCCTAGCCTAGTGTATTATTCCTGAGTGTTATGACAGTGCACTGCCAACCATAAAAAAGCACAGCACCGGAATGAGGTGTAGCTCAGTGATAAAGCGCTTGCCTAGTACGTGCCAGGCCATGGAGTCAACCTCCAGCACAGAACCAAACAAAACAGGGCTGGAGGAATGGTTAAAGTGCTTGCCTAGCAAGCGCTAAGTACCCAAGTTTGATTCCCCAGCACCTCATAAGCCAGGTGTGGTGGCGCATGCCTGTACTCCCAGCACTCGGGAGGTTGAGGCAGGAGGACTGCTGTAAGTCCAAGGCCAGCCTGAGCTACAGAGCAAGACCCTGTCTCAAAAAAATACAGTTATGTACAGCACAAAATACTTTATAATAAATCACTACTCTGCACCTTTTCTTGTTATTCTACAGCGTACTCTTCCATAGGCACCAACAAAAAGCTTACTGGAAGTCAGTATTCCCTGTTGTGCCAGCAGCATCCTTTTTGCATCTCTGGTTTGTTCATCCCTCGACTGCATCAAGAGGCCATGGCAAGAATGGCCTATTAAGACAGTTCTGTCTGCTCTCTATTATGTTGACATCGTCACAAAATCCACTACCACCACAATCCCCAGAACAAATCCCTACCCTTAAGGGATGTAGGACTAGACTGCACTAACTGCGTATCAAAGGCGATGTTAACCCACATTACCTTCCCCTTTGATCTCCCAACATCCTCACGCACTGTTACCCCACTGCACAGCTAAGGAGAACGGCTGCAAAGTTCCACCTGGGGTCATCGGACTGCAAAACTTCCTCTGGAACTATCTATCAGGAGTAGCAATGGTTTATAAGTCTAGACTCAGCCACAGTGAAGCTTTAAGACGGCGTTAGCGAAGGCGGGAAGGTAATCCCAAATGGATTCAAACTGCACTGGATTAAATCTCACTATAGAGGTGAAAGGATTCCCTGCAAACTCTTCCTTACCAAGTGCCACCCAAATTAGCTACAGCAGGAAACACAAGCTGGAACCATTCCTAGTGGAATGCAAGCTGTAGTCGGCCAAGTGTTATTTCCAGGTGTGGTGCTACCAGGACCTCTAATTTCTGAAGTCACTGATTCGCTGGAGTCTTTCCTGCGCTCCAGGATGGGAGGTCGGAGACATGCCACACTTCTCATGGCCCCCAAACTCAGAAAGTCTTAAGTCCCGGGCACTACGTGCAAGCCCATGGAAATCTCCCTATCCTGAGCTTCAGAAACGGGGTCGGAGTGGACAGAGTGGCTGATCCGAACCCAAGGGTTCCACGCTATACTCTGGAGATCACGAAAGACGACAAAGGTGAAAGCGATGGGGCCAGTTTTCATCCCACTTTCTCCCACGTGGGCTGGGCTCTTTCTCCCAGGCCGGGCCATGCTTTCTCCTCTGCTCACGCAAGGCCTTGGCTACGAGGCAGGCTGCTGTAAAGCAGCCCCGATGGCGGCCATTGGGACTCTGACGCTTTCAGAGTTCCGATTTCAGGCTCGTTTGTTGGCGTCTCGCGGCTCTGGGAGTCAGGCTGGGCAACTGGGGCCGTGCGCCGCGCAAGAGAGAAGTCGCACCATCTAAGCCTCCCACAAGGTTCCAGAGAGCGGAACCCGCGCCTCCCTCTCCCAGCCCTTCCCGGCCTCACGCACTCACCATGGCTGCGGTTCCGCGGGCTCTGCACTCCGCTAGAGCAGCCGACCTCAGAGGAGAAGGCGGAATACTGCACCAGAGCAGGAGAGGAAATGGCCGTGCGCGGCGGCCGGAAGCGGAAGTGACGTCACGGCGGACGGCTGGCTCTAGCTCCCTAGGAAGCACCAATGCGGAAGTGGCTTCGTTCTGAGAGCGCCCGAGTAGTTTGCCGCTTACATTAGCGTACTAGTGTAAATTATAAGCAGACACTTTGAATCAAACAAAAAGTATGACACCAAAACAAAGTTTCAATGGCGCCAGCATGCCATTTTTATTTTTTCCAGTACTGGAAGATAGAACCCGGGACTGCTCTACCACTGAGCTATATATCCATCCGCCAGCCCTTTATTTATTTATTGGCCTCGAACACAGCAATCTTCCCGCTTCAGCCTCCCAAGTTCTAGGAAATCAAACCCAGGGCCTTGCGCTTGCTAGGCAAGCATTTAACCGCTGAGCTATTCCTCCAGCCCCCATCCCTTTACTAAAAAAAATTAATTATGACATTGGTGGTAATGCATGCCGGTAATCCTCACATTTTGGGAGGCTGAGGCAGGAAGGTAAGTTCGAGCCCAGCCTGAGCAATTTAGCGGCTGGGGATGTAGCGCAGAGCCAAGTGTACCGTTTCAATCCCTAGGACCCAAATTAATTCAACTCTTACTCTTTTTTGATACAGGGTCTCACTCTGGTGACGTACCTGGTGTGGTGGTTTGGATCTGGAGTGTCCCCCACAAGCCTTGTGTTTCTATGGATACCGTCTAGGGTTGGGAGGTGGGGCTTGGCTAGAAGGGGCGATGCTTGGGCTTGGCAGGAAGAGACGAGTGCTGGTTTCTTCCGGCTTGGCAGGGAGAGAGGAGTGCTGGTTTCTTCGCCCTTCCTCAGAGTCTCTCCTCCACCATGTTGTGAGGATCTCTGCCCCTGGAGCTCTGGCTCTGCCCTGCCCCCGCTCCAGCCCTGCCGTGTGCTTCCATCATTTTCCAGCTGTGAATGGACTGTGACCTTCTGAAACTGTGAGCTACAATAAATCTTTCCTCCCTAAGTTGTGGATGGTGGATATTGAGTCACAGTGACGAAAATGTAACTAAGACATCTAGCATTTTGGCATCGCACCTAGCTGACATGATGTTTTATGACTGTGACTAATGAGACAGTACACCCTACCTAATTCTAATTCTGTTTCTCAACTATGTACTAACTTGGGAGATCCTCTCTCTCTCAAAAAAAACTATATAATAACTCAGTCTTTACCAGGTGGCCAGCTGTGGTGGTGCATCCCTGTAATCTGTGTACATGGTAGGCTGAATCAGTAGGATAACAATTTTGAAGTCAACCTGGGCAACTCGGCAAGACCTTGTCTCAAAATACAAAATAAAAAAGGGTTGGAAGCTGTATGTGATTGCACACATCTGTAATCCCAGCACTCGGGAGGCCGAGGGAGGAGGGTGGCAAATTCAAGCTCAGCCTGGGCAATTTAGCAACTTGGCAAGACCCTGTCTCAAAATTTAAAAAATGCTGATGATGTAGTTCAGTGTGAAGGCTCTGGATTCAATCGCCTGTATAAATAAATAAATAATAGATTGGGATGTAGCTCAGTGGTAGAATGTCCTTGGAGTTGATCTCTGGGGTGATCTCCAGTACCGCAAACAACCACTTCAGTCTCCATGTTATATCAGAATCATCTTATCCATTTTTGCTTTGTTTGTTTGTTTCTTTCCTTTTTTTTGGACACAGAGTCTCACTCTGTAGTCCAGGTTGGTCCTGAACTCACTATGTAGTCCAGGCTGGCCTCAAATTTGGAGCAACCCTCCTGCCTCAATCTCTGACTGCTGGGATTACAGGCGCACACTACCATGCCCCATTTTTCTGGTGCTGGGGAATTGAACTCAGGGCCTTGCCCTGGCTACACAAGTGTTCCAAAAGCTGTGCTATTCCTCCAGCGCTCTTTCCCATTTGTATCTTGCTATTTTCTAGGTAGGAGTTAATTAATGCTGGCATGCTCATGATTACTTGCTTTAGAAATTAACCACACTAAAAAAGAATTAACCACATTAATGTGCTTAAAACTCTAAGTGCCTGCATTGGTTTGCTGGGCTGCTCTCCATCAGTGCTCTCCCTTTGTCCTCCTCTTTGGTCCTCTGTGTCCTTCTCTGCTGGCCTGAGCCCATGCCAACGTCTCCTACTTTGCTGGACCACCCTTGTTTATATGTGGGATGGCTTCCATATGCTTTGTCCTTCCTAACTCATGTAGAGAGGGTCAATCCTCACAGTCATGTTAATAGCATTAAGAAGATAAACCTAGGGCTAGAGGAATAACACAGTGCTAAAGATCCTGAGAGTTATTCCCAGCCCCACATTAGCCGGGCCTGGTGGTACATGCTTGTAATCCCAACACTCAGGAGGCTGAGACAGGAGGACTGTTATGAGTCCAAGGCCAGCCTGGGCTCCATAGATCAGCCTCGGGCTACAAAGCAAGACCCTGTCTCAAAAAAGAAAAAAAAAAGATGACCTAATCTAATGCTGGTGTTAGTGGTGGGGCCTCTGAAAAGCAACTGGGGGGCTGGAGGAATGGCTCAGCAGTTAAAGCCTTGCCAAGCAAGTGCTAAGTACCTGAGTTGGATTCCTCAGCACCACATAAGCTGGGTGTGGTGACACACACCTGTAATCCCAGCACTCAGGAGGCTGAGACAGGCAGATTGCTGTAAGTCTAAGGCCAGCATGGGCTCCAATGCGAGACCCTGTATCAAAAAAAAAAGAAAGAAAGAAAGAAAGAAAGAAAGAAAGAAAAGAAAAAAGAAGAAAGAAAAGTAATTAGGGTTTGATGAAGTCATTAGGGTGGAGCCCCTATGATTGGATATTGATGGATTTATGAAATGAGGAAGAGTGACACATTTACACGTGTATGGGTGTTACCTCTTGCCAGATGGTGCTTTGTGACTCTGCCAGCAGAAGTCCACAACTAGCAGAGGCCTCTTGACCTTGAGCCTACAGGATCATGAGCCAAAAAAGCTCTCATCCTCTTTTTTTTTTTTTTTTAATTTGAGACAGGGTCTTGCCCTGGAGCCCAGGCTGGTCCTGAACTCACTATGGAGCCCAGGCTGGCCTTCTGTCTCAGCCTCCCAAGTGCTGGGATTACAGGTGTGCACCACCACTCCCTGTTTATGGGGTGCTAGGAATTGAACTCGGGTACATTAGACGAGTGCTTTAACAGCTGAGCTGTTCCTCCAGCTCCTTCTTTCTCTTTCTTTTCTGTATGTATATGTGTGGTGGTACTGGGGATTGAGCAAGGCCTTCAAAATGAGTTACATCCCCAGCCTACATTTTAGATTTTGTGACCCTGTCCCACTAATTTGCTAAGTTGCCTGGGCTGGGCACTACTGAGCCTAGCTTTTTTTGATACTGGGAGTTGAACCCAGGACTTTTGCACTGAGGTACATCCCCAGCACCCCATTTGTTGGCACTGGAGATTGATCCTAGGTCAGTCACGCTGGGCTATATATCCTGGCAATTCTTATTTTTGGTTTTGAGACAGGGTCTAGCTAAGTTGTTACTGTGCCCTGCTGTGCTTGAACTTGCTGTGCTCCTGCCTCAGTCTCCCAGAGCACTTGGGATTACAAGGCGTGTGGCCTCTCTTTTCTTTCTTTTCTTTTTGTCTCTTCTCTGTCCTGTCTTCTTTCTTTTCTTCTTTCTTCTTTCACTGGGACTCAACTCAGGGCATGTGTGTGCTACACAACCACTGAGTTACATCCCCAGCCCCCCACTTTTAATGGTACTAGGGATTGAGCTCAGGGCCTTGCCCTTGCTAGACAAGTGTTCTAAAAGCTGTGCCACTCCTCCAGCCCTCTTACCCATTTCTATCTTGCTCTTTTCCAGGTAATATGTTAATAAATGCTGGCATGCTCAAGATAATTTGCTCTAGCAATTTACTGCACTAATGTGCCTAAAACCCTTCACACTGAGCTACACCCCTAGCCTATTTTTCCCCTTCTTTTCCTCAGCCTATTTTAAAATTTTTGATTTTGAGGCAGGGTCTGGCTGAGTTGCTAAATGGCTCAAGATAGACTTGAATTTATGATCCTCCTGCCTCAGTCTCTTAATTACATTGTTGTTGCTGGGACAGAAATACCTCACATCTGCAGCTTTAGGGAGGAAAGATTTATTTTAGATCACAGTTTCAGAAGGTCACAATCCATTCAGGGGTGGGCGGCTGAAAACAGGTTCAATCCTTGGCTAAGCTAGGACCGGGGCTGAAGAGAGAGCTCCTCATGACATGGCAAAACAGAGCCGAGTCTGGGTGAAAGGTGGAGTCACGCTTCCAGGTCAAGCCCCCAAGCCTCTGTTCCTTGCAGCCAGGGCCCCCTCCCAATAGTACATACCATCCACAGGCACATGAGCCTTTTGGGAAACACTCCAGACTTGAACCACAACACGCAGCTTCCTAGAGCACTGGAATTCCAGCTGTGTGCTAGCACACCCGGCTCCCTGTGTTTTTTATTTCTTATGTTGAAACATGATCTCACTGAATTGCCCTAGCAGTCTGAACTTGCAGTCTTTCTGTCTCATTCCCCAAGTCAACGAACTACAGGTGTCTGTTACCAAGCCTGGCAAGACTTTCGTCTTGTCGTCTTCATTCTACTCCTCATTCTACTCTTCCTTCTTGTTTTTTTTCATGCTTGTTTTTATCTTTCCCTAATCGTAAAGATAGTATATGTTCATTTTATAAAAAGAAATCAGAAAATGCCTGGGCATGGTGATACCTACCCTAGAGTCCCAGACTTTAGGAAGGCTGGGGAAGGAGGACTGCAAGTTCAAATCTTACCTTGGCATTTTAGCCAGACCCTGTCTTGGGGCTGGGGATAGTACAGTGGATATAGCACTTGGCTAGCAAGTGCAAGGTCCTGAGTTCAGTTTCCCAGCACCATGTAAACCAGGCGTGGTGGTGCCTGCCTGTAATCCCAGCCAGCACTCAGGAGTCTGAGGCACGAGGACTGCTGTGAATTCAAGGCCAGCCTAGGCTACATAGTGGATTTAGGCCCAGCCTGGACTACATAGTGAGACCCTGTCTCAAAAAAAAAAAAGTTTAAAAAAAGGAAAAGAAAGACCCTGTCTGAAAACAGAAAATAAAAAGGGCTAAGGGTGTAGCTCAGTGATACAGTGCTCAGGGTTTGTTCCTAAGGATCACTAAAAGGGAAAACATGAAATTATAATATGGCAATAAAAACTAATCCATAATTCTATCACTGAATAGTAAATCCCTATTAACATTTGGTTATACACAGTTTTCTGGAGCTATTGAAATTGTATGTGGTAGAGCACACATGCTTATGTTTACAAATCATGAAGTAGACTTATGAGTCTGGCTTTTTACCATAACCACAGGTTATTGGATGCTTAATAAGTGCATGACTGGATGGAGGAATAGCACAGCAGTTAGAGCGCCTGCCTAGCAAGCACAGAGACTGAGTTGATTCCCCAGCATCATATAAGCTGGTGTGGTGGTGTACGCCTGTAATTCCAGCACCTGGTAGGCTGAGACAGGAGTGCTGTGAGCTCAAGGCCAGCCTGGACTCTATGGTGATTTCAGAACCAGCCTGGACTACAGAACAAGAACCTGTCAAAAAGGGGTGTGTGTGTGTGTGTGTGTGCGGTGGGGGGTGATGGCTGGCGCATAGCCCAGGGGTTAAAGAGTTTGCCTAGTAAGTACAAGGCCCTGAGTTTGATTCACCAGCACCACGTAAACTGGGTGTGGCAGCACAGGCCTGTAATCTCAGCACTGAAGAGGCTAAAGCAGGATTACTGCAAGTTCAAGGGCAGCCTGGGCTACATAATGAGTTCAGAACCAGCCTGGACCAAAGAGCAGGAGTCTGGAGTCAATTCCAAGAACTGCAAAAATAAGTAATAATAAAAAATATTTTTATTAGTGCCTATTATTTTACAAAATATCGAGGTTTAATGTGTTTCTTTCTCTCTCTTCTTGTGCTACCGAGGATTGAGGTCAGGGCTTTATACTGCGCTACATCCCCACCCCATTTTTTAAAAAGTTTTATTTTGAAATATGGTCTTGCTAAGTAGCTGGGATTGAACTTGTGATCATCCTTCCTCAGACTCCCAGAGTGCTAGAATGACATGCCCGCATTACCCGGCCTTGCCCCTTTGTTAATTCTTACTACTATGATGTTTCCTGTGCTACAGGAGTCCTGTCTGGGCAGTCTTTGCCTGGGGCTATGACTTCACGTGTTTCTCTCATATTTTCTACTAGTGCTGTCAAAGTTCCAGGTCTCATACTAGGTCTTTGGTCCACTTTGAGTTGACTTCTATACAGGTTGAAAGACAGGGTTCTATCTTCAGTCCTTTCATAGGGATATTTGGTTTTCCCAGCAGCATGTCATAGACGTTGCATTTTCTCCAGAGGACAGGGATGTTGAGAACGAACATCTGCTTGTCTTAATTCCCCCAGCACTGCACACTGGGCATGCTAGCAGGGTCAGTGGGTGGAGCGGACTCCGGGGTATCAGGCTCCTTTGTGAGGTGGCCTCAGTGACAGAAGTGCTGTGAGGTAGGGGCTGCCCTGCCTCCAACTGGCTGGTCAGTCACTGCCAGGCCTGGACTCCCTAACACCACCTGCCTGCCCTGAGCTTTGCCATGCTGCTGCCACTGCCAGGCTCCTGTGCTGTGGTGGGGCCATTTCACGGCCGTGAGTGGGAGCCAGTGCGGGACCTACTCTCCCAGGATTATAGATGCAGGGATCCCCAGTGCTGTGGCAACCTCCTTGTCCTCTGCCTCTTTCTAATTTGGCAGGCCCGGCATTCCTGGTACAAGGTCACCAGGACCTGCTCCAGCAAGAGGCATGCCAACAAGGTGAGAGGGCCCCTCATACCTCCATCCATCAACACTAAACTGTCGCAGCCACTTGCCAGAAGGACCTTATTCTAAGGCCCATGTACCAGTGATGAACTGGAGTAGTTCTAGCCAGGCCACATGGTACAGGTACTCCCAGTACTCTGGGAGGCTGAGGCAGGAGGATCCTAAATTCAAGCTGATCCCAGGCAGTTTAGCTACTTAGTGAGACTGTCTCAAAATCAAAACAAAACAAAACAAAATAAATAAAAGTAGGTTGGGGATGTAGCTTCGAGCGAAGGCCCAGGTTCAGTCCCCATTATTGCACACACACACACACACACACACACACACACACACACATACACAGTGAAAAAACCAGCGTCAAGCCCCACCAGGAAGGCCTGACCTCACCCGTGGCCTGTCCTAACGCCACCTCCTCGCACTCTGTCATCGGTTCCATTCTGTCATACGGTCCCCTGTGCTGTCCCTGTGCTTGTGGGCCTTGCTCTCTCCTCAGGGCCTTTGCACTCAGTGCCTTTCCTGCCCATGGGCCTTTTCTCTCACATATCCATTTGCCTTTCCCACTTCGTTCAGGCCTCCAGTCACATGTGACCTCCTGTGACCTCCTTTGAGAGGCTTTCCCCGACTACGCCATCCACAGGAACTAACTGCTCCCCACTCTGTGGTGTTGTGTCCCTGCAGTTGGCGTTGTCCCCGCCCCCAGTTCTGGGGATTAAACTCAGGGTTTTGTACTGAGCTACATCCTCAGTCTTTTTTTAAAATTTTATTTTATTATTATTTTGAGGCAGGGTCTCACTTTGTAGTCCAAGCTAGTCCTGAGCTCACTATGTAGCCTAGGCTGGCCTTAAACTCATGGCAATCCTCCTGCCTCAGCCTTCTGAGTGCTGGGATTATAGGCATGAGCCATCATGCTTGGTTTTCGTGGTGCTTGGGAATGGAACCCAGGGCCTTGAACTTGCTAGGCAAGCGCTTTAACCGCTATGCTATTCTTCCAGCCCCCCTTTTAATTATTTATTTATTTATTTTTGAATAGGGAGGGTCTCTACAGTCCACGCTGGTCCTGAATTCACTATGTAGTCCATACTGGCCCCGAACATACAGCAATTCTCATGCCTCAGCCTCCCAAGTACTTGAATTACAGGCATGCACCACTATGCCTGCCTTCCTTTTTTAAAAAATTTATTTTGAGACAGGGTCTCACTAAATTGCTAATTTGCCCAGTCTGGGCTCAAACTTGTGATCCACTTGTTTCAGTCTTTCAGACTGCTGGGATTACAGGTGGGTACCACCACGTCCAACTCCTATTTTTATGCAAATGCCTTTTGATATCGAACAGCATGTTATGTATTTGGTTACTGTCTTTCTTTCATGAATAGAGTACAGCTCCCAGCAGGAATCTCATTTGTCTAATTCACATTGATATTTCCATACCCAGAACAGGTTTCTTTCTTTCCTTCCTTTGGGTGTGTGTGTGTGTGTGTGTGTTACTGGGGATCGAGCCTAGGGCTTTGCACTAAGTTTGATCCTCAGGCCTTTTCATTTATTATTAATTTATTTATTTTGTGGTACTGGGGATCAAGCCAAGACCTTCACACTGAGCTACATCCTAACCCATTTTTAGTTTTTGAGATATGGTCTTTCTAAGTTGTGAAGTTGCCCAGGTTGGACTTGAACTTGGATTCTTCTATCTCAGCCTCCCAGAGTGCTGGAATTACAAGCTCACACCTCTGGGCCTAGTTCCTTTTTTTCAATTTTGAGACAGGATCTTATACAGTTCTCATGCTGCGCTCATTTAACTCATGATCCTTCTGCTTCAGCCTCCTAGAGTACTGAGATTAGTAGGGGTGTGCCATCACACCTGGCTCCACTATTTATTGAATGAATAAATTCTGTTTGCCTTAAGAGAAACAGCTCCCCTTCCTGAGCCCACACATCCTCTCTGTGAAATTGCGTAACTGGTGGGGATCACAAGACTTAACCAGTATGAAAGGATTCTGCTTCTCGGTTCTCACCTACAGGTGCCAATGCAGAAGTGGGTGGTTCCTTCCATGAAAAATGCAGCTTCCTTCAGGCCATCTCCTGAATTCTCCAGTCCTGGAAAGTTCAGGAACCTGGATTCTCACTTCCAACAATGGGCACAGAAGCGGAGAGGGAGTGGCCCGAGGAGGCTCCAAGAATCCTGGGCCCAGTACCTCTTCTGTCCACAGCATCTGTGTCAGGGCCCCTCCTGGGGTGTCCACATCCCCTCCGAGACCATCTTTTGCACCTCCTCCTTTTCAAGCAGCTGCCTGTTCTCTCAAGACAGTTCCTGGGAGGTACAGGGACCCTGCTGCCTCAGGGAAGGACAGGTTCACCCTTCTCTGCATGTGTGCCAGAGGATGGAGCAGCTCCTGGCTCATTCCCAAGAGGTGTGGGTGCCAAAGGAGCGAGTCATCGGCAGGGGCCCCTGCTCATCCTTGATGACCTTCGGCATCTCTGTCCCACACCTGCCTTCAGCTCAGAGGGTGCAATTCTGCTCCAGCAAGCTGCCTGGCCCTGCCAACCAGCAACAGGGAACGCCCACACTGAAGGCCTGGGGTAGCTCACTGGAGGTCACGACGCCATGGGAGGAATCCCACACAGCAGGGTGTGATTACAGGAAAGAGACCCAAACTCAAGGGTGGGTGAGCCAGAGAGAAAGCAGAGGGGAGGATGCTTGGGAAATGCAGGCATCTGGGGCCCAACTCTCAGCAGTCTTTGGAATGGAAGATGGCTCTGAGGCTAAGGTCCTGGGGTGCAGAAACCCAAGACAAGTAACAAGTGAAACTGAGGGAGAGATGGCAAAGACAGAGAACCAAACGGAGGCTGAAAAAAGAGCCCAAATTGGAGAACTAAGGAAGAAAAGCCAAGGGGAGGCCGAAAGTCCTCCTGAAATCCAGGCCTACATGGGAGAGAGCCAAGAACAGCTAAGCTACAACACTGATACCGAGCCTCAGACACCAGAGTGGGGGCACAAGGAAAAGGGGGGATGGGAGGGGGCTCTGGAGACCCACAGAGGTGACAGTGATGATGAGGAAGAGGCCAGAGGGGAAGAAGAGGGTGGGATCCAGGCCCAAGGACCAGAGAAGCAGGGCCAGCTTGAAGGGAAGAGTGGCGAAGAGGCCCAGTGTCCACAAACCCACGTCAGAGGTGATATTGGTGCAAGAACTGAGGCAGAAGAGGGCAGACACAAAGAGCAGGTTGGAGGTGAGGGTGCGGTGCCAACCCAGACATCTGGGGGGCAGAACCTGGAAGAAGTCAAACAAGAGGGTAGCATGGAGACCCAGGCCCTAGGGTTGGGGAAACGTGAATGTCCTGGAAGTAGGGAGGTTAGAGGGATCCCAACCCTGGTGAACAAGAGGCAGGGCCAGGCAGGAAGTGAGAAAGCCAGGTATACACCAGCAGCGAGGGGAGGGGAGCAGGAGCCACCCGAATGTGCTCTTCAGGAGGGGTGGGAAAAGCAAGGCCTGGGAAGAGGTGAAAATACCGGAGAACCTCAGATATGTAGCAAGAAGCAGCTCAGAGAGGTAAGAGAGGAGGACTGGGTGGTGATCCAGGCTCTCTGGCAGGGAAACCAGAGACTGGTGGTGAGTGGACTTGACAGAGAATTCAAGCTACCATGTTGGGGGAATGTGAACCAGATTGGAGGTGAACATAGAGCAGACATTTGGGCTACTGGGCAGAATTACCAGAGGGAGAGCGGAGAAAAGGGTGGCACAAATGTGCTGGTGCCTGAGGCAGAGGACCAGGGAAAGTTTGGAGGAGACACTGATGTGGACACCCATCCAGCAGGAGCAGAGAATGGGAAGTGGTGTGGAAATGAAAATGGAACAGACATTCAGGAGCTAGGAAAGAGAAATCCGAGAGGTGTTAAAGGGCAGGGTGGTACAGCGGCCCAAGAGCTCAGGGAAGAAAATCAGGGTCAGCGAGTCAGTGAATTTCATGGAGAGATTCACATACCAAAGTCAAAAAATCAGGAACATTCTAGAGGTGAGGATGGGACAAGAATCTGGACCTTTGCGGTAGCGCCCTGGGGAGGACTCACAGGAACAACTGGAGAAATCAGCTTAGCGGGGTGCAAGAAAGGGGAGCGGGATAGGGGAGGAGATGCTAAGGGAACAAGACAAGGGGTGAGAAATGTGAACGCGGAAGTGGAGGCTGGACCCAGGATGGAGGCAGCTGGGGAAGGAAGGCAGCGCCTGTCACAGGAGGATACACACAGGAAAAGCTGTGCAGCACAGTGGGAAAACCGGAAGCAGATGAGGAGTGAGGATGGAAGAGATGCGGAGGCCCCGGAGGGGAGAAACCAGGGAGGATATGGAGCTGACGGGGGTTTAAGGACCCAGAGACCTGAGAGAGAGAATCAGGGACAGTTGTACAGTAACACTGGAGGGAGCTGTGCTCTAGGAAGGGGGAGCTGGGGGCATCCTGGAGGAAGGAGCATGGCAGCAAGTCGGGTGTCAGAGAGGAGATGCCGGAGCCATGGTAGAAGGATCCGGAGACTGAGCAGAAAGAAACAGAGACTGTCAGGAAGCAAAGTTGACGGGAAGATTTGTTCATCAGAGGGGAAGAATCAGGGACAGACCGGAAGGGTGAATGGTGCAGAAAGTCAAATTCCAGGGAAGAGAAGCCTGAGAAGCACCACAGGGGGCCATGGCATGGAAATGGCACAGGCACCTGCAGGAGATGGCTGGGGACAGCCAGGAAGGGAAACTGGCACAGAAGTCCCAACCCAGAGGAAAAGAAACCAGAACAGGGGTGGAGGGGAGGGTGCCGCAGGAATGTGGAGGGCGGAGAGCCAGAGAGAGCGCAGACCTGAGCATGCACGGTGGAGAGGAGTCGAGGGTCCGCTCAGAGGAAAGGAGGCCACCAGGACCAGTCTTCAAGGCGACTGCTCCGGGGGTGAGGGGCTCACAGGCAGAAAGCACAGCCTGCCACAGCCCCTGACTGGCTTTGGCTGTCTGGCCCTGGAACAGAAACAAGAAGAGGCTGGAAAAGATGTGGCCTCTGTTCCCTGTTCTGAGAGGAGGCCTCATCCTCAGGGGAGTGAAGGCCCCCTGCTGGCCAGTGGGAAGGGAGAGCATCTGGCTAGCCCGGGCACAGCCCCTGCCTGGGAGCACAGAGCAGGAATTGGCCCTGCCTCTCAGCGGGCTCCATCCAGATCCTGGGGAAGAGGAGAAAGGGAAAAAGGGGTGAATCCAGGAAAGGCCTTCAGCTTGACACAGCAGCCCCAGAGCCCACAGGCTGTGGCCGCTCTCTGGGGTGCACCCTCTGCCTGCCCCTTCCTCCCATATAGCCAAGTCCCACAAGCTGCTTCAGACCTGGCCAGCGTCCCCACTGCTCTTACTGTCACACCGGAGTGGCCAGTCCTCAAGAAGAGCAAGCGACTGCTCCTGGAGGCGCTCATGCGGCGGAGGATTGCACACCTGAGGTGGGGCCTTCCCCGGCGGGTCCTGGAGTCTTATTTGCTCTTCAACTTATTGGGCTCCTGCTCGCTGCCCCAGGCTGGGCTGAGGCTGCCGGGAGTATGTGCAGGCCAGGAACTCCAAACGCAGCAGGCAAAGCATGGTGAGGCCCGGGCCTCCACAGCAGGCTGTAAATCTTCAGGGAAGTCACAAATAATTCCACCCTCTGAAAGAAAAAGCCCAAAACTTGTCACAGAGGCCGGAGCTCTGCAGACCTGCAGACCACCCAAGTCAGAGCCAACGGGTAGGTCCGTTCCGCCTCAGAAGCCTAAGAGAAACAGGCCACCAGGAGGCGCCAGAGAACCACATATCCAGGAAGCTTGGTTAGGTGCTGAGCTACCTGCTCCCAGGGACCCCAGGCCTGCGGCAGAGTCTGGCCGCTGGTGTGGAACAGAAAGTGAGCAAAGGCCTTCCAGTGAGAACCGCAGGGCTGGAAAAATGATCAGACCAGGGCCCTACCAGATGGCTGAGACGGCTCCCAGCACAATGAAGGCTTCACTGTCCAGGGCTGGCCACAACCACATTCAGCAGGAATACACTTCCTGGGAGGCCTCTGAGGCCCCCAGACTCAAATGCCAGCAGCCCACACACTGGGGAAGAGGACACCTGGCATCTGCAGAGGGCAGAGGGGCCAAGTGGCAGCCTTCCTCCTGTTCCACAGACACCTCCAGCTTTGGGGGTAGTCTCCACTCTGCAGTGGCCAGGCTGGGGATGGCCTTCCTGAGCAAGGTGTCCTGGTCCTCACAGGTGGCCAAACTCCAGCACTCAGCCCCCAACCTAAGCCTGAGGGATCTTCCCCTTCTTTCCCAGGCAGGTGACCCACACGCAGGGGAGGACTGTGTTGGAGTTGGCACTGCTTTGGAGAGGGACCTTCAGCGCCCAGAGCACTGCTATGCTAGATCAGTTCTTCCTAGGACAGAGAGTCCCCAGGGCCAGGAGATACCTGGGAACCCAAATGAGGTCCCATTGCACTCACTACCTGCCCGCCAAAAGTTTGCTTTTATGAAGCAATTGAAATGTTTTCTCTTCTGGGGGGGCATTAAAAAATAATCTACAGGCCCTGTGTCCCCAGAACATATCAGAGGAGGCATGAGAGTGGCTGGCTCAGGCCCAAAGCCTCTAATAAAATTGGTCATTTGCGCACTGTCAGTTTCCAGATTTCTTTGGTACATGTTTTCTGAGTGCCTTTGGAGTTTGGGATACTTCTGTCCTGTTTTGAAGGTTAGGGGAATGAGGGTGAGCCCAATGTCCTTTCTCTCTTTCTCTGTCTCTCTTCCCCATCCCCCCTCAATACTGAGGATCAATCACAGGTCTTTACAAGGCTCTACATCCTCAGCCTTTTTAAGTTTTTATTTTGAGAAGGGGTCTTGCTAAGTTGCTTAGTCGCCCAGGTTGGGCTCAAACTTGCAATTCTGTCTCAGCCTCCTAGGATGCTGGAATTATAGGTGTGCCATCATGCCTGTTCCAGTGTTGTCCCCTAAAGATCCTCTGTCCCTATCTCTTCATAGTAGAGTCCACTGAAATTTCTGTTATGGTTCTGTTCTGCCCCCTTAGCAAGCTAATCCTGACTGAAGCAGGATATTCAGCCGCAGTTGCCTGGGGACAGGGCTGGGGTGTGCAGCAAGGGACACTGCTATTCAGGTCCTTTGAGTTACAAGGAAGAGAGATTATCACTAGAATCTGCCTTGCTTGGAGTCTGCTGCCCATGAAGAAACTTCTTCGAAAAAATTGTTCCCATTTCTTCAATTCTCAAGTACTGCCTACCATAATTTTTGAAAAAGTACTTCTATTCTTTTAAATTTTTATTTAGTTATTTTTTGAGACAGGGTCTTGCTCTGTAGTCCAGGATGGTCCTGAATTCACTGTGTAGCCGAGGCTAGCCTTGAACTTATGTGGTGCTGGGGAATACAAACCCAGGACCTTGAGCTTGCTAGGCAAACACTTTAACCACTGAACTATTCTTCCAGCCCATACCCATGGCAAATTGTTGTTTTGCCTGGCCCAGGATGTCATAGAGCTAATCATTTACTTGAGTCAAGTGTGCTGCTTCTGGGCCAGAGGGCGTTAGGTCTTGTGATGCTTGGTAGACAGTTTCAGCAAGGGGGAACAGGCTCACAAAGGCTAAGTCAGTTTGGGCTGGAATTGGAGATTTAATTCAGATTTGCTCCTCCCCCTTCCCTAACTTTTCCTCTTCTTTTCTTTCCACTTGTCTTCTGACTTAAAAAATTTTAGCCAGGTGTGATAGTGCATGCCTGTAATCCCAGGCTGAGGCAGGAGGATTGCAAGTTTGAGCTGAATGACCAATTGAGTGATTTAGCAAGATCCTTGTCTCAAAAACAGAAGGTTTGAGGATGTAGCTCAGTGTGAAGGCCCTAGGTGCAGTGTCCAGTGCGTACATGTGCATGCACAGGCTCACATATGTGAGCGTGCGCGCACACACACACACACACACACACACACATAGTGGTACTAGAGATTGAGCCTAGTACCTTGCACAGAGCTGTATCCCAAACCCTTTTACTTTTGAGACAGGATTTTGCCAGGTTGCCCAGGCTGGGTTTGAGCTCGTAACCCTCCTATTTGCTTTCCTAAGGAGCCAGGATTTCAGGCATGTGCCACAGTGCAGTTGACATTAGCTGCAGCAGGCCTCCGATCAGTCTCCTGAGGACAGGGTGGGGCTGAAGTGGTGGGGGGTGCGGGCAGTGTAACTTGTTACCAGTAGGTTGTGGAAGGATGGCTTTCAAACTCCGCCTCCTGTCAGGTAAACAGTAGAACTGGAACATTAACAGGAGCACCCTGGCAGGAGGTGGCAGGAGGTGGAGCTCCGCTCTCTGCCCATCTGTCCAGGCAGCCAGGTCCTTCTAAGGCCACAGAGTGGTTCTGGTCCACACCCCAGGGGAATGGTGGTTGGGAACGCTTGAGTTACACCTTAATTCAGCTACATAGTTTAAATTCAACTGGGAAGCCATCTTCTGGAGCAGGGAGGGAGCTGTCATGGAGGCTGGTGGGACATTTGATTGACAGGTATCATTTCCAAGCAGAAAATGGCAGCCTTAGAGGTGGGGCTAGCTGTGTTCATCACCCTTTATAGGGGCGGGAGGAGGCTGGGGTTGTAAAAGGTGGGCCCAGCTTGCCACTTTCTCTGGTCTTAGTTACGGTGGTTCCCCCTCAAATTTTTTTCTGAGACAGGGTCTCACGCTGTAGTCCAGGCTTGTCCTGAACTCACTATGAAGTCCAGGCTAACAGCAGTTCTCCTGCCTCAGCCTCTCGAGGGCTGGGATTACATGTGGGCCACCACGTCCTGCTTTATGTGATGCTGGAGAATCGAACTCAGGGCCTTGTGCTTGTAAGGCATGCGCATAATTGCAGTCCCATTCCTACAGTCCCCCAGCATGGGCCCCTCTGGGGGTCGGTAGTCAAGAGAGTCAGGGGTGTCTAGTCTGCCTCGGTGGTACTAGGGGTAGAACACAGGGCCTTCTCACTGAGCTACATTCTCAGTTATTATTATTTTTTTTAATTTGAGACAGAATCTTGCTAAATTGCTAACTTGGATAAATTGCCCAGGTAGGAATCCAACTTGGGATCTTCCTGCCTCAGTTTTCTAATGTGCTCAGATTACAGGCATGTTCCACTACAGGGGTGACTTTTTTCCCCCACTATTTTTATTAATATACATATGCAATATATACTGTTTACAATGAATTTGGGTATTTCGTGCACATATGTATCATATCAACTTTACAATCCCTCTCCCATTTTTGGCCCTCCCACACGTGTGGTTGACTTTTTTAAGAAAGAAAGAGTGTAGGGGGCGGGAGGAATAGCACAGTAGTTAGAGCACTTGCCTGGCAAGTGTGAGGCCCTCAGTTCGATTCCCCAGCACCACACACTGGTTGGGCGTGGTGGAACAGGCCTGCACTCGGGAGGCTGATGCAGGAGGATTGCCTCGAATTCGAGGCCACCATCCTGGGCTCCATAATGAGTTCGGAACCTCCCCCCCGCCACGCGTGACCAAACCTCTTTGGACTTCATTTCACATGCTCCAGAGTTCCCGCGGCCACTCACCCTCAAGGCCTCCTCAGAGGGACGATCCCGTCTGCGCATGCGTGCTACGCGCACGCGCGTGCGCGCGCAGGTCGCTCCTCCCAACGCACTTGCGCACAAGCTGCGCGGGAAAATCAGCAGCCCTACGGAGCGCGGCGCGATGGCCGAGGGGCTGGCGGCGGCGGCCGGCCCTCCGTGGCTCCGGAGAGACGACGACGCGCTGCTGCTCCTCGAGAGGGCCCACCATCGACATGACCCGCGCTGGGTGCTGCCGGCGGCCCCGCGCCTCTGCCTGGCGTGCGCGCTGGAGCTGCTCCCGGAGCCCGGCGTGTCGGTGCGGGCCGCGCCCTCCCCTCGCCCGCCTGGGCCTTTCCCTCGCCACCCACCTCCAACGGGACCCGTGGGCGCCGTCCTGGGGCGGCCTCTCCCCTCCCGCGCCCTGAACCCGGGTGCCCCAGCATCCCGCTGGCCCTCCTTGTCCCCGGCCGTTGGCTTCCGGTCTCCTTTCCCCAGAGCGGCCTCCGGCCGTGGGCCTCCTCCTGCGGCTGGGTGCGGCCTCCTCAGCTCTGCCGGTCCCCGAGGTGGTAGGGGTGACAGGGCAGTTGCCATTCAGTCAGCGCTGAGGTGAAGGGCAGACCTTGCCTGAGACAAGGAGACAAGGAGTTCTGAGGCACCATTTTTTTGGGGGGCGGGGAGACAGTCTTGCACTTTGGTCCTGAAACTCATAACAATGCTCCTGCCTCTTGAGTGTTGAGATTATAGGTGTGTGTCACAGAGCCTAGCGTATGTGGTGCTGGGGAATTGAACTCAGGGCCTTGCGCTTACCAGGCAAGCACTCTAGCCACAGTGCTATTCCTCCAGCCCCTCCTGTTTTTGCACAGTGAATCAGAGGTGAATAAGACAGGAAAGAACAGACATGTTTGTGATCAAGTGTTGTACAAAGGGAATGGGGAACTGGGGCAAGTTCTTAGAGGAGCAAACATTTGAATTAGGCCTAAGCAGATGGCTGAACTTTGGATATGGGAGATTTATCTCAGGAGGTAGGTGAGAGAGCCAAATGGTGTGTGAAGAGCTGAGATTAGAGGACACTTTGAAGTCACTGTCTTTAAGAGTTTAAATCATGGCGAAGGAGATGGAACTTGCTTTCTCAGGTGAGGGGAGTTACTGAGTTTTTTGTTTCGTGACACATTTAGACCACTAGCTTCTGTGTGGGAGGAATTGGTAAAGGACTAAAAGAGACCGCAGTGTAGGTTAGAGACTGTAAGAAATGCAGCCTCTGTTTTTGTTGAATGTGCTTTTTTAAAATTTTGGTTAAAAGTTCATGTGAGATAAAATTTAACTTTTTTTTGGTAAATACATGAATTCTAAATTCTTTAACACATTAGAACCATGGGGCCTGAGGAATTAGCAAGCGTCTGTGGCCACCCTTTTTTCAGAGGTTCACCCCTTTTCTATCTCACTTTTGTCTCTCTACCCTGCCATTCATGTCTGGATCCTTTTATGTTATTATTTTTGTGTATTTCATAAGAGAGACACCCATTTATAGTCTTTTATGCTTGGTCCATTTCACTTAGCATTATTGACTCTACATGGCCCCATTTTCATTCAAATGCTTCATATCTGCCTTTATGGCTGCATAGTATTCCATTGTGTATAGGTACCATTTCTTCTTTAACCATTCCTGTATGATGGGCAGGTGAATGCACTTTTCTGAACTTCAGCTGTCATCAGTTGAAGAGGTGACACAGTTATACTCATGTTCCTGCCCTGATCTCAACGTTTGCCTCTTTTTATTTGGTGGTGGTACTGCCAATCCAACCAAGGGCGTTCACATTAAGCTACATCTCCTGCCCGTTTTTGTTTTTGATTTTGAAACAGAATCTTGCTAAGTTGCCCAGGGTAGGCTTGAACTTGTGATCCTTAAAGAGCTGTACCACCAGTTACCTCTTTTTTAACCTAACTTTTTGCTGTCTTGAGCAAAAAGACTCAGTTTCCTGTATAGGGGAGTCACTAGAATGTGAGGACTTATGCTACACTGAATGAAAAAATGTATTTTCTCTATTTCCATGAGGCTCATGAAAAGCCCCAGGTATAATTCACCCAGGCTGTTGAAGTAGAGCAGTAACAGGCAAATCCTGGTTGGGGATTTAAGCTTGAGTCCTTGGGAAGATCTGAGTCTTAGTTTCCTTATCTTTAAAATAATGTACGTTGGCTTACTTCATAGCTTGTTAGTTGTTAACGGTCTTGTAGATAAAACTGATTTGTGAAGAGTAAAGTGCTATGTAAATATAGTGTGAGAACCTCAACTCACATATTATTTTGTATGAACTCATTAATTTCCTAGTACAAATGATGGTCTGAGCTGTGTTTCCCTATGGCAAGTGTGGATCTCACCATGGTTTAAATGATCACTGTATTACCATCTTGTACTTATATTTGGGAATTACATTTTGGGATTCAGAATGTCTCAGATTTGGTTTCTACTAAGTATTTTTCTTCATTTGCTCAAAGATGATACGCAAGAAGCATCTGTTGTCCTGCTTCCAAGATGCTCTTTTGAGGCACACCTCCCTGGTTACACAGCTGGTTGCTCAGGACCAGAGAGTCTGCATCCACTTCATAAGCGTGCTTTTTGGTGAGATTAAAAGGGAAGGTTGGCATAAGTTTAGCATGTATAGTATATATATTTATGTTAGGGATTTTTGGGGAAATGATTTCAGAAAGATGACTTAGATTTTTATTTGGTAATAGTTTAATTTATTTGAGTATTTTTATCATAATTATGGAGATATAATATACATGATGAATTTTATGAGAATTGGCCTTACTGTATCTAAGAGGTTAGTAAAAACATGAAGGTAAATATACGAAATTTGTTTCGAAGAGTTTAGTCTTAAGATTTTGCACAAGATCAAAAAACTGGAGATCTGCTGACCTTTCTGTGACCCTGACGAATTTCTTCTCTCCTGCAGTACCTTAATTTATTCATGTCTAATGTGAGATGGATTAAATTTTGCTCAAGGTCCCTTCTTTTAATAAGATTATCATGTCCAATGGAATGAATCCTTTTGAAGAAGAGGGCAGCTAACGTGTATTGGGTGCCTTTCTGTGTTAGAAATTTTTAGACTTAACTGCCAAGACAGTTCTTAGGGGATAGGATGATCCCTGAGGCTCAGGGAGGTCATAGCTAACAAATGGCAGAGTAGGAATTTTACCCCAGATCTGTCATAGACTTCAGAGCACACAGTTTCTCTGCTGTGCCATGTTGACATTCCAGAGCATGTCATTAAAAATCTAGGTGTTTAGTAGTGAGGCAGACTTTAGCTGGGGCATTGCTCAGAACTGTTTGTGTTTTAGAAGGGACTTTAACCACCCTTTTCTTACCGCCCTCTGCTCCAAGGACTCTTATGCAGTGTGGAAGACGGGAGTGTAGTAGAGCTGTGCATTGAAGGTAAGTAAAACTGTGTGTTCTTAGCACTCGAAGTTGGGAGGATTAGCTGGAACTGCTGCTCTGGTTACCTAAGATTTCGGTGAAGTTGTTCATTATAAATAGATAAGGGAAGGGTCTGGGAGTGTAGCTCAGCAGTTAAAGCACTTTTCTAGCAAGTGCAAGGCCCTGAGTTTGATTCCCCAGCACCACATAAGCTAGGTATGGTGGTGCATGTCTGAAATCACAGCACTCGTGAGGCTGAGGCAGGAGGATTGCTGTGAGTTCTAGACTAGCCTTGGCTACATACTGAGTTTGGGACCAGCCTGAACTACGGAGGAAGACCCTATCTCAGACAAAAAATAGATAAGCGAAACAAGTAATTGTTAATCATTCGTTCTACATGTCTTCCTTGGGAATCTACTCTGCTAGGCAGTGCATGAGGCACAGGGGATAGACATGTAGATGGATCCAGTGTGGTTCTTGCCCTCTATTAGTTTGTAATCTGGAGGAGAGGTTGGTTGACAGATAACTAGAGTGGATGGCTTTTTTTTTTAATGTATGTGTTGAGGCTGGGCACAGGCTTTCATACTGAGCTACATTCCCAGCCCAATTTTACTTATGATTTTGAGACAGGATCTCACTAATTTGCTAAGTTATGCTGGTTGGGGTCAAACTTGTAATTCTCCTGCCCAAGCTTCCCAGAGTGCTAGGATTATGGGACTGTGCTACTGGGCCCAACTCAATGGCATGTTTAAAACTCTTGAGGTTTTTTTTTTTTTCCCCCAATGTTAAGGATTTAACCCAGAGCCTCACACATGCTTGACAAGCATCCTGTCTCTGAGCTGCAACCCAGCTCAATTGCTTTTATATTTCATTTTTGTTTGTTGAAAGTCGTTTGCTTACAGGTGGTAATAAAGATATGGAAGCACATAGGGTTATTTTTGGAAGTGTAAAGGTGCTATAGAGAAAGGCATGAGTGGACAGATTCTTGTAGAAAGAGTGAAACCTAACTGTATGAGTTAGGATCCAGAAGCTGTGTCAGTTATCCAAACAGAAAGAAAGACTTTAAACAATTATATGAAATAGGTAATCAAAGAGGCAGAAATAGAGCAAGTTTTCCTGGAGGTAGCAATTAGAGACAATAACTTCTACTCCTAGAGCTGGGGAAACAAAGGGAAGATTTTGGAATACTTGAAACTCAGAAGTTTGGAGAAAGGGTTCCATGTATGAAACTCAGACCTCTGCGGAAGGGGTGCTACTTGGGTGTTGCGGACTCCTTGAGCTTAAAGGAACTGTCCCATGGGGCTGAGACCAGGCTCTGTGGAGGGGCGCTGATTGCATGATACTTATATCTCTGGGGAAAGAGCAATGCAACGAAGGTGATTCTGGAAAATCCGCAAACTGAATTCAGCTGCTGTTAGGGATAGACTCTTCCACTGCCAGGATAAAGAAGTGATACAGTAATACGTATAGGCTTGTAGGCATAGGAAGAAGACAGCGGACAAATAGGGAGGAGGGAGCACGTCCCTTCTTCCCAGGCCTGTGCCATGCCTTCCCAGTACCTGTTATGGTCAGAGCTTAAGGGGGCCAGCTAGCAAAAACATGAATATGGTCTCTAGGGTTCCAGGGTCAGAATCCCAAGCAAAGCATCTAGGGTAGGCTTGGAGTTGAAAGACAGCAGCGTGATAGTTTGTTCGGCTTCCCTTGGCTACTTGGTGTCCACACACCTTCGGCCCATCTTCGAACTCCGTTAGCACAATCAGAACCAGCTTGTTTCTTCTAGTGTGACGCCACTCTCCTTTATACATATGCTTCATGACAACGAAGCACTTCTCACTCTGTCTTCAGTGTAATTATATTCATTGCTGAAAACTGTCGTAATGTCCATTTCTGGGGTAGAATAAATTTCAAACTCAGCCGGAGTCCTATCCTAATGTTCTGTTACCTGAAGGTTAAAATTTAAAGTTAATCTTTATCACAAGTTGGGCACATGATGAGAAGGAAAGGGGGAGAAGAAAATAGTCAATATATACAAGCAAAGTTGTGGTGATCTTCATTTCTAGTCAGCGTGTACAATAACACAGCCTGTATGAGTTACTGGGTTTGCTGCTGCTGCTCTTCCAGGCTGGCTTTGAACTCACAGCAACTATCTCAGCTTTTGAATTTCCGATTCTAACCCTTCTTTGCTCTCAACCAGATGATTGTATAAAAGATAGTTGGTTTGAAGATAAGAGATAATATCCTAATACTTGGCATAGAAATTCCTGTTTTTTCTAGTATATAAAAGAATAAATTTTGAGGAAGGAAAAAATGAGATGATACAAAATTTTCAACCCTCTTTCACAATAGATGTCCCTGAAGAACTCTAGAAGTATGCTTAAATTTTATCTTTAGTAAATACTTAAACATAAAAAATAATAAATAGGGCTGGAGGACTAGCATAGCAGTTAAAGCACCTGCTTAGCAAGTGCAAGGCTCTGTGATTCCAGCACTACATAAGCTGGGCATGGTGGTACATGCCTATAATCCCAAAACGTAGGAGGCTAAGGCAGGAGGATTGCCATGTATTCAAGGCCAGCCTGGGCTACATAGTTCTGGACTGTCCTGAACTATAGAGCAAGACTCTGTCAAAAAATAATAAATATGTAAACATAAATATTCTTAAATATAAGAAATAGGTGTATGTACACACACACACACACACACACACACACACACACACACATATATATTTTTTTAAGACAGAGCCTCACTCTATAGTCCAGGCTGGTCTTGAACTCACTATGTAGGCTAGGATTTCCTTGAACTCATGGCAGTCCTCCCGTCTCAGCTTCCCGAGTGCTGGGATTGATTACAGGCATGTACAACAATGTTCAGCTTATGTGATACTGGGGAGATGAATTAAGGGCCTTGCACTTGCTAGGCAAGCCCTCTAATCACTGTACTATTCCTTCAGCCCTAAGATATGTTTATATTTAAGTATATTAATGTTTCTATTTCTTCCCATTTAAAAATATGAAGATGATCAGACTTTCTCTAGAGATTCTGGTTCTAGGGTGAGGCTTGGGCATTACTATTGTGCTAAAACTCCCTACATGATTCTAATGTACAGCCTGAGTTGAGAACCACTAATACAAAATGATAAAGGAGCCATGAATTCTTTTGTTTGTGCACACATAGTTTAGTGGGAGAGATAAGAAACTGATATCAGTTACCACAAGTGAATTGCTGCCCTATACTGACTGAGTAGAAGGGCTGTGAGAGGTGAGGTGAATTGTGGGTCAGGGAGCGTCTTCTGCTCAGTCAGAAATGCTGTGCTATCTCCTAGTGCTCGTCCAGCTTACAATGCAGCTGAAGATGGAGCAGATCATCTATTGCCTGCTGGATGGGTGCCACAGAGAGGTCAGTACGCGAGGGCTCTTGAGATCCTCCTATTAAGTGGGGGCTGAGATGATCTTTTGTTGAACAAATAGGGAGGACTGCAGTTTGGAGAGGAAGAGGGACTAGCATGAGTCACCAGCGTGGTGGCTCAGCCAGAGCTGATCTTGCCCCAGTGCTCTTTGCAGCTTTTTTCCTTCCCTTCTCAATCTCTTAAATGCTGTTTCTATGTGGTAAAAGCCTCATCTTTCTGGTATAACCATTTCATGGCCCATTGGTATTTTCATAAACATAGCACAGATATTCTTGATAAATTTATGAAGGGAATATCTTCATTATGTCTTGATTTAGTGTTTTTAGCTGGTTTTCAAATTATATACATTATTTTGTACAGAGGCCTTTGCTTTTATGGACATCTAAGATGAATGGACTTTCTTCAGCATATCAAGTAATAGCTTTGAAGGTTGAAGAATAGTGTCAAAATTATTTATTGTGCAAAAGGAAAATAAATGTTTATTCTAACACCACCAACAGCAATGTTCAATTATACATTTTATCTGATATCATTATTATTTTGCACAATTATGGTATAAGATTGAATTCATAATTATGTAGATCAGTTCTTATCACGATGATGCCATTTCGCATTTGTGGAGCACTTTATGTTAGGCAATGTTAGATACTTTTTTTTTTTTGAGACAGGATCTTGCTCTGTAGCTCAGGTTGGTCCTGCTCTCAGTGTTGTAGTCCAGGCTGGCCTTGGATCCAGAACAATCTGCCTGCCAAGTTCTGGGATTACAGGCGACAGCTTTATGTGGTGCTGGGGAATCAAACGCAGGGCCTTATGTGTGCAATGCAAGTGCATTAACGGCTGTGATATTCCTCCAGCCCCTGTTAGATACTTTTCTTTTGTGGTACTAGGGATTGAACTCAGGGTCTTTGTGCTAGGCTGCATCCTCAGCCCTTTAACATTATTATTTTTTAAAAAAATTGACACAGGGTCTTGCTAAGTCACTAAATTGTCCAGGCTGGGCTCCAAATTGGGATTTTCCTGCCTTAGCCGCCCAGAGTGCTGAGTGTATAGATGTGTGCCATTACGCCTGTCATGGAGACAGTGTATTTGCCTTGTCTACCAACAGCCTGAGAGTGGTGCTATTATTTTATTGATGTTATTTTTGGAGGGAATCTTGCCCAAAGTGGTATAGCTAGTCAGTAGAAAAGGAGAAATACACATTGTTGACTTTCTGTGTAAAACATCTTGGTGCACTGTGTTCAATAATAGTAGCTATAATAAAAAGGTAATGAATTTTTAAATTTTTTTGCTGAGTTGGTGTTCTGTCTGTAGTACCAAACGTTCCCATTTGTGTCTGGTTCTATGGGAGGCAATATGCTAATTTTATTTCAGTACGTGTACTGAACATGTACTGAACAAGCATGTACTGAGCTAGATGCTGACCCTGTGAGAGAGATTTGGCTCCATCCCTTTCTCCTGGGAGTTCCCAGTTGAAATAGGGGCATGGATGCTTAGCTAAAGAAGCTGATTGTGTTGAGGGTGTCTATGACAGGTGTTCTTGAGGGTGAGTCAAGGGCAGTTGTGGGGAGATCTGTCCTGATCAGACTGACACAGTAGTTCGGGCTGTGAACTCTTTACTTCTTGTAGTTGCGTGACATGCCCTCCATGCGAAGCAGCCTGACCACCCTTACTCTTCTTGGCAAGTTGGTGGATGCCATCCCCGTTCTCGCAGAAGAGCTTGTAAGGGAGCACGGTGAGTGAGTGACCTGTGGGGAAGACCAGCTCCTACCCTTTGCTTTCTTTGGTTACGCCACCATCTGGGAGGCCCACACACTGTGTACACCTGTGAAGTCATTATTCTTCTTCGCTACCTTCAGTTTCCTACATACAGATATTCTCTGTGTTGGTCAATTTGAAAAAGGTCAGTCTTTTTTTTCTGTTGTCTTGAGCTATTTCCATTCATTTTTAAAAATACTAATTACCTACTGTGACTTTCCTTTTGGGTGGGAGGAGAAATTCTGGAATATAAAAGTATTTTTTCTTTTCTTTCTAATCCTTTAATACCTCCTCCCTTTTTCCTGTCATTTTAAACTTCAGAAGCACTTTTTTTTTCTCTCAGTAAAATGCAAATAAGCATCTCATGGAGGATTTATCCAAGGGTAAACTCATTTAAATTATCTAAGCTTTGATTTTCCCTTGATGAAGCACTTAGTAGGAATTAATTGTATGGGAATAATAAGGAATTACTTTTTGACCTCATAGGGGGTGATGGTTTTGCAATGTCATTGGCATTTGACGTTGTGCTATTTTCCTGTGCTCCTTGGTTGTTTTCTGGACAGGCGGCCTGCTGGGACATCTGTTGAGAGGCTTGGTATTCCCCAGTGAAGGGGTGCGAGCTTCTGTCTGTTACCTCTATGGGAAACTCTACTCCTCTCCAGTAGCAGCTGAGATGCTTTCAGGCCATTTCCGGGAGAAGCTGTGTCCTCTCTTCCTTTCTACCTTCAATGATGCCCAGACAAAGGAGCTGCAGATCAACTGTTTGGGTGAGATGTGGAGTTGGAGAGAGAGGGAGAACAAGCCTTTGAGGGTTTTTTTTGAGGGCTTGAGATGCTGGCGCTTTGTTGGTGGGGAAGTTTATTCCTTTGCAAAGAGTAGAAGCTCCTGGTTTGAAAACAAGATGCACAGATTGTGTCCGGAGTTGGAATGCCAACTTAAGAATATTGTCTTTGAGAGGAAAAGAGGAAAGAAAATGAGATAGCAATTTTTCTGCCGTGGACTTTTATCTGCTGGCCTAGGGCAAATGTCCTATCCTTGCTGCCAGGTTAATCTTTACACTGCACAGCTTGTATCCACTGCACAGTTACTTTCCTAGGCAGAAGAATTGTCTGTGATTCCTACTGGTCTCCAGGGTAAAGTCTAGATTTCTCTACTTGTTATTCAAGGCCCTTTAGAGCTGCAGGGCACCCTTTCAGCCTCTTGTCCTGCTACTTTGCTACTTTCCAACACTAGTGCGTAAGGTCTATTAAATACTTCTGAGCAGGGAGCTGTCATGTTTTATTTTATTTTTGGCACTGGATGTTGAACCCAAGGCCTTGTGCATGCTAAGCACATACTTTATGCGGAACTGCCCCCCAGCTCCAGCTTTCATGTTTTAGGTGGAGCAGATGGGCACTAGGATTGCTTACTGAGTGAGGGCCTCTTTCAGAACAAGAGCTGTAGAGAATAACATAGGGTCTGGGTGACAGCAGCGTTTGATAACTTGTGCCTAGAGCGCTATTATGAACAGTCCAGCCGGACGTAATGAGTGCTCATTTTGACCCAGATCAGTGCTAGGCTCTCGGGTCACGAAGATGATCAGTTCCAACCTCAGTTTGCAGGCCAGTGTGGAAGACAGTTACGGACGGTCCAGGGTGGTAGTGCAGCCACAGGAGTGCAGCAGGTATGAAGCAGCCTGAACTGGTGGTATTTTAGGACAGAGAAATATTGGAATTAGGACATATTAGAGCTAAAGGAGGCAAGTAAACAACTAAGTTGAGAACCTTGCCATTCTCAGAACTGGCTTGGGCGTAGCAGAGGAAGTCTCAGCGGGTGCTATTGGGACTTTCTATTTATTTACTTATTTTTGTGACAGAGTGTCACTCTGTAGCCTAGGCTAGTCCTGAACTCACTGTGAAGCCCAGGCTGGCCTTGGACTCGTGGCAGTCCTCCTGCCTCAGCCTCCTGAGCGCTGGGATTACAGGTACGCATCACCATACCCAGCTTTATGTGGCACTGTGCCATTCCTCCACCTGGACCCCCTATTTCAAATGCAGTCTCTTCTGTGAAGATTTTCCTCCCAATTCAGATGTGCAGTTGCATACTGTGAATTGTTAAAAGTGCTGCGAACCTTATATTCTGTTATTTATTATCTTACTCCTTTAGCCTTAAAATTCAGGAGTCTGCGCTTTTTGTGATCTGATTTTTCTCTGCCTCTCCATCCTTGTCTCTCACTTCTCCTTGTTATGTGCTCTGTACCTTAAACGAGACCTTTCTAAACCAAATTCATCTCTGGGAACACACCAGACTTGGCTCTCTCTCCTGCTTTTTAGCCTTCAAGATTTGTTCAGATTTTCTTCCAGAAGCCTGCCTTGGGTGGGTTAGATGCTTTCAAATGCTTCCCTGATTTCCCACAGCCCTCAGGCTTTCTTTTTTACATTACTTATCTTGAGAGCTTCTTTGGAGGTTCTAGCAGGGCAGTGCAGCTGCTCACATACCCTTGACTATAGACGAGTCTTCTGATAGCAGCTGAAGGAGGGATGCACATGGCGTAGTGAGGGGGGAGGGGGACAGCCACCTAGCCAGCTGCATCAGCTGCATCAACCCTGGCGATCAGTGGGGTGACAGTATCAAAGCCAGATTGTCCTTACATCCCATACTATATATCTTTTTCTTACTTGTTTATTTATTTTAAATTTTTACTTGTTTATTTTTGAGACAAGATCTTGTTTTGTTGTCCAGGCTGGTCCTGAATTCACTATCTAGTCAAGGCTGGCCTTGAACTGAGAGCAATCCTCCTCCCTCAGCCTCCCGAGTGCTGGGGTTACAGGCATGTGCCACTGTGCCTGGCTTATGTGATGCTGGGTAATCTAACTTAGGGCCTTGTGCTTGCTAGACAAGTGCTTTAACTGCTGTAGTATTCCTGCTGACTCTGTTCATTTATTTACTGTTTATTTTTGCAGTATCTGGGATTGAATTTCACAAATGCGAGGCAAGTGCTCTACCACTGGGCTACATTCCCAGCTTTTTCATAATATCTAGTATTAATATTTAATATTCACACATGCAGTGTTTATCTTTTGGCTTAATTATGTGTAATGTAGAAGATGTTGGTGGCTTCCTGGGCAGGAAGGACCTATGGACCGGAATCTCTAACATTGTTTGTATGGTGTTTCATAGTACAACTCAAACATCATTTCTGCTTTTATTCAAACACTCTGGCAGACTTTAGTGACTGTGTTTTCCTACCTAGTTTCACCTACCTATCCTTCAAGCACAGCTTAATTTTGCTGATGGGAGACTTTGCGGATCCCCACACTAGGCTCCATTCTCTGACTAGTTCTTGTTTGTATGATATATCATAATTGTAAGTATAATTTATGTGATTTTTTTTTTCTTTTTGAGATCATGTCTTGCTGTTTCTTAGGCTGGTCTTTAAACTCCTGAGCTCACGTGTTTCTCCTCTCTCAGCTTCCCAAGTAGCTGGAACTACAGACACATGCCACAGTGCCTAGCTTCATGTGATTTATGTCTGTTTCCCCGATGGAAGTCTATGTTACATTTTTTGGAGAAAAAAAATATTTCCTGAGTTCCTGCTGTGTGTGAGGAGCTATGCCAGATGACAGATGATGTTGTGGTGAAACTGACATTATCTCTGCCCTTGTGAAACTTAGTTTTTAGGATCAGGTCTCTGTTTAAAGCATAGTTGAAATCCTTACATACTGAAAAACAGCTAGACTCCTTAAGTACCAGTTTGGTTCAACAGCAAGCAAGACAATCTGTTCCAGTCACCTGTTGGTCACTAAGAGACCTGAAGTAGTGTCTTGGAAGATGACTGAGGGGCTGTCTCTGCGGCACTGTGAGGCCTCTGCTCCTTGTATCTCACTCCCAACCCTTTTGCTCGCTAGGTTTGCTGAGGCAGCTGCTGAAGTATGACCTCTTTGTGTCCATGATCATGGACAAGTCCAAGCTGGCAGAAGGCACTGGGAGCATCGATGTGCCACCAGGAGAGGTTTCACTTCCTTTGGTGCTCAAGAAGGTACTTGTCTTGTGATTCCAGGTCTCCACGCTCCATAATAAAGGAAGCCATGTGCTTTCTGGCCACTTACCCTCATCTACCATTCCTCAAGTCCGGGGATTCTGAAAGCATTTTCTTACTGGCCCAAATAATGTGCTGTTAGATGACTCTAAATAGGTTTCACTTCTTCATAAATTCTTATCTCTGCATCTTTCTTTTCATATCTGAATTGCCTGAAAAATGGAGATTCATATAGTTACAGAAACAGAGCCACTTGAGTTGTTTTTAGGGATAAGCGTCTTAGCCTGGTACTGAAGAGTCTCTTTATCTGGACCTTGATCATTCCTTGAATCTCATTTATCTGTTAATTCCACCCCACTGCTCAGTGATTTATCCACAGGCGACTTTTTTTAGTCTCACGTGTGTGAGATCATTCTGCCTGTGCTGTGCAGGCATCCCTCCCTCTGCTTGTACGGCCTTTTGTCTTTCTTTGCCTGTCAGTCTGATTCAGGCTTCAGGCTGGTAGGGCTTCCTGATATGCCAAGTCCTTTGGGCAGAATGTTCTACTCTGTCTTAGTGCTTGCCTCAACACATTGTGGTTGATGGACAGTGGGCTTCTTTAGGACAGGACTTGACTTTGGTGTCTCTCTCCAGTTGCTCAAGCAGGGCTTGGAGGGGCTGTATATCCTCATAGATAGCAGGGGTGGATTGACCAGCCTCCAGAATTGCCTTGAGAAAGGGTCAGCTGCAGATAGGTGAAAATCCTCAGGAAACTCTCCCTTGTTCTCCCGGGATGTCTCTAGAGTGGTCCATGTGAGGCCTCTGTCTCTAATCAGAAAAGCTCATATTGGGTCCTTGTTTTTGTTTATTTCTCTGCTTGCATGCTGGAATCTTTCTTAACAGGAGGCTACAACCTTTGGCTTTGGCCCCTGCAGAAGCACTAATAACTTACAAAAAGGAAGAGAGTCTTGTGGCCTCGTAGCGTGCCAGTACAGCCTGATGCTTTTAGAGACAGGGATTAAACAGTGTTCTTCTGGGGTAAGAGAACTTCTGGGAGGCAGGTATGTTGCCTTACATGGGTTGGCCTCCATCTGCACATGAAAGCTCTTCTTCTGTTGGCAATTTTGGATGTTCAGGGTTTTATTTTACAAGACCCACAACCAAGATTGGGCCTAAGCAAATGAGTAAGGTACTTGCCTTGTATGTGAAATGTAAATGGGTATTAAAAACTCAGCAATCAAGAGAAATAATTTTTCAAAATTAAATAATGCAAAACTATTGAAGAAAATATCAAAGTTTTAAGTAAAGATAATGTATACTACCTCTTCCATTCTGGTTTTTTTTTTTTTTTAAGCTATCAGAGTCTAATGCTATTCTTTCCTGCTTTTGGGTGACCGTCAACTCAAAATTCAGCTCCCCTGCAATAGATCCTCAATGTTTTCTGAGTTCCTGTTGTTGCAATGTTGATTCTTATTTTGCCAAACACCTACTGTGCACTCACGTGATATGTGGCTGACTCTTGGGTATTGGAAATGTGGTATGTAAGCAGATAAGTTTTTTATCCTTGCGCAGTTTACGGACTAGTGGGGAAGGTAGGTACTATACAGCGAATGATTAAGAGTGTACAGATTGTGATAAGTGCTATGAAGAAAATAGTGAGAAGAGACAGTGATGGGAAAAGCCATTTACAGGCTGAGTGATTGGGCAGGGCTGACCTTTGAGCTGACCCCCTTGAAGAATTAATAGGAAGTGACGCAAGGAGCTGGAGGAATAGCATAGCCGTTGAAGTGCTAGTCTAGTAAGGTCAAGACCCTGAGTTCCAGTCCCCAGCACCACATAAGCCGGGTGTGGTGGCCCATGCCTGTAATCCCGGCACTCAGAAGGCAGAGATGGAAGGATTGCCAGGAGTCCAAGACTAGCCTGGGCTACATAGTGAGTTCAGAAGCAGCCTGAGCTATAGAGCAGGACCCTGTCTCAAAAAAAAAAAAAAAAAAAAAAAAAAAGACGTGATATGAGGGGATGGAGAAATAGCACCATGGTTAAAAGCACTTGCCTAGCAAGATCCGGAGCCTGAGTTCAGTTCCCCAGCACCACATAAACCAGGCATGATAATGTAGTCTTGTAATCCTAGCACTTGGGAGGATGGGGCAGGAGGATTGCTGTGAGTCCAAGACCGATCTGGGCTACATAGTGAGTTCAGGACCAGCCTTGGCTATAGACTGAGACCCAGTCCCCCCTCTAAAATTGAAAGAAAGAAGGAAGGAAAGAAAAATAAGTGTTACAAGGCATGGGCAGAAAAAATCTTTTAGTCAGAAGGATCAGCAAATAAAGGCCAGGAGAAGGCTGAATGGTGTGTAGAGAGAGGTGGAGTTGATAGGATGGGATGGTGGGTGGGAGGCAGGGGAAGTGGCCCAAGATGAGGTTGGAGATAAGCAGGGCAAGGCATGTAAACCCTGGAGTTCATGGTAAGTAGTTAGAATTTTTAAATGATAAATCATTAATTTTGTTTATAATAGAAAAATAAGGTTGGAATATTTGTTTCATGAGGTAGAATGTGCCTTTAAACCAAGAATCATTGTTTTCCTTAATGGATTAATTTTTTTTAATCTGAAGATAACATTTTTTTCTCGCATTTTTTACAGCTCTGAAATTGGGAAACATTTTACTATTAGAGGTGTTTCTTAATGTTATTGACATATAAGTACCAACAGCATTTTAATGTAAAATACAACGCCGGTTAAGATAAAGGTCGATATCTAAACTCCTTTATGCACAAGCGAAAGGCTTTTATTGTCCACTCATAAATCTGATAAGGCTGAGATGGTTAAACCTTGCAGTTCTCAGTTGCTTCTCTACTGGATGTGAGTGAGACGTGGTCCTTTATCTTCAACGCTCTAAAAACAAGAGCACTCTTCCTTTTTGGTGATTCATTACATATTCTTTTTGGCATTTCCCCCAAAAGATTAATGTATATTATACTTAAAGTCTGTGATTACTGTTAACTCTTTTCCTGACTTCTGAAAATGTTAAGGGCCCAATGGCTGTGGTGCCTAGTAGGAGTTTGGCTGTAATTCATAGTGCAGTGAAAAGTCATTGAGTTGTTTTGAGTAGTAATCTGATCTACTTCCCCCCACCCCCGCCCCGCCCCCAGTACTGGGAATTGAATCCAGGGCCTTTGCATTGAGCTATGTCCCCATCCTGTAAGATTTTTTTTTTTTAATTGTGGAGCTGGAGGAATAGCACAGGGATTAGAATGCTTGCCTAGCAAGTGCAAGGACCTGAATTTGATTCCCCAGCACCACATAAACTGTTTATGGTGGTGCATACCTGTAATCCTAGCACCCAGGAGGCTGAGGCAGGAGGATTGCCTTGAGTCTGAGGCTACATAGTAAGCTCAGGACCAGTCTAGATTACAGAGTATGAGCTAAGGCTAAATCACCAAGTTTCCCAGTCTGGGCTGGAATTTCTAATCCTCCTATCTTGGCCTCTCAGAATTAGAGACATGTACCTCCATACCCAACCTGAACTAAAAATTTAATGCAGAAGGTATCTCATTTGTGGGAAGACACCTGGATTTGTACTTGACTCTCCTGGGTTTGTGCCTTAGCTTTGCAATTTTTTTTGCCGTGTGACATAGAATAAATAACTTAACCTTATGAAGTTACTATCCCCAGTGCAACCCCTAGGTTTGAAGATTTTCTAGGAGGACTCATGAGGACTCATCATGGAGTCATACTGGTGGCAACGGCTTTTTAGGGTGAAAGGATCCAAAGTAAAATCAGCAAAGAGCAAACCCACTTGGGTGAATCTCAGGGGGAAGCGGGCAGAGGTTTCCGGAGAGTTCTCTCTCAGTGGAGTCACACAGGTTACATGTCATTCCTCCAGCAATGTATGGTGACAACGCGTGTGAAACATTCCCACTGGAGAAGCTTGTCAGAGTCTCAGTGCCCGGGGTTGGTTTTTTATCATGGAAGAGCTGGCCATGGAGGTGCCCCTGCCTAGCACCCCCCAAGCTCTAGACTCCCAGAAGGAAAGCAAGTGTTCAGCATAGACTACATTGTTTGTAGGCATAGTTTATTCCTGCCACTCTCATCAGTTCTTACAGTGGTAGGAACTCTCCTGAAATCCAAGTTCTTAAACCTGGCCAAGGTCCAGCCTTGCACAGCCCTTTCTTATGAAAACATCCTCATGTTTGCTATATTAATTCCTTTTTATACATTTAGTAAAGTGAAAATCTGTAGGGGAACTTTCCCTCTTTAGATCATAGAGTTGTTGCAGATGTCAAAACCGGATGAGGGCCATGAGAGTGCTTTCATCAGTGAAGGCTGAGTGCTCTGTAGTGGCAGTTTTGGTGTTCTTGGGGTGCTCTCGTGGGTTTTACATTGTGGTTTTTGTTCTGTTCCTCACCTGTGCAGTTCACAGAGACTGCTTCCCGTATTCTGTAACTGTTCCCCTTTGTGCTGTCCTTGTGCCTGGTGGTATGTAGTACTGGAGGGATAGGAGATGAATTAGACTATTGTCTGAGGCATGCAGGCCAGGCCCTCTCGTCCTATCAGTGATGTAACTGAGACATTTTTTCCTACTCATTTCTCCAGTTTCTCCTCTCCAGAGATGAGACTCTGCAGGTGGCCAGTACCCACTGTATAACTTCAGTGCTGGTTCACGCTCCAGTGAAGCATGCCCCAGCTTTCATCCACGCTGACATACCAGGTAGGGGTGCCCTTTGACCTTCTCTTTGAGGACCCCGGAGTTCTGACTGGAGGCCTGAGGGTCGCAGCAATGGCAGCAGTCATGTCGGGGAACCTTTGATAATTCACACTGAAGGGATGGGGTGAAGACAGGGTCATTTTAATGAAACAGGCTTCATAATGTCCAAATTCTTTTGCTACAGACTTCTTATATGACTTTGAGCAAATTGTTAATGACTTTTGTTATATATTTCACCTTCTAGGAGTCAAAACCTAATGGAGGGTAGGGGAAAGACATTCAGACTAGAAAGGCAGAGGGAACTAATGTTTCTCCAGGGCCTGGTAGGATCCAGGAAATATACCCAGAGGCACTTGGAAATGTTACCATATTTAAATCCTTATCTTTATTGTTTTGCTTTCTTTGTGGTATTTGGGTTCAAACATGGGATCTTGTTTGTGCTAAGTAGACATTCTCCCCTACTGAACTATATCCCTAGCCTGCCTTTATTATTTTGCAGATAAGGAAATAGACTTTTGGGGGGAGGAAAGACACAGATTTATTATGTGCATGGAAGCAGTCACGTAGTGTAATTACCCACCAACTCCATGGCGTTATCTCTTTTCCATAGGAGGATGTGGGCATATGGGGAAGGCAGACAGGTTTGAGGGGATGTAGATTATTACAGGAGGGAACTGAGAAGTGAAATAATGAGTTCAAATCTACAAGGCTAGTTCTTGGCAGACGAGAGAGAAAATCAGTTCTCTCCCACTCTGAAACCTTTTTTTTTTTAAGACAGGGTCTTGCTCTGCAGCCCAGGCTGGTCCTGAACTCAGGATGGAGCCCAGGCAGGCCTTGGGCTCATGGCAATCCTGCCTCAGCCTCCCAAGTGCTCCATCACACCCGGCTTATGTAGTGTTGGGAAATAGAACTCCGGTGCTTAGTGCTTGACATAGCGCTTGGTAGGCAGGTGCTTTAACTGCTGAGCCATTTCTCCAGCCCCTTCTGAAACCCTTATTTCTTCATTGTGCTATGCTTACTGTAAGAATTAGGAGCCTTAGTTCCAGTTCCGCTTCTGGCAGTACACTATGCTTCTGTCTGGGCCTCAGTTTTTCCATCTGCTAAAAAGAATTTAGACCAGAACACTGGAGGATTTGTGCAGGTTTATCTATGAATTGATGACCCTGCTACATGTGTGAACAGAAGTATCAGGAGTAAGATGCTGAGTAAGCCAAAGGATCCTGACCTCACAGCTGTTCCTGTTTTCTCCCCCGTCTGCCGAACAGAGTTCCTCTTCGAGCATCTCTCCTCTTCCAGTGAAGTGCTCATCTGGTCCAGCTACAACTGCTTGATACTCCTGACAGAAGAACCCCTCTTCTTTTCCAAGTGCCACACAGTATATGGTTGGTAGTGTGGGTTGCGGGATAGCTCTGGATCTGGCGCAGTTTGAAGCCGGGCAGCAGCAGGGGCGATGAGGGGCTGGCCTCCACCTTGGAGTAGAGTGCTGGGGGTGGGGGGGATGGGACACTGCCATCAGTCCAAACTCAGTGCCAGATCCATATACAAATAGTGATATCTAAATGGTTCTGCTGTTCACTAAGTAGCAGACATACACATGTAGACACCCTGACAAAGGAAGGACATTCCCGTTAGTTGCTTGGTGAGGTCCTGTTGTGTGTTAGGGGCAGTCGACTCTAACCAGTGCTGTCTAGCCTTGGTTTCCGTCCTTTACATGCCCCAGATATCTGTTAGTTCTTAAGTTTGCTAGTTCATCCCTTCAGTTTCTCGAAATGGTCTCTTCCTCTTCCATACTGACAATTCTTTTTTTGATTCTTCCCTTCCCTTCCCTCATTCCATGGGATCAAACCCAGGGCCGTTCTACCACTGAGCTACAATCCCAGCTCTTCTTATTTTTTGTTTTGAAACTGGATCTCACTCAGTTGCCCAGGCTGGGTTCAAACTTCCTGCTTCAATATCCTTGTCTGGGACTTGTTACATCGCATTTGGATTTTTAGAGAGAACACATGCAAACAATTGTTATTTTATTTTCTTTATTTTTAAACAATTTCTTTTTAAGTTCTGTGTTCCCAGTCCATGCCAGAAACCAAGCTAGGACCTGGAGATTTGAATATATATCTCATCTTGTTCTCAAGAAGCAGAGTTGTAAATGGACTGTCTTAACACAAGCTGACTAGAGTTCGGCTAAAGGAAAGCACAAGGACTGTGGAAGCTCATGGCAGGTGCACTGAGCTGCCTCAGTGCATCAGGGAAGGTTTCCTAGAGGAGTGGTGGTTTGACCTGATTTTTCAAGGAGGAATATGAGGGCACTAAGTAGAGAAGACGTGGCCTGGTTGGTAGGCGATCATGGAATACCTCATGTGTCATGGCTTGTGCTGAGTATAGGGTAGACATAGACCAATCAGATGAGGGCGTCTTGAAGATCTCACAGCTGTGTCTCATCTGCTCATCATCCTCATCAGGGTTACTCCAGGAGGGGTCCTCAGCCGATAGGTGCTATCCAGAGCATGTTCCTGTCAGGTGGGCTGTGAAGAAAGCACAGAACACTGACCCCTGGTTGCTGATGTGTTACCCTGATGTAGGGATCGAGGCGGTGGTGAGGAGCCTACAGGAAAGCCTGAAGATGCCCAACACAGAGCTGCACAAGCAAGGCCTGCTGCTCTTTGCTGAGATCTTGACCCGGTGAGCAGAGTGGTAGAGCATCAGGCCCACAGGGCCATACTGGAGAAAGAAAAGTGAGCTTTTATTCCTGGTGGGTGATAGGAATTCACCCACTCACTTCTTACCTACCATTTCCCAGGCAGCCGGAGGAGATCAGGTTGTTCACAAGCTCAGCCTTGTGCAGAGCCGCTGCACATGCCCTCCAAGAGGCAGTGAGCAGTTTTGTGCTGGAGGTGGCCATTGAGGCAGTGAATGCTACTTCTGCTTTTCTGAGGTGAGAGACACTAGCAGCTGAACTTACCACCCCTGAATGTATTGAGCGCCTGTTAAGGCCAGGGAGTATCCAGGGACATTTTCTTGAGTTATTTCTTTTCTCTACTGTATTTACTCTGTTCTTTAACATAATTTTTCCAGTACTGGAAATTGAACCCTGGGGCCTTCACACTGAGCTCCATACATAATCATTCTTATTTTGAGACACAGTATCACTAACATGCTGTGTTGCCCAGGCTGGGTTCAAACTTGTGATCCTCCTGCCTCAGACTCCTAGACTGCTGCTAGAGATAATATACCACTATTCATGACTTTTCATAAATTTATAATTGTTTTTGTTATTTGATATTAGCTATACAGACCAGTAGGTTTCATTGTGGCATATCTGTGTTCTGTTCTCTCTGGAACTACCATCACAAGTTAGGCATCCTAGGTTGGTCATCTAATTTGTTTTTTTTTTTTTTTTTTTTTGGCATTTTTTCATCTTTTTGTCACTGCTAACTTTGGGAGATTTTCTTAATTTTAAACTCTTTGAGTGTTTTATATCTGCTTTCATATTTTAAAAGAAGCTTTCTTTTCAGTTCTCTGCATGTTTATTTTTATAGCATTTTATTCCTTATTTGTTTTACAGATATAAATTTACAAAATTTTTAGCATATTGTGTTCCTTTCTCCTTTCTACTGTTTCAACACCTCCCTACATCCCCTTCCCCTCTCCACAAAGTCTATCTTCATACTTTCTCCCATTGTTGTTTTGCTTTGTTTTATGGTTTGTTCTCTCATATTTGAAAACTACATGATATTTAACCTTCTATGTCTGATTCATTTTGCTAAGCATAATGATCTCAAGGTGCTTCCATTTTCCTACAAAACTCTCACTCAAATTTGTCTTTCTTCATGGCAGAGAAGTACTCCATTGTGTAAATATACTACAGCTTCTTTATTCATATACCTGCTGATCTACATGTTGGTTTCTTCCAAGATTTGGCTGTTATAATCTGTGTTGCTATAAACATGGATATGCATGTGTTGTTGTCTGATTAACTTTTGTGGGAAGTTCCGCAGAAGGGGTATAACTGGTTCAAATGGGGTATCCCAGAACACAGACATTCTTTGGAACCACATGAAGTGATAGCTGGAGTTGGGGGAAGGGACAGGGAGGGGGTGAGAGGGTAGAAAATGGGAAGGGATTGTAAAGTTGGTATGATACATATGTGTACGAAACACCCTAATTCATTGTAAATGCTACGTATTACATATATGTATTAATAAAAATAATGGGGGAAAATAAACAAATGGGATATCTGTTTATAGTTTTTAAAGGAATCTTCATATTGCTTTCCATAGTGGTTGTACCATTTTATAGTTACACCAGCAATGTAAGAGGGTTCCTTTTCTCCACAACCTCACCAGTACTTTCTGTTTTTTTGAGTTCATAAAACCAACCATTCTTAACTGCAGTGAGGTAGAATCTCAGTGTTGTTTTGATTTGCATTTCTCTAGTGGCCAAAGATATTGAGCATTTTTTCATGTATTTAATGGTCACTCAGACTTAATCTGAGAACTCTCTACTCAAAACATGTTTTGATTAGGTCTTTTTTTTTGGAGGACCAATTTTTTTCAGGGTTTTTTTTGTGTGTATATATATATATGTATATATATATATACATATATATATACATATATATATGTAAATATATATATACATATATATATGTAAATATATATATATATATTTCTTTTTCATTTTCATTTTCTTTTTTTGAGACAAGGTCTCGTTCTGTAGCCAAGCCTGGTCCTGAACTTAATGGTGTACCCCAGGCTGCCCTTGGACTCCGGACAATCCTCTTGCCTCAGCCTTCCGAGTGCTGGCGTTAACAGGTGTGTGCCACCACGCTTTGCGTTATGTGGTGCTGAGGAATCGAACTTGGGGGCTTTACTCTGTGCCATTCCTCCAGCTCCCAATTTTAATGTCTTAAGTCTTTGATCCATTTTGGTTTGATTTTGGTGTATGGTGAAAGATGTGGATCTAGTTTCATTCTTGTGCATGTGGCTAGCGAGGTTTCCCAGCACCATTTCCTAGGCTGTCTTTACTCTAGCGTATGTTTGTAGCCCTTTGTCAAAGATCAGATGGCTGAAGGTACTTAGGCATGGTCTCTTTGTCTTCATTTCTGTTCCATTGATTAACCTGTCTGTTTTTGTGTCAGTATCATTTTTTTAAATCACTGCTGCTTTGTAATATAATTTGATCTCTGGTATTGTGATCTCTTCTGCTTTTGTTTTATTGTTTAGGGTTGTTATGGCTGTTCTGGCTCGCTTCTGGTTCCATATAAATTTTTGGATTATTTTTCTTGTTCTTTGAAAAAATGCTGTGGTATCTAGATTGTGGCTATCAGTTTAGGTAGTATGTTCATTTTGACAGTGTTGCTTCTGCCTATCCAGAAATGGGAGATATATTTCTATTTTCTAAAATTCCCTTTGATTTCTTTTTTCAGAGTACTATAGTTTCAGTATAGAGGTCCTTCGCTTGCTTCATTAGGTTGGTTCCTTGGCATTTAATTTTCTTTAAAGTAACCATGAATGGAATTGCATTATTTTTCTTATATCTATCTCTGTATTTTCATTGTTGCTGTAGAGGAATGCTATTGATTTTTGTGTTTTGTTTTTATATCCTCCAACAGGGTTAATTCGTTTGTTAATTATAGGAGTCTTTTGGTGGAATTTTTTGGGTTCTCTATGTAAAGGATCATGTCATCTGCACATAAGGAGAGTCTGACTTCTTCCTTTCCTATGCATATTCCCATTATTCCATTCTCTTGCCTGATTGCTGTGGCTGAGGTTTCAAGCACTTCGTTGAACAAGAGTGGTGAGAGAGGGCACCCTTGTCTTGTTCCTGATTTGAGGGAAATGCTTTCAGTTTTTCCCTGTTTAGGATGATGTTGACAATAGGATTGTCATAAATTGCTTTTATCAGCTTGAGTTAAGATCCTTCTAGACCTATTTTCATCAGTTTTGATTAGGAAGAGATGTTGTATTTTGTCAAAGGCTTTTTCTGCATCTATAGAGATGACTGTGGTTTCTGTCCTTGTTTTTGTTAATGTGGTGTATTAATTGATTTGTGTATGTTGAACTAGCCTTGCGTTCCTGGAATGGTCATGGTGTATGATCTTTTTAATAATTTGTTGGAATCTATTTGTAAGTATCTTGCTAAGAATTTTTGCATCTATACTCACTAAAGAAATAGGCATGTAGTTTTCTTTCTTTGTTGGGTCTTTATCTGGCTTGGGGATCAAGGTAACAGTTGCTTCTAGGAAAAAGTTGGACAGTTCTCCCTTTCATTTTCATGGAAGAGTTTGAAAAGCATTGTTTAACTGTTCCCTAAAGTTCTGATAGAATCCTGTGATGAATCCATTAGGTCCTGGGCTTTTCTTTGTTGGTAGGCTTTTTTCTTTCTGTTTTTCTTTTCTTTTCTTTTCTTTTTTTCTTTTCTTTTCTTTTTTTTTTTTTTTGAGACAGGGTCTTGCTTTGTATCCCAGGCTGGTCCTGAACTCACTGGTATAGCCCAGGCTGACCTTGGACTCAGGACAATCTGTCTTCCTTAGCTTCCCAAGTGCTGGGATTACAGGTATACGTCTCCATGCCCAGGCTTACATGGTGCTGGGCAGTTGAACTCAGAGCCTTGTGCTTGCAAGGCAAGCGCTTAATTAACCAGTGTGTCATTCTTCCAGCCCCTGTTGGTAGACCTTTTATTACTACTACCTCAATTTCAACCCCGGTTATCACTCTATTCAGCGTATTTATATTTTCGTGGTTCAGTTTTAGTGTACCATGTGTGTCTAGGAATTTATTCATTTTCAGAGTTCTTAAATTTTTTGGAATATAGGTTTTCAAAATAGTTTCTTATAATCCCCTGGATTTCAACATTATCTATTGTGATTTCACCTTTTTCATTTTTAATTTTATTGATGTGATGATTTTTCTTTCCATCTTTTGGTGAGTTTGGCTAGAGGTTTATCAGTCTTATTTATCCTTTCTAAGAACCAACTCTTTGATTCATCAATATTTTGTATTTATTTTTAGTTTCAATTCCAATGATTTACACTCTGAGTCTTATAATTTCCTTTCTTCTATTGCCTTTGGATTTGGCTTGTTCTTGTTTCTCTAGAACTTTGAGCTGCATTGTTAGGTTGTATATTTGAGATTGCTCTGTTTTTTTTATAGATGCATTCATAGCTGCAAATTTCTCTCTTAATACCGCTTTCATTGTGTCCCATAGATTCTGGTATGTTGTGCTTACATTGTCATTTGACTTTAAGAAATTCTTGATTTCTTCTTGTATTTTTCTGTGACCCATTGTTTGTTCCATAATGTATTCTTTACTTTTCATGTATTTATATAGTTTCAGTAGTTTATTTTGCTGTTGATTTCCAGTTTCATTCCACTATGACCCAAAAGTATGCAGAGAATTATTTCAATTCTTTTGTATTTATTTAAGCATGTCTTATGTCCAGAATATGGTCTGTTTTGGAAAAGTTGTATGTGCTACTGAGAAAAAGGTGTTTTCCGTTGAGATTGGATAAAACACTCTGTACATACTGTTAAGTCCATTTGTTCCATGATGTGGTTCAGCTCTTCTGTTTATGTGTTGAATTTTTTATTTGGTTTACCTGTCTGTTTGTGACGGTGGAGTATTAGAGTTCACCAGTATAATAGTATTGAGGTCTGTTTGACCTTCCATATCCAGTAGGTTCTGTTTTCTGTAATTGGGTGCACCTCCATTGGGTGCACATGTATTTATAATTGTGAGCTTTCCTGGTTTTTAAGGTTTGCATTGAGAACTCTGCAATAATTCAGATGGACTTGCCTTGGTAGAATAATGTCTGTTTTTCTCTTACTGTTTTTAATCTTCTCTCTTGGTGTTGAATTTTTGAGTTTTTGATTATGACGTGTGGCAGCAAGATTCTTGAGGTTAGCATCAGGGTTTTGGGAGCTAAGTGTGGTACCTCTCAGTTTCACAATGTGAACTTCATTGAATTCCCCCATTTTCAGTAATTGTGTTCTGTATGAACAATCCAGAGGCCCTTAAGAGAAAATAAGTCTTCTGTTAGAATTTGGGGAAAGGCAGGTGCTTTGTTACATAACATCTCAGCGAAGGAGCTGGAGATCCGCTTGCCTTTCAGCAAATTTGTGGCCAGTTTTTCTACACTTGCAGCTTTAGTCTAGACTTTTACATACAGGCAACTTATTCCTCTGCATTTTGGGAGGCAGGTTCTTGGTGTAAAAAAGGTTATTTCTTGGTTTCCCACTGCTGGCTTAGGATTGTGTTTTCATAGAGCTGCCAAGGCAGTTCCAAAGTGTTACGTTCTCATGCCTTCTAAATTTTGTTGGTTTAAATGTATATCTTGAAAAAGAATACTTCTTTACTTTAATTTTGGTAAGGAGAAGCAGAAGTAGCTGCCCCTGTAGCTGCCTCATCCCAAAGATGAGGATTTTAATTCTGCCAGCCCTGATTCTCTTGCTATAGCGTTGTGCATACTTTCATTCACTCACATAGCTTTAACTGCTGTGTACATGCTGATGACCCCCAAATCGGTAGTTTTTACTGATATTAGTTTTTTGTTGTTACAAATTACTATAAACCTGGGAGCTTAAAATTAACAGAAACGTGTACTTTTTATCATTCTAGAGCCAAAGTCCAAAACCAGTGCTACTGAGGTGAAGTCAAGGTGTCAGCAGGATCACAGTTGCATTGGAAGGTCTAGGGGAGAGTCATTCTTGCCGCTAGAGGGGGTGGTGGCCCCAGGATTCCCAGGCTGTGGCCATGTGACTCTCCCATGATTGCACTGCCTTCTCATTTATAAGGATATCTGTGATGGAATTTTCTCATCTCAAAACTCTTAATCTAATCATACCTCAGAAAACTACCTTAGGAAATAATATTTACTGTTTCTAGAGACTAAGATCTTACCCTTTAAGGTGCCATCATTTGTCCCACTGTAGTATTTTCCTGAGCTCTAGGCCACATTCCCAATTGCCTGGTGCCTCATTCCAAAACTCCAAACACTATCTGTCTAGGCTACCGGTAGATAGAGGAAAGACACTTAATTTTGGATTTAAAGAAATAGATTTAAAACTGGTCCTGGGAGCTCATGCCTATAATCTCAGCACTCTGGGAGGCTGAGGCAGAAGGATCACAAGTTCAAGACAAGGGTGTAATTTAGTGACTTAACAAGATATCAAAATAAAAAAAGGACTCAGGTTTTGGCTCAGTGCAAAGGCCCTTTGTTTAATCCCCAGTACCACGCACACACACACACACACGTGCGCATGCGTATGCATGCACACATGGGCACAGCATGAGAGAGAGAAACAGAAAGAGAAAGTTAGATTTGAGTCTTTGGTCCCACAATGGGTACTCAGTCACTGTCTCTCTCTTTCTCTCTCTTTGTCTCGTGTGTGTGTGTGTGTTTGCGTGTGTGGTACTGGAGATTGAACCCAGGGTCTTTTTACTGAACTACATTTCTATCGCCTTTTATTTTTCGAGATAAGATCTTGCTAAGTTGTTCAGGCTGGGCCCAAACCTGTAATCCTCCTTCTTCAGGCTCCCAGAGTGCTGGAATTATAGGCTTGCGTCTCCACACCCAGCTTCTTCCTATTTCTTGAACACAGCAAACTTATTCCTGTTACAGGGCCTTCCTAAGACATTCTTCCTTTAAATCTCTGCATGACTGGCTTCTTCCTGTTGTGCTTCTTTCAGCAGAAGGCCCTTCACAGTGAGAAGTGCGCCAATCACAATAGTGGCTGCGGCTGGTGTGTGTGTGTGTGTGTGTGTGTGTGTGTGTGTGTGTGTGTGTGTGTGTATATATATATATATATATATATATATATGTATTGATATATATTGAGCATCATGATAAATTCTTGTCTACATTAACTGTTTTGATCCTCAGACCCTTTCTGTGAGGAGGATACTATTAATCCTAATGTGATAGATGAGGAAAATGATGAGATGGTAGGTATGTGTGGAAATGTGCTATATAAAGGTTGGAAAAGGGATTTTTATTAGATCAGATCCCATGTTCTGAGCTAACACATTGTATTCCATTACCTTTGAGCCAGAGGGGATTTCGGAGGGTAGCATACCTTCTCTGCACCTGCTCTTGTCTCTCTGGATACAGGAAGGACCATCAGAGCACTCCACCTGTGCAGTACAGGGCACTTCGGGCCTTGGTGGAAGCCATGCTGAACCGGTGTGTGGAGTTTTCACAAACCCTGCTGAACTTGAGGCCCTCGGTCAGTGCACTGCAGCCTGCTTCTTCTGGAGTTCATGCTCCATTGTGTTTCTAGGACAGTGATCAGTAGATTCCTTTACCTTCATATGCTATTTTATAGCTTTTTCTCATGCTCATATACCTATAATGAAATGTAATTTTTTCCCCAACTGCAGAACTGTAAGGATTATTATCTATATTTTTGTACATAAAACTGAAACCTCAGTTTCAGGTAAATAATTTTTCTCTAAGGTCCAAAATTAACAAGTACCTAAGCCTAATGAGTAAATCCCATAGTGTTTGTACTCAGACCGATTATCCTATGTCCCTTTGTATCATCAGCACAGGTACAGTAAGCAAGTTCTTGCCTTGAATCTGGCCACTGTGCCTTGTGTTATAATTGTTTGCTTTTAATGATCCATAGATGAAGGATATCAGAAAGATAATTGTCGCTGTAAATGTTGTTTATGTATTTCAGGATTGAAGTCTTCATACCTGATAGGGTGGGGATTTTCTTGTGTCTTAGATCAACAGTATGGACATTATTGCAGGTTAGGCTAATGTCCACTAGCTGTAACAGCTTCCTGTATGTAAACTAGACTAAGAGCCAGTCCTGTGGTTCTCAAGGAGAAAGAGGTTTACGGTCTCTCCTTGTACTATTTTTAAAGAGATATTCCATTAGATCTGTGAGGTTATAACCAAGATTTCTTGGAAAGTTAAGTGTTTGTGGATGTCAGACCACAGTTTAAGTGGAGGAGGTCTATAGTCATAGGTTCTCCTCTCCTTCTCACTTTAGGGCCGTGCCTGCAGTAGAGATTCAGAAAAGGCCATTCTTCGAGAGAGAAACTTCCTCTTGAGCACGCTGAAGGGGTTTAGAAATGCCTGCCGGTGAGGAGCTTGCAGTGTTGTGGGGTAATAGAATGGTGTTTGTGGGGGAGGTGTGGGAGGAATCCAGACAGGGTGAAGTTCTAGGAGCAACCCTTAATTTCTGATGCATGCTGAGAGGACTTTGGCAAGGGCTGGGTTAGGGCGTATGAAGGATTTTTGAAGACAGGTATCTGATTGTGAGGATGTTTCTAAAGACTTCATTCTGGGGAAGTCTTTGTTATTTCATTATGAATTGTGTCTCCCTGACCTTCGTTAGCCCCCCAAGTTAGACTAGCTCTGGGTGCAGCTCATATCTGACGTCTGCTGTGTTGACTGTGTGCCAGGCCTGATGCTAGCTGGAGGAAGTAGAGGGACCCATCAGAATGATGCCTGCCCGCAAGGAGCTTCCAGATTCTTGAGGAAGAGAAGTTTTGAATGTGTATATGTGGAATTTTTAAAGTTGTCAAGAATCCAGGGAAGGAATTTCAGGTAGAGAAAGAAGCATTGTCTAGTTATTTTCTTGTTGCTGAAGAGTCAGTCAAGTATGGAGGAGGAGCAGAGGCTGGAGGCTGTGTCAAGGACCTGGTTTCCTCACTTAGGTCTTAAATTTTCCTCAGACCTGATGATGAGGTGCTTTCCCAAACATCTGCTAGACGGGTGCTTCTGACCCTTATGTTGCTTGGGTGATAAGTGGACGTAGTCACATTTTGATTTCCCAGGTTGGCTGTGGAATTCCAGAACGAGCCTTTGGCCCAGGAGAATCCCTTCACAGCTCCCAGTGCTGAGAAGGAAGACACATTGGATGACTTCTCAGAATTTCTGCTTAGTTCCTGTGACTCCCTGTGTATCCCCATGGTGCTGGTGGGTTTTCCTGAGTTGTATGCAGCATGAAGGCTGGGAAAGAGAAGAATGTGAGGGCAAGTCAGGTGGAGAGGCACAAGGCCATGGCTACTCGGATCGCCCTAGAGCCTCAGCCATGCTATTTCAGCCACGTTTTCTTTGGTTTTAAAAGTAAGGTGTAATGTTTCACTATAAAACTGATAGAAGCCTCTTCAGAAAAGTATGAAGAAGTAAAAATAAAATAATAAATGGGTAACGTTTATGATATGGTAAATACTTTTATATTCAGTCCCTAGATTTGTCTTCCCTTTAGCCCTGAGAAATGTGTGTTAAAAATTTCCCTAATTTCCTCCCTCCTTCTCCTCTTTTCATTTCTTCTGTTCTCTATTTGTTTCATTCTTCCTTTCTTTCTGTACTGGGGATCAAACCCAGGGCCTGCTCGTCATAGGCAAGTCCCCTGCCTCGGAGCTACATGCTAGCTGCTTCTCAGATTTTTAGGTGAGACTGTCATATTCCAAAGGAAGAGCAGGATATTTCTGAGGCTGAACTTGCAGCTTCAGTTTCCCTAGCTTTTCTTGTGCCTTTCTGATGAGTAATGAGCAGTGGTGAATCTGTGTCCAAACTTCTCCAAGGAACATGGACGTGTGTGCTCTGTAAGATGAGAGATTGTAACTCTGAAGACAGACCTAATCCTACAGAGCTTCATTTGGAGCTCGCTTGAAATGAGATGGTAGAAAGCACAGGTTCCAGAGCATTTGACTCTCCAAGGTCAACAGAAGTCCTTTCCTGCTGGAAGTTTGGGCATCCTGTGAGCCTGTGGAGAGTCCCTGTTATTTGGGGAAATGTACCTACTAAACACCTTCTGGGATCAGTAGATAACAGGCAGGGAAGCACTCTGACTCTCAGGCGAGAAGCCTCTTTTCCTTGACGAAAGTGTTGAGTGGTGCACCAGGATCTGCAGGAGGCGGCTTTGATGGACTCTAGTAATTCACATCAGTTGCCTCACTGGCTCTGCCTCCTCCTAGATTTGTGAAGAGTTAGAGCTAGCCTAGAAGTTGATCATAGAATTATATTATATTATTCCTGCTGTCTACTTTTCTATATGTTAACTTTTTCTTCAGTGAGAATATGTTGCTTTTATGGTAAATTTTTAAAAGCTTAATTTAAAAGTCAAAGGAATGGTGAACACAAGAACAATGCCTCTGAGGCCGTAACTTCACGCAGCAAACTGAAACGCAGAGGAGAGAAGATGACAACAAAGGGCCCATCAGTGCCCTGTGCACAGAGCTCTAACTAGGACCCAAGTTTCTTCACTCTTAATCTCAAGCTGCTGCTTCATGACGCTGTTTAAGCATCATGTGGATGATAAATGCAAAGGCAGTGTGCAAACTATTATTATTATTACAGTAATGGAAATATAAGTGTTACGCTAGATAGTGCTTTAGGAAACACTGTTGACACACTAGGCCTCATCTGTTAGGTCTTCTTGTTAGTCCCATTTTACTTTTGGAAATAGAGGCCTGGGAAAGTCCGTGCAGCTTTAGTGGCAGATCTGAGACTTAGAAGTAGGTCTGTGATTTTAGGCTGCTAGCTTTCCTGTGCCCTTAAAATGAAAATAGATAGTGTGCTGTTGCTGGGTTTGATGCCAGTGTGTGCAGGTGGTTTTTCTTATTCAGAGGCTTTGTCCTGGTAACCGTGTTATCCCTTCTGGTCCTTTCAGAGGTACTTGGAGCGGACTACCCAGCCAGCCTTGATGGACGTTTTCTTCTCGATGCTACATAGTCTTTTTGTCATTGTTCCCCACATGAAGGAGAAGTTCTCTAAGAAGCTAGGTAGGCAAGAGGCTACTATGGAAGTTGGGAGGGAGGCAGGCAGTGTAGGGAGCTTCTCAGAGTAATCAGTCAACAAGAACGCAAGCCCTGTGACAACATTTACGTACTTGTCAGAATCAGTATTCGTTCTCTGTCTAGAGTTGAGTGGAAGGAAATACCACGGAGCAATCAAAATCCGGTTCTCTGATTTATTGCTTCTTCTCCATCCAGAAGTCCAGGAGTGCCCACAGCAATCCCTTCCCCATTCCTCCCAGACTCTGCCCTTGACACTTCACACTATTTAGCATCTCTGCCTCCTGAACACCTGAACACTAGATGCCAGATTATCCCCCATCATTGTGACAGCTTAAAAAGATGCCCTCGTACTGCTGCGTGCCTACCAGGGAGGCTGTGGCACTCTGTGTGGCTTTTGATTCTTTCAGCCTTCTTGGATTTTTTTCTTTTCTTACAAGTCATTTTATATTTTAAAAAAACCCCAAATATAGACTTCCCTTTCCCACTTCCCCAGTTTTCATCCTATAAATACATCAGTCTGGGGGCAAAGTAAGCACTAAGTACCTGAGTTTGATTCCCCAGCACTAGCAAACTGGGCGTGGTGGCACACGCCTGTAATCCCAGCATGCCGGAAGCTGAGACAGTAGGATTGCCTGAAGTTCAAGGCCAGCCTGGGCTACCGAGTGAGACCCTGTCTCAAAGGGGGGGGGGGGGGGAATTGGTCTGCAGAATAAGCCAAAGAATCTGAGTTTCCTTTATTCTCTTTTGGCAGCAGCCAAACCCAGAAGAGAAAAAGAAAAGAACAACAGCACTAATTGGCCAGGCCCCATGGCACAGGCCTGTAATCTGAGCACTTTGGGTGGAGGGGGAGCAGAGAATGTAGTAAAAGGCTATGGGATCTACAGGGAAATCTGTGAGGCGTTAAACTGGGTAGAACAGAATCAGCTACCCATCTTGAAAGAAGGAAGGGGGAAGCAGCTACTTCCAGCCAAGAGGGGACCAGAGACCTGCAGAAGGGGAAGTGGATAAACTCCTGATGTTTTCCTGTCTAGGATCTTGACCAGCGTGAGTCAGTGTTGACAGAGAGCCCTAGTGGAGGGGCCCGGGCTTTTTGTCACCAAGTAGGTAGGAACAGCTGTCAAGCATCTGGTCTGAGAACCACTTTCCTTCCCACAGGCAATTCAGAGATAGGGATAAAGCAGTGACTTCTCCTCTTTATGAATCTGAAGTTAGAATATTGTCTGCAAAACTGAGAGAAATGTTAGAAGGAACAGGTGTTTCTTTCCTAGGGCCTTGTCCAAAGTTCTAGATTACAGTGGAAGATAGTTCAGAAAGGTAGGAGATGAAGGAAGTGAACATTTTTTTTTTCCTGTACTGGTGAACAAACCCAGAGCCTGCACTGAGGCACATCCACAGCCAATTGCATACTTTTTAAACTTTTGAGATAGGGTCTTGCTAAGCCACTAAGTTACCCAGACTGGACTTGAATTTGTGTATGATCCTTCTGCGTCAGCCTCCCAGACTGTTGGGATTATAGAAGCATACCACAATGCCCAGAACATATTTGTTTTATCCTAATTTAATATTACAGCAATCTATGGAATTACAGATATCAAAATGGAATCTTGGAAAATGTTAAATAACTGTTTCAGAGTCCAATTACTAGATAGTGTCATAAAACTTGTTTATTTTTTTGTTCCAGTGGTTGAGCCTAGGATCTTCACACTGAACTTACATGCTTAGACTATCTTTTATTTTTGAGTTTGAGTCCAGAGTACTGGGAGTATAGGCCTATGCCATGTGGGCTGGCTCCGAAAACAGTTTTGAACCTGGGCTGTGTGAGTCTGAGCCAGTGCTCTTTGACAATACCTGGACTTGGGAATCTCTGTAACATGTCTGGATTAAATTGTTCTCTTCTTTCCCTTTCTAAGCTTCCTCATCCTTTATACAACTGACCCTGGAGCTCAAGGCCAGGTTCTGCAGTGGCCAGAGGTATGTGTAATCCCAGGCAAAAACCAACAATGAAGGGGTTACCATCTTTTTTGAGTGGAAGTGAGGAATTTTCTGGCTGGTGTTTTAGTCATGGGATCCTAATGGGGTTGATAGAGTTGATATCACTGAACAAGTGGGTTGTGAGCTGGGGGTGCCTCTGAGTGCTGTACCTCGTCTGCTCTGGTAATGATCTTATTCCAGGTGATATGCAGGTGGCACCTGTCACTTCAAAACTGGAATGGGTCATTTGTTACACTCTCATTTAAGTGGGGAAACTGAGGCTCTGTCCTCAGAAGGGAAGGGTTGTACTGTCCGCCCAGTTCCACTTTCTGCCAGCCCAGCAGTTGCAGGGGAGAAATGCTTGATCAAAGTGGGCAGGTTGCTGCCTCAGTTTCTGTCTTTAGTTTTCTAGAACAGCCTCTGTACCTCCCCACTCATGATTTGCCACTATCTCTGCTAAGAACATTCATTTGTAGTGCCCACAGCCTACAAAGTGACTAAAGTGTGGCATTTAGCTCTCTTAATTCACCTCTGCATAGAATCCATAACGTGCAGGAGATAATTCAGGGATCTAGATGGCTTGAAAGTCACAAATTTGAAAATCTGTGGTATTCCCTGACTATCCACCCAGGTTTAGTAATGTCCTATTTTCCTAGTACTCCGTGGCCGTTTCCCAGCCCCAGGGCATTTTTAGTTTACTTGTTTTGTTACATTGGGCCTGAGTAGCCCTCCTTGATTTATTTTTGCAGTAAATTTTTAGTGACTGCTCATATGGGCAGGAAGTCAAGTTACAGGTGTGGACAGGGAGTTCCACATTGGCTTTGCATAGGCTCCTTAAGACCTCCTCTACCATGGTCATGGTTAAACTCCCATGGGCTCTGACACAGCCAGTGGTATCCTTGGCACATGGCAAGGATAGTCTAGCTGACCAAAAGTCACAATGCTGTCTCTTTTGTTCTCCTTCTTCCCTCTTTAAGTCACTCAGCTCTAAACCAGGTCTGTTCCAGTTTCCTGTACTACATGTGCTGCAATCTCCTCTCGGCTCCAGAAAAGACAGAACCACTTTCCCAAGAAGGTAAGATACTGTGGTTCAGCCACCCATGAAGTCCAGGCAAGCGCTGTAGTCTAGATGCAGTGTCAGTTGGCTAGATTTTGAGCCAGACAGTAATAAGATCTCTTCGCTTGAAGCTGCCCAGAGGAACTGTGGAGTCATGGAATGATGAAACTATAGGCTGATTCCTAGGGAAGTGAATTAATTGAATCAGAAAATAGTGAGCTCGAGGCTCCTGGCATCTTAGAGTCTAAAGGCTGAGCAAGACCCTAGCCCTCTTCCATACTGTAGTCTTCCTCCCAGGCATCTCCTCTGCAGCATCTCTGAACTGGGCCCCTTGTTCTCAGCTTGCATGTCTCCAGAGTCCAGTGCTTACTGGTGTGAACACCCTGTGTTTATTTGCGAGACAACTTCTCAGCCACTGAACTCTATCCCTAGCTATTTATTTATTCATTTATATTTTGATACAGGGTCTTGAGAAGTTCCTCAGAGCAGGCCTGAAACTTGTTGTCCTCTTGTATTAGCTCTCACACTTAGCTTGAAATAATACTTTTTTTTCTTTCTTTCTAATAGCTTGCAGTGCTGGTGCCCTAATCCAGAGACTTGTGCATGCTAAATAAGCACTACTTCCGGCTCTTATGAAAATGAAATGTCAGATCTGGGGGTGTAGCTCAGTGCAGCCTGGACTACAGAGTGAGACTGTGTCTCAAAAAAAGAAACTTCTGTGTGTGTGTGTGTGTGTGTGTGTGTGTGTGTGTGTGTAAGTGTAGGTATGTGTGTTACTGGGGAATTGTACACAGGGGTTTCACACTCATCCCCATCCCTTTTTTTTTTTTAAATTTATAGCAGAGTCTCTCTTAGTTGCCCAGCTTGGGCTCAAACTTGCAATTCTTCTGCTTCAGCCTCCCAGAGTGCTGCAATTGTAGGTGCGTTCTACTATACCTGGCTGTGTTTTTAACTGTATTCCAGTTATCAATGAAAAAGCTAGGGAGACCAGTGGAGTGAGAGAAGCAGATGAATACACAAATAGTTACAGTATCAAAGATGTATAATAAAGTGGCATTAAAGAGATAGTGAACAACGAGGTAGAGGGTGACAGAGGAAGCATATGATAGAGAGGGGTGGCCACTGTGAGGACAGGGCACTGAGCGCAGATCTGAACAAAGCAAAGGAGCTCCATGCAGAATCCAGGCAGGAGAACAGCAAATGCAGGCCTGAGGCTGGAAGTTTTTCCTATGTGAAATACTCATTGAGCTCCTGCCACATGCCCGAGGAGACCTAGGATACAGCTGTGGGTATGGCTGCGAGATGACTACAGTGTCTTCTCTGCCCTGTGCACTTCTCTGCCCTGGACCTCCTGATTGGTATAACACAAAAACAATTTAATCATTTTATTCATTCATTCAAATTTTATACTTCCTTTGTGCATTAGACTTGGTGCTGACCATATTTCTTTTTTACATTTATGAAGATTCAGAGTCACCTTTCACTCCCCAGTTGCTTCTCTCTTTTGTCTTTCTCAGAGACGGGAGCCCAGGTCAGCATTCCTATCCCCGCAGCATAGCTTGGATCTTGGTTCCCTCACTATACTGACCACTTGGTGCTGCACAGCGTCCTTTAGTCTGCCCCTCAGGTGTGGTCTGTCCCACAGAAAGAAGAACTCAAAATGATTCTGCCGAGATCGTGTGAGACCATATGGTAGCTGAATTACAGTGACTTCTGTGCTCACCAGAGCCAGCTGGCTGGCTGCAGCCGGCTCCCTGGCTTGTCAAACAAGAGTTGCCCCTCACAATTCTCCCTGGACTATACATCTTGTTACTTCTCAGAGGTTCAGGAAGAACAGTAGACTTCCATGCAGACAGATTCTTACAAGTGTCAGGAGAAAAGTGTCAGACCTGGTGGCACAGGCTTGAAACTACAGGATTCTGGGAGGCTGAAGCAGGAAGATCATGAGTTCAAACCCAACTTGGGCAACCTGGCAACTGAGCAAGACTCTGTCACAAAAAAAAACATTAAAAAAAGGGCTAGATATGAAGCTCAATATGAAGGCCCCTGAGTGGCTGGTGGGTATACAGAATTTGAGGATGTATGTTTCATTTTTATCATGTTGATCATGGTGTGCTTTGGTGGAAAAAAATCTGAACTAAGAACTGGAATGTCTGGTCTAGCTCCACTATCAAGCTGCTATGGAATATTCCCCATCCTCACACTCTTTGCTCAGGACTTGGTCCAGGATGAACCCTTTCAATTAACCTCCACTTGTTGCTGGAAGGATCTATCTGAAAACCAATTTTTAGCGTTTTAACTCCTCTGGCCTTCTGCTGTAGTCCCCACATATCAGTCTGTGGAGCAGTGTTAATGAGCAAGGTTGTTTTTCTGGTTGAGAGTAAAATGTGGTAGTTTTTTTGTTACGTTGATTTTATTCAAATTTTGAGATTCCTTTCTATTCTTTTGATAGTAAAATATCTCATCTTTTATAAAGCATTTTTTAAATGGGAAATCTAGGCGTTTTTGCCCTCAGGATAAAATACAAATTGTCTAAGCAGCATTTGAGGTCTTTCACAGTCACACTGCAAATTACATCACACAGTTCTGCAGCTCCTGACACCCCACATCTCTTCACTGACTGTCCAGTCACCCTGTATGGAAACATGATGTGTCCTCTCCTGTCTCTAAGCTCTAAACACCTTGCTTCCTGCCCTTGGGCCCTCCCCTCCCTTCTTTGCCCATTTTCTGCTCATCATCCACAGTGCCCACCGCTTGGGGCTTATCTCCCTGTCCTGGGCAGCCTGAGCTGCTCTTCTCTCCACACTGGTATTATTTTGCAGTTGTCTCTCTCATTTTCTTCCTGCCAGGGTCCGGAGATAGGACCTGGGCCTCATAGCCTGGTCTGAAGTAGCCACTCTGTGACTATTTGTAAAAAATATGTGTTTGAACAAATGTAATATTTTTGAGTGACAGTCTTTCCTTTCCATGTGGTAACTTTAATCTGTTCTTGTAGGGCTGCAAACTGTATTAAGGAGAAGAAATTCTGGTTTCCTGTATACTACGTGTACCCTTTTGCCAATGGAGTCCTCTATGTGCAGTAGTTACCATGAGCTCATTGCCTGTTCTTTTGTGTTCTGTGTGGCCTTTTGCTGTTCCCGCCTAGAACTCTCTGCAGTATCTGAGCTCCTGCAGTGTGGGCTGCCCCAGATAAGCATGCGGAGCCCCGAAAGCCTTGCCTTCCTGTCTGATTGCCAGTATGTGGAAGGAACTGCTCGCCAGAAACAATACTGCCTCATACTCCTCTTCTACCTGGCCTTTACTCATGAGGACAGGTCAGTGCCCAGAGCTGGTGATTGGTGGTGGGTCCTCAGACACTTGTCTGCAGCCCAGTTCCATTCAGTGGATACTTTGTGTGAGTGTGTGTGGCACCAGAGGTTGGGCCCAGGGCCTTCTCGTTGAGCTGTTCCCCCATCCATTTTTTATTTTTTGTTTTGAGACAGGGTTTGACAAAGTGGCTAAGTTGTCCAGGCTGTCCTAATCTTGTGATTCTCCTGCCCTAGCCTCCCAGATTGCCGAGAATACAGGTCTGCACCTCTGGACCTGGCCACTGTATTTTTTTCTGGTTCTAGGGTTAGACTTAGGGCCTTTCCACTGAGTACATCTCTTTTTAATTTTTTTGAGACAGTTCTTGTTGAATTGACCAGATTGGGTAATCTTTTCAGTGTACTGAAATTATATAAACCACCATGCCTAACTTTATTTTTTGTTTTGGGTTAGAGTCTTATTATATAGCTTAGGCTGGCTTCATACTTGGTGTGTATCCCAGGTCGGTCTCAAAATATGCAATCCTCCTGTATCAGGCTTCAAGTTCTTAGATGAGTGAATATTTACAGAGGCCTCTTTAAGGTTGGGCTGGGCACAGTGACACAGGAAAGATAGATATCTGCCAAGTACAAGTGAGGATTCATGGCCCGTAGGCAGCACAAAGCTACATCCTTGTGCTGTGGATGCATGAAAGTATATGCAGCACACAATTTGTGCATGATGTTGTGAGGCTTTGGGCATGCTAGAGCAGGACAGTGGCTGAGGATGTGACCAGGCAGGACAGGAGAGCCCGCTGGCCTGCTAGCTCTGCCTTTCTCATTCGCCTTCTTGGTCAACAGGTTTGTCTCAGATGCAGAGTTATTTGTGGCTGTGCAGAGCTTCCTCCTGTCTCTGCAGGACCAGGGTGAGCGTCCCCCACTAGTGGTCCTCAGAGCTTCCATCTATCTGCTTGCAGTCTGCCAGGACAAGGACAGTGCACTGGCTGAGGTATGGATGGGAGGGCCTGCGGCTGTCCTTCTGCACCTCTTTACACTGATGTTCATTAGGAGACCATGATGCAGTGTGTTCACAGGGGGGTGGCAGAGAGACACAGGCAGAGTGCGGGTGCTGGGGACTGGAGAGGAGAAAGGTGCTGACACAGAGCCTGTGCGTTTAGCTGCTGTTCTTAACAGTCCTGGGAGCCAGAAATGAGAATTCCCATTTTATAGATCAGGAAATGGAAATAGATGTGAAAGTGTCAATAGCTGTCTCTGATTGATGTTGTGGAACACTCAATCAGGGATTGCCCTGAGTTTCAGGCCGGCCTAGGCTGTATAGTGAGTTCAGGACCAGTCTATACTACAGAGTAAGACCCTGTCTAAAAAAAGAAAGGGAAGAAAGAAAAGAAAAGAAAAAAGCTTTCTCTAGAGCACACTGTAAATTAATCGAGGGCTGTGGCGGTGATGTACACAGGACTCTATCTCAGACTTACTGACTTCCAGGCTGCTTCCTCTGGTTGTACAGAAGGAGAGATCTGTGAGTTGTTATGTCTTCTGATAATGATTTATCAGGCAAAGTAGATTATTAATCAGGCTCATCTTGGATCATGTTAATGATGGTTGTGTGTGTGTGTACAAATTTTCTTTCTCCAGCTTATTCCTAAATCCCTCGGGTCAAGGCCAGTGTCTGATTCATCACTGACTGTCTCCCTTACTCAGAGAAGACTGCTTCTTCTCCTTGGCCATGGGTCTTTCTGTCTCAACCTAAGGCTATTTTTAATTCCATGACTTAATTTTGCCTGTTTTGTTTACTATTGGGGTTAATGTGACACAAAGAGATCCAGTTTAATTTGAATGCAATCAGGAAAGTATAGTGAAGGACATGACCTTCAAATAAGACATACCTGGATGCACAATGTCCCTTTGCCTCTGTTTATGGGATGTTAACAGCTGCTGGAGATTACTGCTTCCATCCATTACTTCACCAGGAATTGCCAAGTAATAATAGTAATTAACTCTCTCATTCTCTTTTCATTTATTGACTTGGATACTTGTATAAAAAGAAGCTTTACTGGGTACATTGGCGCTTGCCTGCAATCCCACCTACTATAGAGGCTGAGGCAGGAGGAAGGCCAATTTAAGCTTGGGAAACTCAGCAATACCCTACCTTAAAATAAAGAATAAAAATAGATGAAAACAAGAAAAATCAAAATTAAAATAAAAAGGGCTATGAGGTAGTTCAGTGGTAAAGTGCTCCTGGTTTTGATCTTTGCTATCTGACACACAAAAAGAAGCCTTCTTTTATCAATAATACATTTACTACAGAGGTAGATTTTGTAGGCAGAATAGATTAAGTGTTTGATTTGTCTTATTTATTTATTTACTTATTTTTATGGGCCAAACCCTAGGACGTAGCATATGCTAAGCATATACCCTACCTACCACTGAGCTGCATGTCCATTTCAGTTTCTTTCCCTTTAATTACAAGTTTTTTTTTTTTTAAAAAATGAGTTGGTTGCTTAGCATCCTCCAAGAGTGACTAAAGAAACTTTTTAGTATTCTAAACTCAAGGATTTACAGTGTTTGTGTAATCAGATATAATTACTATCCTTTTGAGGCTTACATTGTCCTATCTTCCCATGGAAGCCTACTCAAGGAGTTGCCTGTTCTGAATGACATAACCCTACGAGTTTAGGTAGAGTTGTGGCGTTTTTAGTATGACAGGATCCTTCAGGCTTGTTTTATACACTTCCTACTTTACTATTCTGTCTGTTATACTCTATTCCAGTTATACTTTTGTCCCTACTACATCTCTGAAAACTATGCTTATCAGAGTGACTAGTAATAAACACATGACTACAAGTACCAATATTTAATCATCATCTTAGTTGCTCCATCAACAATATCTTGTTTTTGAATCACTGTCTTTATTTGGTGTCCAGAACACTGCGTGTGCCTGGTTTTCTGCCTACCTTCCTGGTGGTTCTGTCTCAGTGTCCTTTACTTACTTTCTCTTACCTCTGACATCTAAGTGTTGTAGGGTCCCCAGGTGCAAGTTTTGTTTTGTTTTAGGCATTGAACCCAAAGCCTCACAAGTGCTAAGCAAATGTTCAACCACTAAGTTACACCTCCAACTTTTCTTCTCCTCCATCTTTTTTTCTATTCTAGGGATTGAACTCAGGGCCTTTGTGTGTGCCACCACATCTGACTCTCTTCCCCTTGTTAAAATTTTTTTTGAGACAGTCTTCTAGGTTGGCTGGACTCAAACTTAGCCTCCTGCCTCAGCCTCCTCGATAGCTACAGTTACAGGCCTGCACCACCTTGTCCAGCAGGGTGCAGTCTTTGACCATATCTTGCATTTCTTTTCTGCTTCAACTTGCTCTGTAATCTCAGGCAGTCCTCCTGCTGAGGTGACAGGACTTAAACAAATTGCTGTGTCTGTTAGGTTAATACACTAAAGGTGCAAAGGTAGACGTAGAGAAACAAGGAGAACAGCAGTGATGCCGGCAGGGGAGGTGGCAAAATGGGTGTGCTTCACGTAACATTTTGAAGGTGCAGCCAACAGGATTCCTTAGATGGGTTACGTGAAAGATATGAGAACCAGGATGTTTTCAATAATTTTGATTCTGGTGGCAGTAAAGGATTGGTGGATCAATGTGGAGCCACTAGTAGGGTTATGTCATTTGGAATAGGCAACTCCTTGAATAGGCTTCCATAAGAGAGTCTGAGCTGGAAAGTCAGGAGGGTTGATGAGATGCTTCAAATGAGGATTCTTTAGGAGGGCACAGTTACTGTAATGACAAAGTTAGGGGACGTGACCATGTGCGTGAGTAGGCTAGGCAAGTGGAGGACGTCAGAGAACTTATGAAGTCAAGACTTTAGGACTAGGGTGGAGGGAGAGAAAATGCCACATTTGAGAGGCTGCAGGCCAAGTGGGAGGGAATCAAAGCAACAAGAAATGAATATTTCAAAGATGATACTGAGAATATGGGGAATTTATCAATAGCTGTGAGTGAATTCCAGAGGGATGGTGGGGGATTTGGGAGCTGTGTAAGATTCAGATACAGAGGAAAGAGCATGTCCCAAGTCACATGGGGTAGGCCTGGACTTCTGAAGGGACTGCTGTAAGAGGGGGGAGGGCAGAGTAGAAAGAGTCTCGGTTGGAAACTAGTAATGTAGCAAGACTAGGTTTTTGGTGCTCCCTCTGTGCATGTGCTAACGATGGTGTTGAAACTAGGACAGTAGCTCTTTGAGTTCCAGGATTTCTCTTTTAGGTGTGAATCTATAATTGTTACATATTTTGTAAATGGTAACATACAATCACAACTTGATTTTGCTTTGTTTAGACTTTTTTGTTTGTTTTGAAATGGGATTTTACTTTGTAGTCCAGGCTGGCCATGAACTCACCATGTATCCTAGGCTGGCCTCAAACTTGCAGTCTTCCTGCCTCACTCTTCCGAGTGCAGAAATTATAGGCAGGTGCTACTATGCTTGGCACAACTTTATGTGCGTGTGTGTGTAGTGATACTGGGGATCAAGCCCAAGGACTTTGCACTGAACTACGACCCTGTCCCTTTTTAAAATTTTGATTTTGAGAAAGGATCTCACTAAGATGTACTGGACCCAGCTACAACTCAGTTTTAATATAAATTCACATGTGGTGGTACACACTTGTAATTCCAGCCCTCTCATAGGCTAAATAAGGCAGGGGGTTCACAAGTTCAGGCCTAACCTGGTTAACTGAGTGAGATCCTGTCTCAAAAAAAAATTGGTGGAAGATGTAGCTTGATGGAAAGGCCCTGGGTCCAATCCAAACCCTAGTACTGCAAAACAAACAAATAATTTCATCTCATGGATTGACTTACAAAAGAGTTGCCAGAGGGGTTCAAAGAATGCTTATAACCTAAAGTACCCAATTTTCACAGTTTTGCCTGAATTCAATCTCTTTCCTCCAATTCTACTCATATTCTTTTTTCTGGACAATTTAAAAATAATTTTCAGCTTGGTGGCACAAGCCTATAATCCCAGTACTCGGAGGGGGGCGGGGGGCGGAAGCATAGCAGTTTCAAGCCCAGCTAGCCAACTTAATGAATGGGCAAGACTGTCTCAAAATCGAAACTAAAAATGGGCTGAGGATGTAGCTCAATGTGAAAGGCTCGAGTTTGATCCCTTGTACCACAAAGTAAATAAATAAATAAAAATTTCAGATGATATTTAGATATGCCCTTTTATCCATTACATACTTTAATTTGTATTCTCTAAGAAAAAAGACTTTCTTTAAATAACCGCAGTCAGTGATCAAAATCAGGAAATTTAACTTTGGATAGACTATTATTACCTAACTCATAGTTAACAGCCAAATTTCACTTTTGTTTTTAATACTGTGCTAGGGATCAAACCTAGAGCCTTGCATCCCCAGCCCCCAGATTTCACTGTTTATATTAATCATTCTTTAAGATCCTTCTGACTCTTCTGACTCTTTTTTTTTTTTTTTTTTTTTTTTTTTTTGAGACAGGGTCTCACTCTATAGCCCAGGCTGGTCTTAAACTCACTATGGAGCCCAAGCTGGCCTTGGACTCATTGCAGTCCTCCTGTCTCAGTCTCCTGAGTGCTGGGATTATAGGCATAGTCATGTTCGGCTTATGTGGTGCTGGGGAATCAAATTCAGGTACTTAGGGAGCACTAAGCAAGTGCTTTAACCATTGAGCCATTCCTCCAGCCCCTATATTCTGACTCTTATAGTCCTTGGTTCTCAGTAGGAAGCAATGGCTGGGATGAGTGTGTGAGAACCCCCATCTGCTGGGGTGTGGGTATCTCTGAGCAGATGGCCATTTCAGAGTATGACGCTTCCTCATCTCTAGAAACAGTTTCCTTGCAGCAACTCTATTCTAGTTTGATCAGCATTTCTTAAGTTGAATGCTACTCGATGTTTATCATTTTTTATTTGCTGTTATTTTTTTTTCCAGTACTAGTGTCTTAGTACTCTTTTATTACTGGGACAGAACACCCAAAATCTACAGTTTAAGGGAGGAAACATTTCTTTTAGCTCACAGTTTTAGCAGGGCTCAGTCCACGGACGGCAGCAATGGAGGAAGCACATGGCAGATGCAAACAGGAGGGGAGCGTAGTGGACAGGAGGTCATGTGAAGGAGGAGGGGTAGAGCTGGCGTACAGTGTTTGGTCCTGTCCCAGTAACCTGCCCCTTCTGGTGTAGGGGTCTCCGTCTCATGGGGCCCCCCAGAACAGCTGAGGAGGGGTCGGGCAGAGTACACACTCTGGGAACCTGTTTCAGTGAATGCAGTCTGATTTATTTAGGAAGTACAGGGCTTAAATAGACGATAATGTGGAAGTTACTTCAGGCCAATTAGGAAGGCCTTAACTAGTGAGGTCGCCCAGGAGGAGGGAGGGAGTAGAGGAAGAAGGATGGGGCTTGCCAATCAGCAGTTTGTCACTGGACAAGGTGGCGGGAGGTGTGCCTCTCGAACGCAACGTAGGTTGTCCTGGACTAGTGTTAGATAGGCTTCGACCCAACCTTAATTCCCTACATTCTGGGTCAAGCCCCAGAGTTCCAACCCTTCTGACCAGGCCCTATCTCTTACCGGCACTAGATTCCGTAGGTACGCCACAGCATGCAAATACATGAGCCTTTTGGGGGACATTTCAGATTCAAACCATAATGGCTGGAGATTGAATGCAGGTCCTTTGCACTGAGCTTTATCTTCAGCCTTTAATTTTTTTTTTTTTTTCAATTTTGAGACAAGGTCTCACTGTGTCACCCAGAATGGGCTCAAATTTGTTATCCTCCTGTCTCAACTTCCCAGAGTGCTGCCATTTTAGGTATGTGCCACCACACCTAATCTTTATTTGCTATATAATGTTTTATCAACTCTGCATGGATTGACCAGTAGACATATTGTAGATACCAGGGGTCCTGCCATTTTGAGATGACCCAAACAAGTTCCCTGGCCTCAGAGTGAACCAATTTGCCAGGAGAAGCACACAGATCTGCAAGGAAGGCAGCTGCAGCATTGAGTACTCTTGTGGAGCTAGAAACTTGGGTTAGAGCTGCCAGAGCAAGGAGCAGGGGACTGCGTCCGCTACAACGCTGTTAGAGGCTCCGTAGAGGAGATCAAGGGAGGATGTTTCAGGCTGAAAGCGGAAGATGATTTAGGATACCAAAGTGAGAAGTTGGGGCTAGGATTATCGTTCAGTGACACAGTGCTTGCCTAGCATGTAAAGTGCCCAGCTTTGGTCCTTAGTATATAAATAAATAAATAAATAAAATAAAAATAATAAACAAGTGGCTCAGTGTATCCATTCAAGGAAGGAAACCTACTGTAGTGTGCATTAGCAAGTTATATGGGTGGTGACAGCATGTAAAGGAGCCAAAAAGAAAAGTAGATTTAAGTCTTTAATAACATGAAAATGAAATTAAGAAAATAATTTCATTTATAATAGCATAAAAACACTTAGGAAAAAACTTTAAAAAGAAATATAAGGACTTCTATAGTAAAATTTTCAAATACTAGTTTTTTAAATTAAAAAATTTAAAAACACCTAAATAAATAGACATCTGCATTTGTGAAATACAAGACTTAACAGTGTTGCCAGGCTAGGCATGGTGACACATGCTTATAATCCTTTCAGTTCAGGAAGCTGAGGTGGAACGATTGCAAGTTCAGGTCCAGCCTGGGTAACTTAGTGAGACAGTGTTTCATAATTTAAAAATGAAAAGGGCTGAAAATGTAGCTCAGGGCTTCCTGGGTTCAATCTCCAGTAGCACAAAAGTAGGAAATATTTTTTAAAAAAGTATTACCAGGTGCAGTGATGCTTGTAATCCTGACTACTCAGGAGGCTGAGGCAGAAGGATCACAACTTTGGGGATAGCCTGGACAATTTATCAAGGCTATTTTTAAAAATAAAAAGGTTAGTTACATTCAGTGGTGGAGTACTTGTATAGCATGCATAAGGCCCAGGGTTCAATCCCCAGTGCCACTAAAAAAAGAAGTAGTCTTCAACTGGCAACACTCCCAGAGTTGGCCTATAGATTCAGTGTCGTGGCCTCCTAAATCTCAGCTGCCTTTTTTATTTTTTGTTTTTCCAGAAATGGACAAGCTGGTCTTAAAATTCATAAGCAATCATCCTTCTTAATTTCAAAACTTAAAGTATTTCAGTAATCAAGATAGTGTGCTATTAGCGTAAAAGAGGACATACAGATCAATGGAATAGAGTTGAGAGTTCAGAAATAGATTTATTTATTTTTGGTCAGTTGATTTTTGGTGAGGATACCAAGACAATTCAAGGAGGGAAGAACAGTTTTTTCAACAAACTTGTAGAGACATCTGGTTATTCATCTGCAAAAGAATGAAGTACTGGATTTTGTACTGAATTATTTTCTGCAGGAAGCTTTCCTGTGCATTGTAGTATATTTAATGACGTCTTTACTTTCTCCCCACTAGATGTTAATGACACTACCTGAATCAAGGTAATAAAAAAAACAAAAATCTCTGGGCTGGAGGAATGGCTCAGTGGTTAAAGCACTTGCCTAGCAAGTGCTAAGTCAAGGGCTAAGTACCTGAGTTCAATTCCCCAGCACCACATAAGCTAGGCATGGTGGTGCACACCTGTAATCCTAGCACTTGGGAGTCTGAGGCAGGATGTCTATCCACTGAGGATTGCCATAAGTTCAAGGTCAGCCTGGGCTCCATAGTGAGTTCAGGACTAGCCTTGGCTACAAAGCGAGACCCTGTCTCAAAAAAAAACTGTTTCCAGAGTTTACTAAATATCCCCATGAGAACAAAATCACTCCCAGTTGAGAGCTAAGGTAAGCACTGGTGTATACTCACCAGAGTGTCTTGGGATGAGCTAATGAAGGCATCCTGGAATACTGAGATGCTAGGACGTATTTTCTCTTTCATGTGTTGACTATTTTGGAGTCTTAGGTTCTCTTCAAGATTGTAGTTGGGTCCTTTATTTCTTTCTTTCATTTCCAGGCTGTGGTCACTGCAATCAGAAAGTTCCTAGAGGATATCTCAGATTTGCGCCTGATCTACACCCACCACCCACTTCTGCTCAGGTTCTTCTTGTTGTCCCCAGAGCTGATGAGTAGGTTTGGGCACCATGTGCTGGAACTATGGTTTTCCTGGGAACATAACAGCTATGAAGAACTGGATGATGTTCCTGCTGCTGGGCAGCCCACCCTTCCTGCCAGCTCAGTAGCCCTGTTCCAGGTGCTCAGAAGCAGCCCCAGCATCCTGCTTATTTTGCTGGTAGGTAACACTCATTTCTGCATTCCAAGGAAGCGGGCCCTCTGCCTCTGCAAGCAGCTAACTGAGATCCAGAGGCACTGATAGGTGCTTCTGCTCGTTTCTGGACTTACTGACTGGGCAGTCCTTTCTGCTTATAGGTGCTTGGTTTCTATAAATCCATACCCTTTCATAAATTTGGTGGAGGTCTACCCACTGAGAGATGTGCCTCTATACTCTCCACAGGATGTAACATACAGGGTGGACCTCTGTCCCCATTCCCTTTTATCTCTCTGTTTTTTCTCTCAGGGAGATTTTGCAAGAAAGGTTTAATGTCAAAGGTGACCCCTTGAGCATGTAGATGAAGATGTCTGAAGAGTCAGTCTCTTCCATGACTTGACTCACATGATAACATTGTATGTGTAACACATCACCTCAGGCACACTTAGAACTGTCAGAAACCCCCACCTTTTCTTATTGTGTAAGGCATTCCTGTAATTACCATCTCATACGTCAGTTAGGCAAAGTGGGCTGCCTGTTGTCTGTGTCTTCTAACACCTGGCTTTAACGCCACTTTTTCTTCCTTCTATTCAAGAAATCACACTAGAAAACAAATCAGTGAGAGAGACATGATTATAAAGGTAACTGCTATGATTTTTATATTTTTGGAAAGAAAATTGTTTGAGGCTGGAGGTGTTGCTCAGTGGCTAAACTGCATGTCTAGTGTATACAGCGTTCTGGGTCTGATTCCCCAGTACACATAAAAGTTAGCCAGGCATGTGGGGTTAAAGGAATAGCACAGCAGTTAGAGCGCTCATTTAGCAAGCACAAGACCCTAAATTTGATTCCCAGCACCAAATAAACTGGGCATGGTAGTACACACTTGTAATCTCAGCACATGGGAGACTGAGGTAGGAGGATTGCTGTGAGTTCGAGAATGGCCTGGGCTTCATAGTGAGTTCATGACCACCATGGACTACAGAGTGAAGCCCTGTCTCAAAAGAGAAAAAAAGAAACAAAATTGTTTGCACATTTCATAGTTTATATTTAGTCAGAGATTGCTGGTAAAGCTTCCAGACTAATTGCAGGATACAGTGTAGGACTCACTCGGTTTAGAGCCATTTGGCCCGCTTGGCACCTGCAGTTCAGGGAGGAGGATATAGCCTGTTAGAAAAGAGTGGGGATTTTTGATGCTTTTATTATCAACAGATACAATTTTTTGTTTTACTTTATTGAGTGCTGTTGGTGAGAGTAACACCTGCGTGTCCTTATTTCATGCCCTTACTTAGCCATATCTGTCCACACTCACACCTATGAAAAAATACACATCTGGGCTAGAGAGTATAGTTCAGTGATTAGAACTTTTGCCTAGGAAGTGTGGGACCTTAGGTTTGATCCTCCAGCACCACGTAATAGCTGGCCCTGGTGGTTGGTATAAGCCTGTGATCCCAGTACTCTGGAGGCTGAGGCAGGAAGATTGCTGAGAGTTCTAAGCCATCTACAAAGTGAGTTCAGGACCAGCTTGGACTACAAAATGACACCTTGTCTCCAAGCAAACAAACAAACACATACATATGTTTCCCACTCAGTCCAAAATCCTGACCTCCATATTTGAGCTCTGTTGATTTGTGAGGTCACACATATTGACTTGCCAGGGCTGTATTCATGTTTTAGATTAGTTTTTCCTTGGATGATGGAGAAAATGGGAAAGGATGGATTAAAAATAAAGCATTAATGAAGAGGGGAGCAGGGCAAGATGGGGTGCTGAGGAGAGCAGCAGTGGACAGAGCTGGTATTAGGTTTTCTTTGCCAGATGAAGCCTTCAGGGTCAGTTTCTCACACATAGTAGGTGCTTATAAATATTTATGAGCCAGCTGGACATAGTGGTACATGTCTGTAATTGCAGCAATACGGGAAATGAGTCAAGAGGATCATATATTTAGGCCAACATGGATCACATTGTAAGTTTGAGGCCAGCTTGGACTATATAGACCCTACCTACAATTAAAATACAAACATGTTGAATTAGGGTTCTGGACCTACATAAGTCTCTCTTTCAAAAAAAGCTTTGAAGCCTAGCTGAGTGTGGTGGTGCATACTTGTAATCCTAGCTAATTAGGGAGCTAAGGCCAGAGGATTACAAGTTTAAGGCCAATCTGAACCACTTAGCAAGAACTTGTTTCAGAATTTTTTAAAAAAAAATCTGGGAATGTAGCTCCCTGGTAGGGTTCTTGCACAGTATGCACAAGGCCCTGGGTTAATCCTTTAATCCTCAGTACTGGGAGGGGGCGAGAGAGAAAGAAAGAGAGAGAGAGAATGAGACAGAGACAGGCAGAGAGACAGACAGAGAGGAGGAGAGGAGAGTAGAAGAGAAGAGTTCAGTTCTTCTCTGAAAGACCCTAGTGTCTTATATTCTTTTTAAACAGATGGAGAGGGCTGGGGCACAGCTCATTGATTAAAGTACTTGCTTAGTATGCATAATGCCCTGGGTTTGATTTCCCAGCATCGCATAAAAATTAGCCAGGTGTGGTGGTGCACATCTGTAATCCAAGTACTTGGGAGGCTGAGAAAGGAGGATTGCTGTGAATTTGATGCTAGCTTGGGCTCCGTAGTGAGCTCAGGACCAGCCTGGACTACAGAGCAAGACTCTGTCTCAAAGAATTGATAATTAAATTAAGCTAAATTAAATTAAAATTAAAAATATACAGATGAAGAGGTAGGTTTAGAGAGATCTTTCCATGGTCATAAGAGCTGGAATTAATACTTGGACTTTATTCTCTAACATTCTTTCTAGTAAACTAAGCTAACTTTTATAAAGACCAGGGCAGCCCTTATTTATTGCTCCTTGCGATGGGAGAGTTGTTTGAGCCCTAGGGAAAAAGAGGAGAATTGGACCTCATCACTGCCGCACAGATCTGTGAGGTAGTCGTACAACAAACCATTTAACCATTGTATCAACAATGTGGCAATAAAGCTCAAGCAGAGTGCCTAGGTAGCAGCAAGGTGGGAGCATGTGCTGATCCTTAAGAGATTGACAAGTGAAAGGGTTATGGGAAGAGTCCTTCCAGGCCTCTGGCAGTGAAGATGGTGACTGTAGTTCAGGGACATGAGTGGTCTGTGTTGACTTGGAGCTTGGGGGACATATCACAGAGATGGTGTTGGAAAAAGCTAAAGGAGAAATAGGCTTTAGAAGCTTTGCATTCAGTCCCTTTTTTCATTTATCATACATTGATTTGGCACTTACAAGATACTAGACATTGGGAATACAAAATAATTCAGGTGTAGTCAGTTATTGGCCATGAAGAAATCACAGATGTTTGTTTCCCCTTGTGGGGACCTAGGAGGCATCAAGGAGGGAGAGAATCAGAGAAATGTGAGGCTTAATATCTCAGGACATGAGTACAGGCTACAGGCAGGAAGAATGTCAGCTCCTCCACGCCCAGCTCCACGGTCCTCTGCACATCTTCCATCCTGACCAGCATGCTTGCTGTTTCTGTTCTCAACTCTTTCTTGTTTCCTTTCTCTTCATAATCCAACCCCTAGAAGGGATTGTCTGCCCTCGTGATGATCCCCTCCATCTCATTTGTTCCTCTGCCCTTGGGCGGTAGGCTCTGTTGCTGCTGGAAACTAGGGTTAGCAAGGGTGTCTTTGTCACTCATTCTAGTGGCCTTTCTGGTTCCCATCTTAGGTGACCTGTTAATGTGGATGCTTGTCCACTTCCGTCTTAGTGACGCTTTCTTGGTCTTGGTCATGCTGGCTCTCTTGATTTTCCTTGTACTCCTCTTAATGTTCTTCTCAGTCTCTTTTAGAGTTTCCCTTTTCCCTGGCTAGATCTTAAAAGTCAGGGCTCCTTAAAGTTAAGCCGTAGGCTCTGTTCACTCAGTGCATTCTCCCTGCGCCGCACAGCTGCCCAACTGCAGCCGCTCTCCTGAAGCTGGACCCATAAAAACAATCATTTACTTGACAGTTCTGTCTAAAATGTAGCTCTGTGGGCTGTAGTTGTAGTTCAGTAGTAGAGCATGTCTTAGCATGAACGAGGGTTCTGTCTCTAGTACCAAAATATCAAATAAAACTCATCATTTCAAAGTTGCCTTTGTCAACCTGAATATTGCCAGGTGGAACCTACCTATCCTGGGTAACCAGTGTCCTAGGTCACCAACTTCAATGGAAATAACTACTTAAATGAAGCAAACCAAAAAGAAAGTAAGCCCCAGGAGATCAAATCCTTAGAGAGCCCATGTCCCCTTGAAGCTGGAGTGGATACCCGATCCTTACTCGAGCGATGAGGCCTTGTCTTGGAATGTGTTCCCTCCTCAAGTCTTCTCCTGGAGGAAGTAGATTCACAGCAGAGAGGAGCCTTCTGCTTCCCCTGGGCGAGGACTCAACAAAAAGGAGATGCCTTCAGGATGGATGCTGCTTAGTGGTGTAGGTAAGCAGAGCTTCTCAGAGCTTCAGGGTTCCCTATGTGAAATGGAGGTAATATGAGGATGGACGAGGCTGTGCAGTAGGTCACAGGTACACTGATGGGATGTTGACAATAGCCTTAGTCAGTAATGAGTCTGGGTCTGAAGGAGATAGAGAATGCTCACCTCCAGGAAATGAATTGAATTGCCCGAGGCCAAGTAGTTAATAAGGGTCAAGGCTATGTCTAGGGCCCAGAGCTAATGAATTTTCACTAAATTAGATATTAGCAGTGTGTGGTAAAAAAAAGAACAGCAAGGAACAACGTTGTTGTCTTTTCAAATATATAATTCTTACCATTTCTCTCCGGTTTCTAGCTGCAAGAGGGGAAAAGAGTCTAAAAATACATGTTAATACCAGTTTCTGCTTTTGTTGTGGGTAATAGCTGAAAACAAAGCTGTTAACTGCCACTCTTATCAATGGGTGGTCTTTCCTGTAGGTTGTTTAGAAGTGAAAAACAGTGATGTCACATAAGCTCCATTTGTTCCTTAATTGGCCATGCTACCCTGGTAGATCCACTCCTGGCACAATTCTTCATAGCTGTGATAGGGGCTGCCTAGTGGGCCATAGCTCTGCCCATCTGATATACATGGTGGGGTACACACCTTCCCCTAGCACTCTCTGTGGCCACCAGAGTCCAAGTAGTCACTTTCTTTTGGGGCCTCTAAAGTTCATTGATTCAGATTTCTTCAGGACCAGTGTTGCGGCAGTGGAGCAGGGATGAGCGCATGAAGGAGGGGGCCGAGGGAATGAATGTAGCCTGGGCTCCAGAACTTTGGCCAGATCCCTCCCAAACCCTGCGCTTCAGCCTTGCGCTCTTAAAAGTTGAACAAAACAATCTAGATTGTCTCTAGCCCTTCAATTTTGTGATCTTAAAGATGTTTTCTGAGTCACTACAAGGTGACAAAGATGAAGTAGATCTCATCTCTTCATTAACCCACAGTATAGTTGATTTACAACTCTCCTACTTTCTTGAGAGACATACTAATTAATCTTTTCCAGTTTCCTCATTTGAAAAATTAGATACCTAACTGGACACATCATTGTGAAGACAATAACATGTTAATGTACAGCTTCTACATAAACAGCATCACACCTGACATTATTAGGCCCCAGATGAGGGTTGACTTTGTTTTAATTGTTGTTGCCTTAGCAACTGTGGAGGTTGTGACAAGCCCACATGCCTCTATGTCCTCTGCCCACCAAATGGTCAGTACATCAAGATTTTTCTGATTGGGTGCCCTGTAACCATGTCTGTGTGTGTCAGGAGCTGTCCTTCCTGGAGAGGGTCTGTGTGACCTTGGAATCCCAACACCCAATCCTGACTGGCCAGCCACATTAGCCTGTCCAAAGAAATTGGTTTATTTGAGTTGGTAGGTGCCCGGAGCTATCAGCAGGACAGCCATTGGTGCAGCTACTGACTGGCTTTGCCTTTAACATACACTCATTAAAGTAACTCTGAAAGCAAAACAAAGTGATGTCCTTTTCCATCTTCTGAACCCAAGGCCCTTACAGCTCGAGGCAGAAATAGTCAGATGCCATGGGAAAGAAGGGACTTGACCTGGTCCACAGGTCCTTCCTGTGCCCTGAATCTGTCCTAGCCCATCCTTTCCCTGGTCTATGACATCACCATCCTGTCTCCTCCTCTCTTCGCTTAAGACACACTCTGGTCCTCTGTCTTGACAACAACCTCTTCCTGACCCTAATACTTGAATTTTCAAGAAGGAAGCATCATGGAAAGCAGAAGGAGCTGGGCTTGGAGTATGGAGACCTACTTTCATATCTTCTTTGTGCCACTTACTGGCTTTGTAACCTTGGACAATCATGCAACCTCTCTGAAATTCTACTTGCTCCTCTTAGGAATAGGATGGGCTTGTTCTTCAAGATAATATGAGGAGTCAGTGGACTCAGCCTTTGGTACAAAATAGGTGCTAAGTGAGAGCTTATCCAGCTTCTGTGACACCATAATTTTAGACACTTTCTCTTCCCTATCTTCTTCACTGTCTACAGTCCTTGGCTGTGATGCCCTCTCAGCTCTGGCCTCCTTTTGTCCTACTCAGGATCTCGTCTATTCCAGCCCGGTGGATACAGCTCACAAGGTATTAATCATCCTGAGGACCTTCCTGAGGAGGAATGAGGATGTCCAAGTGGGTGGTCTCATCCGAGGTCACTTCCTGCTCATCCTGCAGCATCTGCTGGTGGAACATGACGACTTCCCCTTGGGAGGTTAGTTTACAGGTGCCTTGGCCATGTTTTGACCTGAAGACCGGCCAGGAGTAGGCATCTCTGTCCTATTGAGGTCTGCTGTAGGAGAGAAAGCATCAGGGTTTATCTTGCAAAAGAAAAAAGAGAAGTAAGGCCTGTGTGGCATAGCATGCTTATGTTAGTAAGAAAGAAAGAGAAACAGAGTGTGTGTGTGTGTGTGTCTTTAATATGAGTGGGTGTGTTCATTGTGTGTATACATGTGCCTACCCTGTTGGCATATGCTTGGAGTTCTTTGTCCTAGAGGATCAGCCCCCAGTGGGAAAAAGAAAGTAGAAATTGGGGTGAGGTGGGGAGGCTGGTGAGCCAGCAGGGCACTGTTGGGAGGAGTACGTGGAATCTGTGATGTATTAGAACCTGCCAGTGAGATCCAGGAGGATAGTTTACAAATCTGGAATGGGACCCATGGAGTCAGGGATTCTGGATATAGTATGAAGATTCTGAAAATTTGGGTTGGTTTGTCTTTTCCTATTTTTAGAGAGAATAATTTTTAAAACTAAATTCTGGGAGGAGATCCCTGGTTTCCTTGATCTAGTCCTGACTGAGGCCTGAGATTTGGAGTAGATAGAAGGACGTTGGAAGGATATGAGTCCATCTTTGTAGGGAGGACTAAGATATGACTAAGTGGTAATACTGTAGAAGAACCAAAAGATTTAGTGGAAGCATGGAAGAAAGGCCCTGGACATTGGATTCAGGTTTGGATTCAAGTTCTGGCCCTGTGTTTTAGTCTCTTCCAGCTGTTATAGCAATACCACAGACCATGTGGCTTACAGATAACAAAAAATTATTTCTCAGAGCTCTGGAGTCTATTCAATACAAAATCAAGGTACTATTATTCAAGTTGAATGTAATTATTATGTATCTACCTGATATGAGAGTCCCAGATCACAACTTGTATGGAACTTAGGACAAAAAACAAAGTGAGAGAGGAGGTAGGGTTGGGTAGGAGGGAGGGATGGGGGTAGTGGGAGGGACAAAAAGAGAGTGGGAAAGCCCTTGTCACCTTGACAGGATATGTATGTGCACAGAATGCTCAACTACATTGTAAACCTTAAATTTTGCACTTATTCATTTCAATAAAATGGGAAAAAAGAATAATTTGGGAGAAAATAAATGAAATCTAGGTACCAGTAGTTTCGGTGTCTGTGGAGGGTCTACTTCCTGGTTCATAGATGTCTTCTTGATGTGTCTTTCCATGACAAGAGGAACAAGGAAAAGATCTCTTTGGAGCCTAGTTTATAAGGTCGCAAATCCCGTTTTTAAGGACACTCATCTCATTTATAAGGTTACTAAGAACCTCTCAAAGGATGTACTTTCTAATGCCATTACATTGGGGGTTAAGATTTCAACGTAAATTTGGGGGAATAAATTGTAGCATAGTGCCTACCCTTTACTAGCTGTGTGACTTTGGAGCAAAGTTACTCAGTCACTATGAGCTTCAATTTGTTAACTGAAGGATGGGAATAGCAGGGCTGGGGCATAGCTCAGCAGTTACAGTGCTTGCCTAGCAAGCACAAGCTGGGTTTGAGTCCCCAGCAACACATAAACTGGCCATGGTAACTCATGCCTGTAATCCCAGTACTTGGGAGGCTGAAGCATAAGGATTGCTGTGAGTTCAAGGCCAGCTTGGCTACATAGTGATCAAGGTCAGCCTGAACTAGAGAGAGAGACCCTGTTTCAAAAAAAGAATCTTTGCTTCGTGTTTTTTTTTTTTTTTTTTTTTGAAACAGGGTCTCTGTAGTTCAGACTGGTCTAGAATTCACTGTGTAGCCCAGGCTGGCTTTGAACTCAAGGCAATATTTCTATTTCAGCCTCCCAGGTACTAGGATTATAGCCATGCGTCTCCATACCTGGCTTATGTGGTACTGGGGAATTGAGCCCAGGGCCTTGCACTTGCTAAGCAAACACACTAACTACTGTGCTATTCCTCCAGCCCTTATGTGGTTTTTAATGGATTTTAAAGCACTGAATTCCTGGTACTAATCCAGAGTCAGCACTCAGCATGTCAGCCATCCCTGAGCCTCTTGAAGGAGGAGAAAAGCAGGAAATAGGGGGAAATTACCACCAGCAAACCTCTGATCCCTTTGGGATATAGAACTCAGGTGCTCCCTTGTTCAGGGCTGTTGGTGGCAAGGAGTGTCTGACCCTTGGGTGATCTGAGTGCTGGCTCCCTGACCAGCCCGCCCTGTTCTTTCCAGCCTCAGGGAACCTGCCACTGCTGCTGAAACTCCTCTCCTCGGTGCAGCTGAGGAACCAGTCAGAGAAAGAATTGGACAGCATGGCCATGAAGCTCCTCCACCAAGGTGCCTGGTTGCTCGGGACAGCGCCTACGGGCCCGTGGTTGTCTGCAGGAGGCCCACTTAGTAGTGCTAGGATTCATTCCTTTTTCCATCCTTTCATTCCTTTGGAAGAAGCTAGTAGGTTCTCCTGTTCTGGGGGCTTCTCTGAGCCCTTCTCTGCTTGTTGTTGGGGAGTGTTTGGGAGATCCCTCTTCCCTGCCAAAAAAAAAAAAAAAAAAAATCATTGTGTGGCAGATACCAGCTCTAGAGTCATGAGGGTCCAGGTCTCAGCTACTTAGTCACTGGCTAGTCACCTTGCCTGTACCAAACCTATGCTCCTTATAGGTAAGATAATGTTACTTCCCTAATGTGGGGTTGAGATGAGAATACCTGATATGGGAGATGTAGAATGCCACATGTGCTCATTAAGCAGTGAGTCTTCATCTGTGGCAATTCCTGGTTCCCTGGTACCAGGTGAGCCCCTTCCTCATCCTGCAGCTGATGACCCACCTCACAGGTCTCTAAGCTTTTTTCCTACCCGTATCCCAGACCTCAATGGGACCTTTCACTGCTCATGAATGCAGTTACCACTTCATAGATGGCACCCACAGGAAGAACTGTTGAAGGGAGGTTTAAATGAGTAGGAAAAAAATGGACGGTTTTTAGTGTTTATAGACGCAGGTCCCACAGCCACAGGGGAGAATGGGACACTGCTCAGAGCTTAGTCTTCCTCAGAGAAGAACAGCATCAGGTCAGAAAGGATCTTTGGAGATGGCTGCAGACCTTGCCTCTGCCTGGTGCTGGTCATCACTTCCTGCCTGTCAGACCAAGGCTGACACCAAGCTGATTTTTGTGTGTGACAAATCAGCCTTCCAAAAGGAACTCTGAGGTGGAGTAACCGGCTAAAACATATAAATGAAATATAATAATGGATGTTTATATATGTAGCTCATGTACTTCTATATGAGAGCACTGAGAAGAGAGGACTATGGTTCAGTGTTAGAGGAACGCGTGGCGGGAAACTTGCTTTTCAGGTTGACCACAAGCCAGTGAGACAGAGTAGGATGCAGCTGCCAAAAAGTGAGTAGAAACTTAGATAGGTTTCATACTGCAGTAGGAGTGAGAGAAGCAGGGAGTGGTAATTCCCAGGAGGAGAAGGAAATGCTCTGTAGATCAGGGGTCCCCAACCCTAGGCTACGGAAAAGTGAGGAACTGGGCCAACGAGCAGGTGGGCAGAGAGCCAGCACACACGGCTCATCTGCATTCACGGCCACTTCCTGTTGCGTGTATTCCTGCTTGAGCTCTGCCTCCTGTCAGATCTGTGGCAGCATTAGATGCTCATAGGAACACAAACCTGTCAGCTGTCAAACCGGAGATCCAGGTTGTGTGATTTTTATGAGAATCGAATGCCTCATGATCTGAGGTGGAGCTGAGGCAGTGGTGCTGCTAGCTCCATCCCCTGATACTTGGTCCACGGAAAAAAATTGTCTTTTCTGATACTAAAAATGTTGAGGACTACTGCGATACGTGACTACTCTCCAGTATAATAATTGCTCTGATAAGAGCTGGGGAGTGAAAAAGGAGCATGTAATCCTTCCTTGAGAGGTTATGGAAGACCTCACAAGGGAGTGAACTTTGAGATGAATTGTGGTTGCTGACTAGGAGGTGAGTTGACTCAGATAGACTATCTGTGAGAGCAGGTGGCAAGTGCAGGAAATTGTGCATGATCATTATACAGAAATGAGAAAGCACTGAGTGTCCCATTGCGAGGAGAATTCAGATACTGGACTGTCTAGGGAGTGAGGACTCCTGCTAAGGTGGCAGGCTTGCCTAGATGACTTCTACAGACCCTTGCATACTGGAGTCTGTGTTGACATACACAGGGCAAGACAATGCCCTTGGTCACCTCAGCCCAGCAGTCTGTTCTGGCTAGTGTGCAGCTGTGGGCAGCTCACTGATGTTTGTCCAGATGGAGGATGTGAAACTACTGTCAGGTTTGTCACTGTGTTTCGTTCCTTTGGCTGTAATGTTAGGGGTACTTGGTTTGTGCTCGCTTCCCAAGACTGACACGAGTTGGCAAGTCGTGGGCCATAGTCTGTGACAAGCATGACAGTGTTAAAGCCATAGAGTGCTGTGTAGTAGGTTACTTGGGACTCTCATCTCTTGCAGTGAGCAAGCTGTGTGGGAGATGTAGCCCTGTAGATGTGGACATCCTGCAGCCCTCCTTCAACTTCCTGTACTGGAGCCTTCATCAGACCACACCCAGCAGTCAGAAAAGAGGTGCAGAGGCCCAGGCAGAACGGTGACGAGGAGGAGTGCTGGGCAGTGTCTGTGGTCCTAGCTGCCCTCAGTATTTTTTTTTATCTTGACGTAACTAGGGGATATGTGTGTGTGTGTGTGTGTGTGTGTGTGTGAGAGAGAGAGAGAGAGAGAGAGAGAGAGAGAGAGAGAGAGAGAGAGAGCGCATGTGTATGTGTGTGGCTGTGGCTGGAGGTCATAGTTCCTCCTCTCTGTTTCTGATGACCTGTGGTTCTGCACTTGACTCTGGGACTTGCTGAGCCTTGTGTATGTGAAGCCCTGCAGACTGCTGGGCTCTTGGAGGCACTGAGCCGGAGCTCCTGTGTGACTTGCGTGGCTTCTCCCTGCTCCTTCCCTGCAGCTGCTGCAGTGCTGCTGAGCTGCACGGCCCTGATAGAGCTTCTGGAGAAGATGCTGGCACTGACCTGGGCAGAGGCCGACTCCCCGGCCGGGGCAGAGGCCAGCTCTCCCAGGACTGCTCTGCTGTGCTCTGCTTGGCTGCTCACTGCCTCCTTCTCTGCCCAGCAACACAAAGGCAGTTTGCAGGTTAGTATCCACCTGTGAGGCTTTGGGGTGTGGGATGGTACTCAAAGGAGTGGTGAAAATTCTGAGTTCTGGCCCCAGCTCTGTGGCTTATTAGCCATGTGACCTTGATAAGGTACTTAAGTGTCTCTGAGTTTCAGTTCCCTAACCTACCAGTTGGGGAAAATTATCTCAGTGCTGTTATCAGGATGGTTTAAATTAAACCTTTTAACGCACCTGGATCACCTACACGTCAGACTATTCTTGGCACAGGGGAATTAAAAATGAGTACAGCCCTTGCTCTCCCCTTTAGCGAATTTGTGCTCTAAACAAAACCTTAAAGGAATTGAAATCGTCTCCAGCAAAGACAGCGGGGAAAGGCGCTCCAGATAAAGCACAACATGAGCAAGACATGGTGCTGCCCGAACTTAGGACAGGGGCACCTATTTCAAAGTGGTGGGATGTCCATTTTCAGACTTTTGAGGAATCTCCCTACTGCTTTCCATAATGGTTGTACCAGGTGATAGTCACACCAGCAATGTAGAATTTTTTCTTTTTTTCCCACAGCCTTGCCAGTACTTGCTGTTTGTTGAGTTTTTAATACCAGCCATTCTTAGTGGGGTTAGATGAACCCTCAGTGTTTTTTTGATTTGCATCTCTCTGATGGCTAAAGATGCTGAATATTTTTTATGTATTTATTGGCCACTCAGACTTCTTCTGAGAGTTGACTATTCATTTCAATGCCCATTTTTTGACTGGGTCCTTTGTTTTGGAGAGTCCAATGTTTTTAGTTCTCTGCATATTCTTCATATAGTCTTCTGTCAGAAGAGTGCCTTGCAAAGGTTTTTTCTCATCTCATGAGTGACTTTTTCACTCTCTTGATTGTTTTATTTGCTGTGCAGAAGCTTTTTAATTTCATATAATCCCATTTGTTGATTCTACATAAGAAGTGGACTACAGCAATGAAGTTCATAAGGCTAGAAATTGTGAGAAAGAAAATGAGAGAAGTTATATTTCAAATTTCTTAGCTGAGTACTGAAGGGTAAATGTACATTCAAAAGACATTCAGGTTGTCATTGCATCAGTCAGTTTTCTTAGGATAAACTTACATCCAAGACCAAATGAGTGAATCACTACATTAAATGAGATTAAGTCTATATTGAATTGCTACATTAAATGAACTTAAATCTATATCACGTAAATATACTATGCTTAAAGCAATAGAGGGGCATGCTTAGTTATTTCCAATTTTTTAAACTTTCATAAATTATTTACTCAGATTTCACTAACTACTAACATTTTACCAAATTTGGTTTATTATTTTACCTACTTATCCATCCCTAACTTCATGCATACATATTTTTAAAGATTTTATATCTATTCCCCATGTTGAATATAATTGCCATGTTTTATAAACTTATATACTATTAAAAATGAGAGTTACGGGGGAAAATTCACAGATTTTTATGAGAAAATTGGTACTGTTTTAGAAAAACATGTTTTCATGTTCACAAGTGATTCACATACCAATCATTTTTTTGTTACACTTTCTCTTTAGGTGTTTCCTTACCTCCATGTTTTTTGGTACTGCTTGTCTCTCTGCTCTCTCAAAGATTCCTTCAAGTCTTTTCTGCATTGGTGGGCTAACGGTCACCAATTTCTTTAGGGAGTCTTGGTCATGAAAAATTTTCACTTCTCCCTCAGTTTTCTGTGATAATTTTGCTGGATACAACAACCTGGGTTGACACTTGCTGTCTTTTAAAGCTTGAAAGCTAGCTTTTAAAGTTTGCATTGAGAAATCTGCAGTAATTTGATTGGGTTTTCCTTGGTAAAATAGTGTCCATTTTTCTCTTTCTGTTTTTAATATCTTCTCTTTATATTGTATTTCTGAGGTTTTGATTATGATATGTTGTGGCGAGTCTGATTGTTGGTTGAGGTTATTTGGTGTTCTATAAACTTGTTGTACCTGAAAATTAATTTCTTTTTTTAGATTAGGGAAATTTTCTTGCACTGTTTCAGTGAATAAATTCTTTATACCTTTGGTGCTGTCTTCTGCTCTTTCCCCCACACTCATAATTCTGAGATTGGTTTTCTTTGAATCATCTATCAGCTGGTGTATCCAGCTAATTTGCTCATTTCTAACTTTGGAGTTGTGCCTAATTATGGCATTTGTTTCCTCAGCCTTGTCTTCAAGGTCTGAAATTCTGTCCTCACAATATGTGAGTCTTCCCCTGCTATCACATGTGTTTTTTAGATCTTGAAATTCATCTAGATTTCTTTTCAAATTTCCACTTCCCTTTCAAAATGTTTTTTTCATATTTTGCATTTCCTTATTTACCTCAGCCAATTTTTTATTTGTGGCTTCAGTATTCTCGTTGAGCTTTGTCTCCATTAGGACCACTATTTGATTAGTAAGCTCCTCTTTAAGCCTGCTGATCAGTGCTTATATATCTTTGAGAATATCTTATTTGAACTAGTTGTTTGACTCGTTTATTTGCTTTTTGACTTCCTTCCCTATGAATTCCATCTGCAGCTGCTTGTGGTTCTCAGTTGTTTGCAGCCAACCTGGGGCGGCTTCCTAGGCTCCTTTTTTCCCCTCCGCTTTGAATGTTCCTTCTGGATTTCTAATCTTCCACTGGCCTCCTTTTAATTGTTAGGGTGCTCCTTCCTGTTCTAACTACATTGAACAGGTGGCTTTTGACTAAATTCTCAACTTTTTTTTTTTTAAGTGAGCACATGAGGAGACATTGTGCAGCTCTGTTACTCGACTGCCATCTTGACCCCTGTCCTTACTTTTGTTAATGTTTGTTACATTAATTGATTTGTGTTTGTTGAACTAGCCTTGCGTGCTTGGGATGAAGCCAACTTGGTCATGGTGTATGATCTTTTTAATAATTTGTTTCATTCTGTTGAAGAGTTGTGCATCTATATTCATTAAGGAAATTGGTCTGTGGTTTTCTTTCTGTGTTGGGCCTGTATATGGCCTGGAGATGAAGATGATGCCTACTTCCAGGAAGGAGTTTGGCAGTGTTCCTTTTCATTCAGTTTCATGGGCAAGTATAAGGAGCGTTGGTGCTACCTTTTCCCTAAAATTCTGACAAAATTCTGCAGTGAATCAATCAGATTTGGGGTTTTTCTTTGTTGTTAGACCCTTTATTAGTGCCTCAGTTTCATCCCTGGTTATTGCTCTGTTGAGAGTTTTTGTATCTTCTTAACTCAATTTTGGTGTAACATGTGTGTCTAGGAATTTATTTCTTCTGGGTTCTTGTATTTATTGAAATACAGGTTTTCAAAATAGTTTCTTATAATTCTCTGGATTTCAATAGTGTCTGTTGTGATTTCACCTTTTTCATTTCTAGTTGCTTTGATGTGGATTTTTATCTCTCTTTTCTTTCAGTGAGTTTGGCTAGAGAGTTATCACTGATTTATCTTTTCAAAGAGACAATTCTTTGATTCTTTGAACTTTTACATTTTTTTTAGTTCCAATTTCGTTGATCTCTGCCCTGATTCTTATAATTTCCTTCCTTCCACTACCTTTGGATTTGGCTTGTTTTTGTTTCTCTAGGACTTTGAGCTGCAACATTAGACTGTTTGAGATTGCTCTGGTTTTTTCATATGTGCATTCAGAGCTACAAATTTCTTTCTTTTTTTTTTTTGAGACAGGGTCTCGCTCTGTAGTCCAGGCTGGTCCTGAGCTCACTGTGGAACCCGGGCTGGCCTTGGACTTGTAGCATCCTCTTCTTCAGCCTCCCAAGTGCCAGAAGTACAGGCAGGATTTCCTTCTTAATACTGCTTTTGTTGTGTCCCACAGAATCTTATCTTATATGATGTGCTTCCATTGTTATTTGACTTTAGGAAATTCTTGATTTCTTTCTTCATTGTTTGTTCCATAATGTATTCTTTACTTTCCATGTATTTGTAAAGTTTCTGTAGTTTCTTTTGCTGTTGATTTCTAGTTTCATTTCAAAATGACACGAAAGTATGCAGGAGATGATTTCAGTTCTTTTGTATTTATTTTAGCACATCTTATCTTCAAGGATATATAGTCTATTTTGGAAAAGTTGTGTGTGCCACTGAGAAAAAGGTGTGTTCTGTTGGTGTTGGATAGAACACTGTAGTTATCTATTAAGTCCATTTTGTTCCATGGTGTGATTTAGCTCTTCTATTTCTTTGTTGATTTTATGGTCTGGTTGACCCATCTGTTTGTGACAGTAGGATATTAAAAGCTCCTAGTGTGATTGTATTGAGAACTTTTTGGCCTTTCATGTCCAGTAGTTTCTGTTTTATGTAATTAGGTGCACCTACATTAGGTGCATATATGTTTATAATTGTGAGCTCTTCCTGTTGGATTGTTGTTTCTTTTACCAGTATATAGTGTCCATCTTTGTCTCCTCTCACCTGTTTTGCTTTGAAGTCTGCAGTGTCTGAGAATAGTATATACTCCTGCTTGTTTCCAGGCACCAGTAGCATGTAGTGTTAGTTTCCATTCTTTTACCTTCAGTCTGTATGCTTCTTTGTGGATGAAGTGTGCCTCCTGCAGACAATGAAATGTTGGGTTTTGTTTTTTTGATCCACTCTGCCAGCCTGTGTCTTTTAATTGGTAAGTTAAGACCATTACCATAGAGAGTAATTGTTGTAAGATTTTTACCAAATCCTGTCATTGTCCTGTTCTTCTCATGTTGGTTCTTTGCTTTTTCTTTTTGTGACAGTTTCCCTTTAGGTCTTCTCTTACTTCTGTGGTCTTTTAAATAAATTTTTTTTGAGACAGCATCTCACTCTGTGGTCCAGCCTAAGCCTCAACTTGCTATGCAGCCCAGATTGGCCTCAGACTCACAGTAATCCCCCTGGCTCAGCTTCCCAAGTGCTAGCGTTATAGCTGTGTGTCACCATGCCCAGCTTTATGTGGTGCTAGAGAATGGAACTCAGGGCCTTGAGCTTGCTAGGCAAGCGCTTTAACTTCTGTGTTCTGTGGAGCTGCTCATCTCTCTCTTTCTGAGATTCCTTCATGTATTTTCTACAAAGCTGGGGCAGTGGTCACAAATTTCTTTAGGGTGTTTTGGTCATGAAAAGTTTTACTTCTCTGTCAATTTTCAGGAATAATTTGTCTGGATACAACAAGTGTCTGGTTGATACTTGCTTTCTTTTAAAACTTGAAAGATTTTGCTCCAGGCTCTTCTGTCCTTTATGGTTTGCATTGAGAAATCTGAAGTAATTTGAATAAGGTTGTCTTGATAAAATAATGTCTGTTTTTCTCTTACTGCTTTTTAGTTTTTCTTTTTTGAGACAGGGTCTTGCTGAGCCCAGGCTGGTCCTGAGCTCACCTTGGAGCCAGTCTGGCCTTGGACTCATGGCAATCCTCCCGTCTCAGCCTCCCAAGTGCTAGGATTATAGGTATGCGCTACCCTGCCCAGCTTATGTGGTGCTGGGAAATTGAACTCAGGTACTTAGCACTAGCTAGGCAAGCACTCTAGCCACTGAGTCATTCCTCCAGCCCCTCTCTTACTGCTTTTAATATTTTCTCTTTGTGTTGAATTTTTGATGTTTTGATTATGGTATGTCATAGGAAGATTTTTTTTTTCTGGTCAACATTATTTGGTGTTCTATAAGCTTACTGTACCTGAATATTAATTTCTTTTCAAAGATTTGTGAATTTTTGCTCCAAGATTTCAGTGAGTAAATTCTTTATACTTTCTGTGCTCTGTTATGCTCTTTCCTCAACACCCATAATTCTGAGGTTGGCTCTCCTTGAGGCACCATCCATCAGCTGTTGTATCCAGCCACTTTGCTCATTTCTAGTTTTGATGTCATGCTTGATTATAGCATTTGTCTCCTCAGCCTTGTCTTAAGGTCTGGAATTCTGTCCTCACAAAGTTAGAGCTGACTTTCCCTTCTTCTGAATGAATTTTTCATATCCTGAACTTGAACTAGATTTATGTTCAGATTTTCCACTTCTTTATCAAAATGTTCTTCCATATCTTGCATAGTCTTATTTACTTCAGTCAACTTTTTATTTGTTTGCCCCATGCTTAGTAAGCTTTGTATTTATTAGGGCAGAATTTCTTGTTTGAACTGCCTGTTTGCAGAAACTAACTAGTCTAATTTTTTTTTTTTTACTTCCTTTACTGTGAGTTTCATTATTACAGGACACATGACAGTTGCTTTTGGGGTCTCAGGTTCTTTGTGTGTGTTGTTGCCTTAGCGTTCCATGATTTCTTTTGCTGAGGGACTTCACTTTAAAGGCCTACCTGAGAAATTTCTTTGAACATGTATGAGGTTGTGTGTGGTAATCAGAAAGTCCTCTGAGTTCTGTGTTGGGATTAGGCAGTGAGGGAGGAACTAACAGTCTGATTGCTTCTACAGTGTCTTGTTCACAGCCAGCCTTCTCAGCAGAACTCCCCTGTCTGTCCTGGCTTCCCTGTCCCAAGTGCAGGGCTTTCCACCCTCTGAGGTGCTGTCACTACCACCCCAGCCGTTCAGGAGGCCTGCAGCCTTTACCTCTTCCCCTCTCTTCAATTGTCTCTTGTGCCAGTTTCGTCCTAGGTGCTGACTCAGAGTGTCTCCAAAATCCCTGATGTGTGGCCTGCCTATGGCTTCTTTTACCCTAAACTGTTCAGACTTGGGCTCTTTTCACAACGGCTTCTGCCTATGTTACTGCTTAGTATAGCTGCCAAACACTGCTTCTCCCACTTTTGTCTAAGCTCCAGGAGGCCTTTTCAAAGTGAAGCTGTCAGTGTATTTGTAGTGTGCATTACTCACAGGCTTGTTTCTGGGTGCTGGAGCTACCAGCTGCTGTCAGTTTCTACTTCTCCCAGATCCAAGCTTACCGTGATCTGAGCTGCCAGCTCCAGGCTCACCTCTGGCTGTGGGTGCCCTGGCACTCACAGCCCTTCCCATGTGCCCTGAGTGGCTTCCTGGGATGGTGTTTTCTTCAGTTTCTGATGCATCTAGGGTGGTTCCAACCTTTCCATGGCCTCCTTTCAATTCCTGGAGCTCTCCAAACTCTTCTAGCTAAGTTGAGCAGCCAGTTTCTAACTATAACTTAATTTTTTGAATGAGCCTGCAAGGAGCCACTGTGAAGTTCTCTTACTCAGCTGCTATCTTGCACACAAGTCCAAAGTCAGTTTTAAAGTTTGGCTCTGTCTTAGTTACTTTTTTGTCTCTGTGACTCAGTACCCAACATCCACAAATTTAGGGGAGCAAAGGTTTATTTTCACTCACAGTTTCAGAAGGTCACAGTCCATTCAGGGGTGGCCGGCAGCAGTGGAAGTACATGGTAGAGGCAGAGGTGGAGGCAGCTTCTCACGACATCATAAACAGGAAGTCAAGTCAAGTCAAGTTGAGACCAGTCCTCCAAGGAAGGCAGGAAGCAGTTTATTTATCCTTCCAGGTCTCATCCCAGTGATCGGCCCCTCCTGGATCCAGGTGTGGAAGGTGGAGTCAGCCCCCACTACACGCCTATAATCCAATTTATATGCCTGTAATCTAGCCCTCCAGGCCAGGCCCCAATCTCCCAACAGCACATGGTTCTATAGACAGTCTACAATACACAAATACAGGAGTCTTTTGGGGGACATTCCAGATCCAAACCACAATAGGCTCCCTTGGGAAGCTGGGGCAGGAAGATCACTGTGAGTTTGAGGTCAACCAGTGCTATATAATGAGTTCAGGACCAGGCTAGGCTAGATGTTGAGTGAGAACCTCTATCAAAACAAACAAACAAAACTTTGGCTCCTAGGATGGGGATAAGCTGTAGCACATCTATGCCTGGCACACCTTGCGGGTTGCTGCTTGTCTTAGTTACTTTTCTGTTGCTGTGACTCAATACCCAACATTCACAAATTTAGGGGAGGAAAGGCTTATTTTACCTTACAGTTTCATAAGTTCACAGTCCATTCAGGGGCAGCTGGCGACAGTGGAAGTACACGGCAGAGGCAGAGGTGGAGGCAGCTCCTTGATATTACCAACAGGAAGCCAAGTTAAGACAAATTGAGTCTAGTCTTCTAAGGAAGGCAGGAATCAGTTTACATATCTTTCCAAGTCTCATCCCAGTGATTAGCCCCTCCTAGATCAAGGTGTGGAAGGTGTGGTCAGCCCCCACTACATGCCTATAATCTAATTTATATGCCTGAAATACAATTTACATGCTTGTAATCTACCCCTCCGGACTAGGCCCCAATCCCCAACAGCACATGGCTCCATAGACAATCTATAACCTTCAAATACATGAGTCTTTTGGGAGACATTCCAGATCCAAACCATAATACTGCCCAAGGTTGTTTTGGAAGAGGAACATTCCTTATTTTCTTGCTTGAGGATATTAGTCTATCCATGCCTCTGCCATCACCTGCCTAGGTTGGAACCTGCACTGTGTCCTCGCCTCTGCCCTGAGTCTCACCTCACACCTAGCCAATCACAAACCCAGCCTGAGCACTGGTCGTCGTCACTGATGTGTCCTGTTGATCGTCTCTTGGCTTCCAGCTTCTTCCCCTGCTGCGTTTCCTGTCACCATCTGCCCACACTTCCCCAGACTCCCTTGGCAGCCTCTCTGCCCTCCTGTTGGTCTAGCCTCTGCAGCCTTACCTCCTGCCCTCACCCCCATCCTTCTTCCCTCCGGCCAAGTGTTTGCTCTTCTGTCAGCCGTGTTCTTTCACGCCTTTGTTGTTTTATTTGTTTGTTTTCAATAGATTTTATTTTCAGGAGTTTTAGATTTATTTATTACTTTTATTATTTTTAAATTGGGTTTTGAACTTAGGGCCTTCATACTGGGCTACATCTTAAGCCCTTCCCTTTTTTTAGTATTTTTAATTTTGACACAAAGCCTCCTGTCTCAGCCTCCCAGAGTTCTGGGATTACAGGCAGGCACCACAATAGGCCAGCTTGGAAAGTTTTGATTTATAGAAAAGTTGAGGAAGCAGTACAGAGTTCCTATATAGTCCTGAACACCATTTACTGTATTATTAACATTTTACATTAGTGTGATATTGCTGTGCCTTTTCACAGGTTGGGTCTTCTGCCTAGAAGCTATTGCTTCTACCAGCCAACAGGGATTTTTAAGAAACTTCTTTGTGCCAGACTGTGACAGAGCCAAGCACAGAGTAGTAGTTCCGGCGCTCAGACAGCTCATGTTCTGGTTAAGGAGAGCAGAGTAGAAGCAGCTTTGAACTTGCCACCCTTACCGGAGCCCCTTGGCTTTAACATTGCTTAGCATTAGGTGCATGTCATTCACTCTGATCCCCAGTTTCCTCCCTGTCGCTGTGGAAGGAGTGAAAGCAGGTGGCATGGTCTTCATTTCATGGAGGAAGAAAGTGAGGCAGGCTGAGTAAGGCAGCGAACTGACCAAGGCCACACAGCTGGCAAGTGGCCGAGCCAAGATTTTGATTCAATCTGCCTGACTGCAGGTCTTCTGGGTTATGTGGTTGATGTGTAGAACCAAAAACGAACCAGAGGTGAGGTAAGGGAAAGCTCTCCGTGGAGGAGCTGGTAAGGATGGATGAAGAATTGGGGGAGGAATTAGTTCTCCAGGTACAGGCTTGATTTTCCTCATGCTTCCGAGTCTACAGCTGATGAAGCTCAGAGGACTGTGTGGCCTACCTTGTTTCCTCTTGATGCAGGATGTAAGTTGGGAGGAGGGTGGTAGAAGAGATACGGAGACAGGCTGTTTTTTTGCCCAGGTTCCCAGAACGTGGAACTTAGCCCTCAAACCCTTGCCGTGCCAGGTTCACCAGACGCTATCCGTGGAACTGGACCAAGTAGTGAAGTCTCTCAGCTTTCCGAAGAAAAAGCCTGCACTGCTTTCAGGTGTGGGCCCTGGAGTTTGCAGCAAAAGAGCAGCTTTTCCCCTAGATTCTAAAATAGGACCATTTGCCCCGACCCAACCCATATTATTTTATCAGCCTTGTCTCCCCTCCTATGTGAGATGAGGAAGGAGGCAGGAGTTAGTGAGAGAAATCTCCTGCTTTCAGCTGCCATCTTATGCTTCCTGCGGACAGCCTTGCAACAGAACTTTTCCTCTGCATTGGTGGCCCTGGTGCCCTCAGGAGCCAGTCCAGTGCTAGCCCCCGAGGATGCTGTCTTAGCTCCACTAGGAATGTCACAAGTGCTGTACCTGGTCATTGGGCTACAGAACCTCCTGGTACAGGTAAGGCCCTTGCTGAGTGGGTCCCTGGCATTGGGAACTGCTTCTTATCAGACAGCACCAGGGAATGGTGGTTTACCATTGAGAGCCTGGAAAGTGGTTGGTTAAGCCTTTTAAAACTACATTGCTGTGGGGCTGGGGGAATAGCATAGCAGTTACAGCACTTACCACTTAAGCCAGGCATGGTGGCACATGCCTATAATCCCAGTATGAGGGAGGCTGAAGCAGGAGGATTGCCATGAGTTTGAGGTCAGCCTGGGCTACGTAGTGAGTTCAAGACCAATCTGTATTACAAAACAAGACCCTGTCTCAGAAAAACAAAACAAAAACCTCCATTGGGAAACCAGGCCTGGTGGCACAGGCATGTAATCCCAGCACTCTGGGAGGCAAAGGCAGAACGATTGCCCAAACCAGAAAACCTAGCAACTTGGTGAAACTCTGTCTCAAAACCGGCTCCTAAGAAGTCCAGGGGTCGCTACGGGCTTCAGGCACACCTAGATCCCAGAGGACAGTACCATCAGAAACGTGCCTTCATCTCTGGGCTGTGCGTCTTCACTGTCAGCTTTGTCCTCACGGGATGGTGGGATGACCAACAACAGCTCCAGGCTTAAATATTCTCCCAGCACAAAGAAGCTTTCTCCTTCCCAGAAGTCCCTAGAATTGAACCTTACTGGCTTGGTATGGTGATATGCCAGTGACTGTGCCTGGATCATGGGATACCTGACCTGCCCGGCCTGGGTCATTGCCTTCTTCTGGAGGCTGGGGTATATGGTCAGCTTTACATAACCGGTGTGGACTGAACATGAGAAAGGAATGCTTCGCCAAAGGAAAACTGTTACCGAAAGAAGGAGTGGACTATAGGAAGGCAAAACAGATGGTTGTTCCAGAAGGACTTGTGTTTTACAGCTTGGAGGACTCTTAAAGGCTATTGTTTGTCGAACAGTCACCTATGTAGCCTCTCAACTCAGGATCAGCACCTGTGAAGGGTGCTGGGGCCCGAGGAGTGGGCCCTGTGCTAGGTTGGCAGGTGCTGAGTCTTCTCCTATGCACAGTCCTCAGGGCTGTTGAGGGACCATACATGTGTCAGGCCATATCCCTTAGCTCTCACTGTCTTAAGTTTTCATTTTCAAAGGCCAGTCTCTACCACACTATGAGATCTTCTAGTTCATGTTTGTATCCCCTTCTCCCTTTGGATTCAAAACCAGTTGAGAATTCAGGAATCAGATGATAATAAAAAGCATCAGTTTTTTCCTGGTAAATAGCATAGTAGAATATAGCTAGGGCCTAGGGCTTTTGTTTTGTCTAAAAATTTTCGAACAGAAAAAATAACTGAAGCTTACAGTGAATACTCTACCTGGATTCTACCATTAATATTTTACTATACCTATTTTATCATCTCTATGCAAAATGGGCTTTTTAACCTCTTTCTTCTCCTCACAGCAAGCTTGCCAGCAGCTTACAAGCAAGATAAAATATGCTATATTAGGGACATTTAGTCAGTTGGCCATGATCCTAAGAGTTTATGGGAGTGTGGCCTTTAATACTTTAATCCTGTCCTGTTGGCACAGTAGTGTCTTGCTTGTTAAATAAATCCCTCTGTGGGTAAGGAGGGCCATTGAAAGAATCTCTATGCTTCTAAGGAGCTGGTGGTGTTGCTTTAACATTCAGAACACAGTACAAGGGGAAATTATTCTCTTAATTCTAATAAGAACCCAGAGCTTTGCACAGAATTAGTATAAAGTATTGGTTGATTAATGAATGAATAAATGAATCAGTGAATGAAGAACAGAAGACACGAATGTGTATGACATGATTCTAGCCATCCAGACACTCACAGATTAGATTTGGCTTTTTGCTCAGAGTAGGAATGGGATGTATTGTTATCATATTGGAGTTCAGGGAGATAATTAGTTTTACAGGCTTGAAGCTTTAATCTCAAGGATCATTTCTACAGGAGCAGGTGTGGGTGGCAAGTTAAGGGTTCTATGACAGTAGGAGGTGAGGGGAATCTGAGGAGAGGGAACATTGTATCCTGAGTGTCTGCTCTGCAAGGAGGTTGGCCTACCCCTATTACTTATTCATCAGGACTCCTCTGTAATTGAAATGTAGAAATTATCATCTCAGCTTCCTCCTTCTCTTTCTCCTCCTCCTCCTCTTCTTCTTCATCTTCGTCTTCGTCTTCATCTTCATCTCCATCTTCGTCTTTGTCTTCTTCTTCTTCGACAGTCTTAGGAATTGAAACCAGGGCCTACCTATACAACTACATCTCCAGTCCTTTTTTTTTCTTTTTTTTTGAGACAGAGTCTCACTAAGTCACTGTATTGCATAGTCTGGGCTTAAACCTGTAATTCTCCTGCCTCAGCCTCTTAGAGCTCAGGGACTACAGGTGTGAACTACTACCCGTGGCTCATTTTAGCTGTATATAGAGAGAAACAGATTCCAGGAGCTGTTAGGTGATGATATGTATGGTAACATACATTAAAGACGTGATTCAAACCTAAGTCTTGTGGGCCACAAAATCCATGTTCTTGGGCTACAGAGTGAGACCCTGTCTCAGAAAAATTCATGTTCTTTCAGTGTCTCCCAGAATACCTTTTTGAGCAGGACCCACTGTTGCTGGATTTCTGGTCCCTGGTTTTCCTAATGCCTGTCATCCTGGTTCCTCATCCACTACCTATTGGGCCCTTGCTGGTTTTATAGACACAGGGTGAGAGAACAGTAGTAGGACCATACTGTACAAAGTGAGAAAGCTGTGGTATGCTGGCCCATTGCCCTGTGGTGTCTTGAGTATGTCGGAGAAGGCTGAAAGTGGTCTTGTTGAGTTGATTTTTTAGTTTAAAGAAGAGAAGTGCAAGACCAGGATCAGGAAACTTTGGTGTTGGCCCCAGACCTGCCACTCAGGTGTCCTCAGGTCAGGTATCTTCTTTTGGGGTCTCAGGTTATAAAATTATGTGGATGAATTAGCTCAACCTTTTCATGTCCTATTCCTTGGAGGCCTTTGGAATTCTGTGGAAGAGATTCAAGAGTTACTTCAAAAGGAGAGTGTTTCTCCTTTAAGCATTTCATAAAGATATTCACCATTATTGTTTACTTAATACTAAGTACTGTTAAGCACTGTACCCGTCTTTCTCATCTAATCCAAAAGACTGCAATCAAGGCAATCTTTTTATCTCTGCTCAGCAGAGTTAACAGAAGTTAAAAGACTAAGCAAAGATTCAGACAGACCCAGGTCTACTATCTTTTTATTTTTATTTTATTTTTTTGGAGACAAGGTCTCACTCTGTAGTCCAGGCTGGTCCTGAACTCACTATGTAGCCCAGGCTGGCCTCTCAACTCATGGCAGTCCTCCTGGTTCAACCTCCTGAGTGCTGAGATTACAGGGCTTGCTAGGCAAGTGTTTAACCGCTGATCTATTGTTCCAGCCCCTTCTTTTACTTTTTATTGTGAAATGGTGTACCTTTATATGACCATACAATTGTGTATTGATTTACCTACTGAAAAATATTTGGGGTTTCCAGATTTGGGGCTGTTCTGAATAAAGTTGCTCATAGCAGTGAAATACGCATCTTTATGTGGACATGTATTTTCATTTCTCTTGGATAAACAACCTGGAGTGGAGTTGCTGGATCAAATGATGTGTTAGTGCTCTGTTGCTGGGTAGCAAGTTACCACAAGCTTAGTGGCCTAAACATCCATTTACCATCTTGCAGTTCTGTAGGGCAGAAGTTTGGGTAGCCTCAACCAGTTACTCCACTTAGGATTTCACAAAACTCCAATCAAAGTGTTAGCCAGGTTGGTGCTTCTGGGGTAATAGACACTTGGCTCAGAAGCGTCTTTTACCTCTTGAAGTTTGCTGATATTCTTCCTCCCATTGCTCCTCTGTCCTCTAACTAGCAGTGGCACATAGATACTTTCTCATACTGCTAATCTCTCTGGTCTTTCCGCTATCCACCAGAAAAAAAAGGGGGCTAATGTGATTAGTTTGGGCCCATCAGAAAAATTGCTTTTTTCGTACAATGTAACATAATCACAGAAGTAATATTTGGGAGCAAAGGTCATGGGCCTTCTTAAAATAGGGCCTACTGCATATGTTATGTGTATGTTTAGCTTTATAAGAAAACTTCAAGATGGATATGGTGGTGCAGACTTGTAATCCCAACATTCCTGGATGGTGAGGCAGGAGATCAGAAATTTGAGTTCAGCCTGTACAATTTAGCAACTTAGTGAGACCCTGTCTCAAAATAAAAAAAAAAAAACGGGTTGGAGATGTGTCTTAGTGTGAAGGCCCTGTGTTCAATCCTCAGTACTGCAGCAGCAGCCATAACAACAACCCACCAAGTTGTTTCCACAGTGCTGCTCCATTTGACTGAGCCACTAGTAATACATGAGAGTTCTAGTTTTCCCACATTCTTACCAACACTTGATATTGTCAGTGTTTTTAATTTTAGATATTAGTTGGTATATAGTGGTGTCTCATGGTGTTTAAATTTGCATTTGCCTAATGACTGACAATAATGAGATTATTTTTCATGTGCTTATTAGGACACAAAGTTTTAATGAATACTTCTATTTTCTTAAAAATTATTGTTGAGGGCTGGAGGAATATCACAGTGGTTAAAGCACTTGCCCAGCAAGCTCAAGGCCCTGGGTTTGATTACCTAGCACCACATTAGCTGGGTATGCTAGCACATGCCAGTAATCCTAGCACTTAAGTGGGGGGATTGCTGTGAGTTTGAGGCTAGCCTGGACTGCATAGTGAGTTCAGGACCAACCTGGACTACAGAGTGAGATCCTGTCTCAAAAAGCAAAACCAGTCAACAACAACAACAACAACAAAAGATTATTGAAACCCATTGGTTTATTTTTTAATTTTTAATTTATATATCACTTCTCTTTTCCCTTCCCACCCCCTCAACATTTCCCCACATTCACTCTCCCTCTGTCTTCTTACTTTCTTTTACCTCTTTTACTTTTTTATAGTTTTTATACAGTTTTATAGTTCTCATATTAGAGAAACCATACAAAATTTAACTTTTTGTGTCTGATTCACTTAGCTAAGCATCATGGTCTCAAGGTGTACCCATTTTCCTACAGATGATTCAAATGTGTCTGTATATGACAGAATAGTGCTCCATTGTGTAAATATACCACATCTTGATCCATTCCTCTGTTGTTGGACATATTGGCTTCTTCCAAGATTTGGCTGCTATAAATTGTGCTACTGTAAACATGGGTATGCATGTATTATTCTTGTATGATGACTGTAACTCTTTTGGGAAAATACCCAGAAGAGTTATAGCTGGAAACCCAATGCCTTAGGTAAATTCTGCAGTCTTTCATTGTGTGTAATTTATGAATCTCTCCAGGGCTCCAGGGTCGATCTCTTTTTCTTAGATAAAACACTGTCTTAAAAAAGGTAAGTTACCCAGGATAAGGACTTTGCTGTGTTGGACATGCTGTGGATGAGAGTTGAAGCCAACAAATCTATCTATCTATGTCTGCTTTCTTGCTCTTACTTTTTTTTTCTTGTACTGGGATAAAGCTCAGTATCTTAGTGTGACACTTTATAATGAGCTATAACCCAATCCATTTTTAGTTTTGATTTTGAGACAGGGTCTCTTAAGTTGCCAAATTGCCAAGCTGAACTCAAACTTGTGATCCTCCTGCCTCAGACTAGAGTAAGAGTGCTGTAATTACAAGACTCCACCACTGGGCCTGGCTTAAAAACATTTCTTAATAAGCTTCAGGACCACATCCCAAATCTAAAATTCTGAAATCTAAGTAACTCTGAAAACCAAATGTGTTTTTTTCTTCATTAGCACAAAACTGTTGGTAGCAAAATATAATTGTAACTTCTATTGTCTTTGTGTGTGTGTGTTTTTTTTTTTTCCAGAAAGACCCTCTGTTGTCCCATGCCTGTGTTGGCTGCATGGAAGCCTTGCTTGACTTCCTAAATGCCCGGAGCCCAGACATTGGTAGAAGTGTTTTTCATCCTTTGATAATCCCATGGGAGGGATGGAAGGGACTAGCCCCTGCCACCTTCCTGTACCAAGTTTCCATCCCCTGTTGTGTGATTCATACAAATTTAATTCTTTTAACAACACTGCACTGGCACTCTCATGCCTTTTATACAAATGAGGGCGCTGCAGTTCAGAGAAGTCAAGTGACCTACTTACTCAGCCAAGGTCACAGTGTCCTTAATTGGCAGAGCTCATCTTGTTACTGTTTTCCTCAATCATGGGATATATTGTTTCACTGAGCCAGCATAGAAGCCCTGGGAAGAGAGAAGCCTCCTGGGATCAGCCTGTCCAATGCACTGCCCAGACCTGAGCCCTTTTTTGAACAAATAGGAGACAATCCTGTTCTGCCATGTAGCCAGGTCTTTGGAAAAGCAGCATTGACCATCTGGAGGACTGGTGTTTCCTACAGCACTACATGTGGTCTCCCAGCCCTGGAATCGGTTTTTGCTATTTACGCTCTTGGATGCTGGAGACAGTTCCTTCCTCAGACCTGAGATACTGCGGCTTTTGACCCTGGTAAGTCTGGAAAAGCTGGTATGATGAATATCACAAAGTAGTTGTTGCTAGAGAGGCCTGGGCCACCTTAATGTAGGAAACTCTAATCCTGAAAGAAAGCAGAGAGGCTGGGTGAGCCTTCTCTCCTGTGAGCTCCCATGTAGTGGCGTCTGTAATCTTAGTGCCCTGGGAGACTGGAAGATTGCAAGTTCAAGACTAGCCTGAGTAACTTAGCAAGATTCTCTCAAAATAAAAAAGTAAAATGAGCTGGGATGTAGCTCTCAGTACAAAGGCCATAGGTTCAATTCTGAGAGACAGACAGAATATGAATATTCCTGTGAAAGCCCGCATATTCTTGCTTCAGGAGAAACCTGCACCTTTTCTCTTATTTCTCTCCCAAACCACCAGGCTTGGGCTTGCACACATGCGAAGTCCAGTAGGTACTGAGATATCAGAGACAGAAGCCCTGCCTCTAAGGCCCCTCAGTCTAGAGTAGCAGATAGACAAATAAATGAAGAGTTCAGTGTGATGGTTTGAGTGGTAGGAGATGATACGTGCTTGGCACACAGTAAGTGCCCACTGGATAAGTAAGAAACAGGAAGTCTGCGAATAGTGAAGTGGGTCCACACAAATTAGTGGTTGACATAGGAAGGCGGTGGAAAGAGTAACTGTGTGCGGTGAAAGTAATGTTTCAGCTGAGGCCTGAAGGGTTAAAAAGCAGAGAGAGGAAGGTGTCAGAACAGGGGCCCAGGGTAATAGGTTCCAGGAGCTGCATGTGGTTCCTGTTGGGCTGAAGGTGTGCCATGCGAGGCTGGGGAAGGAGCCAGCAGAGCATCCTGCCCCATTGACCGCACTCCCTGAGAACACAGCCCCATCCATGCCCACCACAAGCCTCCAGACGCAGGCTTCAGAGCAGTGTCTCCAGCCTAGTGCTGAGCACAATGGGGCGCCGGGAATGGCATCTCCTCCAGATCACTGGGTGTGGTGGGGCTTCTCTCCCTGGGCCAGTTTGTGCAGTACCAGAAGTGCAGCGTCCTCTCTCCTGAAGAAGTGGGTCACATCCTGCAAAACGTGGCTTTGACTGACCTGTCTACCCTCTCAGACAGCACACTTCAGGCTCTGCGTGGCTTCTTCCTCCAGGTAGGTGGAAAGGGGATGCCATGCAGCTGCTGTGAGGCTTGGCCCTCAAGGTCATGTTCTTTGTAGAGGGTGGGAACTCTGGCCACAGCAGCCATGGAGGTCCACCGGTGGCAGACAGTTAGGGAGGATCTGCTTTCCCTGCTCTCTTCTCCCTACAGGTCCAGACTTCGGGTCTTCAGGCTGACCACAGTGTAACCCAGACCTTGCAGGCCTCTTTGCAGGGCCTTTCCTCCCGCACCTCCTCAGCCCAGCCACCCCTGCAGGACATGCCGTATCCTTTCTTGTATCTAAGAACTTCGACTTGGGCAAGATCAGCCAGGCCTCAGGCCAGAGGCTGTGGTATCATGCGTCCCTGCTCAGCCCAAGTGGGGATGGTCGGTGACTGGCAAGTCCTTTAGAAGGCTTGGCACTCTAGCAGTGGTTGGAGGCCCCTGGTGGGAGGGGGCCAGAGTGCTCCAGATACTCTGTGGGAGAGGCCGTAAGTGCTTCCCACCCATACTGGCTGATTCCCTTGGTTTTTCTATCCCCTCCCCTGGAACAGTTTCCTGTTGGGTAGCAGGTACCTAGTCTAAGTGTTCAGGACCCAGTGTTAGAAACCAGGCCACTATTTTTGGGAGCATCTGTGCCCTTGTGTGACTGCTCTTGCCCTTCTGGGGCCCTGGAAGTGTGATTCCCCCGTGGCTGGCTCCTCCTCTCTGCTGTTGTCCTTTCATGTCTCCTTACCAGCTGCCTGGGAGGAGTGGCCGTGTCCCTGTCCCACATCAGAGGCTGAACCTTAGGACTTGAAGGCCCAGAAACCAAGAGAAGGGAGAGTGGAGACAAAGTCAGAGCAAAGTAGTTGGGAGAAAAGGATGACACACGCAGCCATTCCTCTGGCGCCACTTGCGCCATTGTGGAATGCAATCAGGAAATAAAATGCTACACGTCTCTGTCCACAAACATTTCTCTCTGAGCCCACTTTGTCTCCCTGGAGCTTGCTTTTCAGTCTTTTGGAGAGTGGCTGCTTCAGCAAAGAACGGATGGCTTCCTGGGGAGAGCAGTCTTGTTATGACAAGGACACCTAAGGAGTTCCGGCAGGGTGGCTCAGTTGTCCCCAGAAAACTAGGGTCAGGCATAGCTACACTCAGGGCTGGAAGGGCAGAGAAAGGCCTCCCTGTTGAGGCTGCTGTAACCCAGGTGCTGTGAGAGGCATTTTGCCACAAGTGGAAGGGGGCAGAGGTGTAACTCCCAAACAAGGAAGGTCAAATGATCCTTCTCAGCTTTCTTAGCTGATCGAAATGCCCCAGTCCCCTGGCTAAAATAGGTCCTCCCCTGTTCCTTTCCTTTGCAGCTTGTATTGGACATTGGGGGTTGGACTCGGCGCCTCAGCCCTGAGCTGCATGCCCAGCCCCTTTGTGGGTGGGTGGGTGGGTGTGTGTGTGTGTGTGTGTGTGACAGGATCTCGCTAAGTTGCTACATTACCCTCGCTGAGCTGAAACTAGCCATCCTCCTGTATCGGCGCCTCAGCCCTGAGCTGCATGCCCAGCCCCTTTGTGGGTGGGTGGGTGGGTGGGTGTGTGTGTGTGTGTGTGTGACAGGATCTCGCTAAGTTGCTACATTACCCTCGCTGAGCTGAAACTAGCCATCCTCCTGTATCGGGCAGCCCGAGGACTGGTTTTACAGGCGGGAGCCACTAGCAGGGTCTTGCCAGCAGATGTTATTTAATGTCTGTGGTCAGCGCCTAGCTCGTAATCTGCGCTCCAACAACTGTGCCCTCGCCAGATCAGCGCAGACTGGGCCCCTAGCTCCCTTTACCCCTGGCGAGGGCCACCCGTCCTCCGTGGGTCTGGCTGTTTGAGCTTCAACAACACAGTCCTAACTAACGGACCAAGAAGTTAGTGCACCGAAGGGGCGAGAAGGAGATGCCCGCACTCTGTACTGCAAGCTTTGCAGACCCTTAAAAGGGGGGAGGGGGTGGTGCGGAAAGAGCCGGCAGCACCCACTGCACTGATATAGCTAATTGCATTTGAAAAACAGCGGTCAGATGACGAAACAGTTTCGAGGAGCACTCGTGGAATGTCGCAAGGCCCGCAGAGGTTAGGGTTTTGCTGACGCGCACTTTAAATTGGGCATAGGCCCCACCTACAGCTTAACTTTCTCTAGCCCTAGTTTACAGAACCACGTCCCAGACACCCACGTGAGCCGCTGCGGGAGCTGGACCCACTTCAGGTTGACAGCTCCCGAAACGATCCCTAAAAACTGGAGAGGTGGGGCCGGAAGTGATGTCAGCGGAGCGCGGCGGTCGCGGCTCGCGCTCATTGGCCGGAAGCGGCGCAGTGGGCGGGACGGCACTGCGCGGTCTCTGCGCGCTGCCTGCCAGGTGCTCCGGAGTTTAGTTCTTTTTGCGGTAGTTTGGACCCTCAAGCCGAGTTGTCCGCCGAGGGGTGCCCGCCCGTCCGTCCCGCGCCGCCTCTCCTGGTAGGTGGTGGCGGGGTGGCTGGGCGGCTGACTTCTGGGAGGGAGTATGAGGACCTAGGGCCCGGACTGGTGCGGGCTGTGGGGGCGAGTTGGGGACCGAGACCCGTAACTCCTTGGAAAGAGTCGCCCCCTCTCCGGAAGGTTCCGAGGCTCGGGAAGCAAGAGCTGGACCCGCGGCCCTGGTACCCGGCGCACGACCCGCCACCAGCAGGTCTGTCTGCAGGGTGGGTTCTGAGTCGGATGCTGTACCGGGCAGTGCTTGAGACGCGCGGCAGAGAGAAATTGAGAGGCCGGAAAACGGGGATTAACAGCGGAGAAAGCCAGATCTGCCCCCTCCTCCGCCGCTGCCGTCTCCTATTTCGGCTTTCCTTCCCTGCTTTTTCCCTGCTTCAGTACTTGCCGGTTGTTTGATGCCCTCCTTGATCCCCCCCATACTACTCCAGCCGAGTTCTGGCTCCCTTGGGTCTGCAGAGCCCTGTGTGAACTTGATACCGTGTCTAGATTTCAATTGTCCCATCTGTGTGGGTGTGGGCTTGACTTCTGCCGGCCTTTCGCTGAGCGACTGTCTTCCCCAAGCTGATGTTCTGGTAGCCCAGTGGCCGATCCAGATCTGCGGCGGCCTAATTCAGAAAGGGACCGGAAAAACTGGGGATATAGCTTAGTGGGAGTCCAGGCTCTGGGCCCGATAGTGGACTTTGGGGGATAGCTGTGTTACTGTGGACGGTCACCTCATTGTTTCCATGCCGCACAGGAATTTGAGGCCTCCCTGATTACTGCTGCAGCTGAGGGACTCCTCATTTTTCTGCGCTTGTTTTACAAGTGTGTTGCCCTCTACTAAGGACGGAACGCATCGCGAATGCAGAGATTTGTTTCATGTCTTTCTTCCTGCGGTATTCTCACTGCCTAGAGTGTGACTAGGCATCACAGTGTGCATGCCTGACATGCAACTTGGGAGGCCAAGGCAGGAGGATCACAAGTTTGGGCCCAGCCTGGGCAACTTGGCAACTTAGACTTTGAAATCAAAAGTAAAAAAAAAAAAAAAAAAAAAAAAAGATAGGGCTGGAGGAATAGCACAATAGTCAGAGTGCTAGGCTGGGAGTGTGATTACCCAGCACCACATAAGCTGGATGTGGTGATGCATGCTTGTAATCTCAGGAGGCTGAGGCAGGAGGATTGCTGTGTATTTGAGGCCAGTCTGGGTGGTAGTGATTTCAGGACCAGCTTAAACTATAGAGCAAGACTCTGTCTCAAAAACAAAACAAAAAACAAGGCTGGGGTGTAGCTGAATATGAAGGCCCTGGGTTCAATCCTCAAAACTGGGAGTGGCTGAGGAGGGAAGGATGTTACCTGAGTAGGAAGAGGTTGCACACGCTGCCTAGGGTTCCAGAATGACTACATTATCACCCTCTTACTCCAAAACTGCCCTGCCTCCCTTCTCACCTTGTGTCCCTTATACTGTTTCTGGTAACATAAATCAGGGAAGGAATAAAACCACACAAGTTCTATGTCCCCTCTCAGTACCTGGGCTTCCCTGATTGGATACCTTCATGTGAGACCCGGATAGGGGATTGAAAGGGAACATTTCTGACCAGCCCCTACTTCCCTGGGCACAATGCTTCACCCAGAGCACCTTCCCTGTGCAAGAAGGTGACCTCCTTAGCCCCATTTCACAGGTGAGGGAGCTGAGGCTTAGGCAGTGCAGTTTGCTCAGGGTCACAGAGTTGAGCTGGATTTTGACCTTCAGCCCTAGACCCCTACCCTGATCTGGTGCTCTAAGCATTCCTGTGTCGCTGACATTTATCATCTTTCCTCCCTCGTACCACTCTGTTGGTCTTTATTTTGGGCCAACTGGTAACAGCCCTGGAGCAGGAGCTGGATCTTCGGGGCTTCCCAAAATTTGGTTCTTGATATTGGAAGGCTGTGCCACATCAATGTAAATTGCTGTTCAACACACTGTGCTTTATGTACCACTAACCTCTGGGTCTCAAGTCATTTTCTTTGGGTTACTGCCTTAGTTCCAGGGCCTTGGATATGAGCTCTCTTCAGTTCCTGGTCTTCCTCTTTGTCCTGTTTCTGTCTGAAATGGGGGTTACAAGTACCCTGAAGACCGCCCTGGATCCGAGCCTGAAGATTTGTATCTTTTGGGGCTTAGATTAGGGTGACTGTAGCCTCCAGTAGAGTCAATCAATGATTTATTTCTGTGCTCATGGGGTGGGGGGAATCCCGGGGAAAAACTGACCCAACCTGTAGGAACATGGAAAAGGGGTTGGTCTTGCCAGACCTACAACAGGGCACTTTTCTTCTGGGCTGGTTCTCCTGTATGCTAAATGGAGAAGGCAAGATATCTCTCTCAGAGCTGCCAAGTCCCATGTGTCTAGCACCTTGTAGGCAAGACCTCAGATTTAGGAACTCTGGATTACTGACCCATCTCAATCCCAAGGCCGTAGACCACCCTCTCTGGGCCAGGCCTCAGGGATATAAGAAATAAGTCAGGACCAGCTCCTGATTTTGAAACATCCAGAGGCCTAGGGAGAGGAAGCTGTGAACAGATGGTCACTGTACCCTGTGATCAGTGCTTTGGCTGATGCAGGGAGGGTGGGGGCAAACAATGTGCTGTGGATTCTGAGCTAGGTCTTGAGAGGACAGAAATCACACCAATAGTCAGAGGGCGTTGCAGGTACCCTGAAGAGCTCTCTGGATCCAAGCCTGGAGATGTGTATCTTTTGGGTCTTTGAGTAGGTTAAGGTGCCCTCTCTGCCATCAGGATCAAAGATCAGAACCCAGATCCTAGAGGCTGGGTTCAGGCTCCTGAGTACAGAGTCCTCAGAGAACTGGGCATGCTGTATAGTGCTGGGCCTGTACATGTCTCAGTTTATTCCTTCCCTGGAGGTCCCAGCCGTGGGTATTCATAGCCCTTACTGAGCTTACTGGGCAGGATGGGCCCTGTGGATCAGGGCCACTAGATTGTTCAGGCAGGGCGGTTGGTGCCATGCCCTTAACTCAGTGCTACCCAGACAAGAAGTTGTTTGAGGTAAAGAGGCGGGAGCAGCTGTCTGCACTGAAGAAACTGGCGCATCTAAACGATGTCCACCAGCAGTACAAGATCCTTGATGTCATGCTCAAGGGACTCTTTAAGGTGTGTGTGGACAGGGTGGCTCATCAGAAGACCAGTCTTCCTTTGGGTGCTGATGGATGAATAGGAGTTCCATGGAGGATTGATATTTAATTTAATATTTATTTAAGGGGAGCTGTATGCACATAGGAATTGAAGTGGGGCTTGATTAAATGGGGCTGGGCATGGTTATAAAGGGCTCTACTTATTCACTCACTTCAAGCGGGGTTCCCCCAGGTGCTGGAGGACTCCCGGACAGTGCTGGTTGCCGCAGAGGTGCTCCCAGATGGGCCGTTCCCCCAGGACGAGAAGCTGAAGGATGGTGTGGTCCCCCAGCCCTCCCTGGCCCTCCCCTCCCCTCCCCACCACCCTGGTCTTCTCCAGCTACTCCTTCCCTCTTGTTCTCGCTGATTTCCTCCCTGACACACCCCGTTATGGCGCCTTCGAGGCGTCCGGTCAGGCAGGTGACTGCTTGGTCTGTGTTCTCTACGCAGTGTGGGCTCCGAAGCCAGTGTCTGTTCCCCTGGCACGTATTCCTTGGTGCTTGAGGCAGAGAAACTAGGGAGGAGACTCTGCCCACCACCACTTCAGGGGCCAGGGCAGGACCAGTTGGTCACCAACCTCACCCTACTGGAAGAAAGGCAGGAATTTTTCCTATTTAAAGGAGGAATGGCCAAGGCCCACCAAATGATCTGAGCTAGGAGGTGTAAACTGTGCAACGCTGATAAAAGCCCTAACTCCTTTAAATCTTTATTTAGACAGGGTAGGAAAACCATTTATAAATCAGATGAAAGAAGATTTTGTGCCATTCTGCCTCTTCTTCCAGAATGTCTCTTCAGTGGTGGTAATCTATCCCTCCCTTAACTGCTTATATTTTAGCAGTTCTTAGATTATACTGAAGGAGGATAGAAGCAGCTTTAGGATGGTGGGGCCACTATAAATGCTGCCTCTTGCTGGGCCTGGGGTACAGGGCTTAATCCCAGCATTCCGGGAGGCACAGGCAGGAAGATTGTAAGTTTGAGTCTGGGTAGGTAACTTAACAACTTAGTGAGACTCTGTCTGAAAATCTCAAAGTAAAAATGGGCCAGGAATGTAGATCAGTGTTAAGGCCCTGGGCGTGATCCCCAGTTAACACAAATGAGTATCATCTCTAATCTCCGTTAGATCTGTGAGGCATGCAGTATTACGTCCATTTACCAAATGGAAGAAGACAAGTGATTTTCCTGACTTTCCTCTCACCAAACTGACTCCTGAGTTCCCTAAGGTTCACGATTTATCCTGAGGTCCAGGGATCTCCGACTCAAACTGGCATATCTTAGGAGTCCACTGACTCCTAATGATGTGAGTGTGGGCAGTATTCCCTGGGATGCCTGGCCAGAGTAGGGAGGGTTGCCTGGGTCCCGTCTGCCCCCAGGGCTGGATATATGGCTACTCCGCATGCTTTCCTGGGCCTGTGTGACTGCCATTGTAGTAGACACACTGACTACGCTCATTCTACATAGAGCTGTTCACCAGAGGAAAGAAAGTAGTGGAAAACTCAGTGAAATTCAAGTAAGGGCTGGAGGTTAGTTAATAATTATAATGGTGTTTGGCTGGGGCCTTAGCTCAGCATTAAAGCACTTACCCAGCAAGTGCAAGGCTCTGAGTTCAATTTCCAGCATCACATAAGCCAGGCATTGTGGCACATGTCTGTAAGCCTAGCACTTTGGAGACTGAGACAGGAGGCTTACTTTATGTTCAAGGTCAGCCTGGGCTTTGCAGTGAACTTGGGAGAGCCGGGAGAACAGAGATCCTGTGTCAAGGAAAAAAAAAATGTTAACTTCTTGGCTCAAGATAGTTGTACAATAATTATGTAAAATTATAACATTTGGGGGGTCCAAGTGAATTTTCAGTTGTATTATGTAAATTTAGAATAATTTCAAAATAAGAATTTAACAAGTGTTTGAAATAAAATGGGAAGAATATTAAAAAGCCACAGCCTATAACCCTGGCCAGTTTACTCATCTTGATAACAGACTGACGCCTCATAGGCACTGTATTTAAGACAAAGGGCCATCTCTGGACACCTGGGGACTCGAGTCCAGGAAAGCCTCGCGCAATGCACTGGCCTCTGTATAGAAAGCATCTCACCTCTGTGGGTCCCACAGCAAATGAGTCTTCTAGCCAGTGAGATGTCAGTGTGAACAGACAGACCTGGGTGTGCAGCCCAGACCTGCCAACAGTTGCTGAGCTTCAGTTTCATATCTGTAAAATGGAAAATGGCCCATCTCTCTGTGAAGGGCAGCCTGAAGCCCTAGCACACACCACACATGCCATGGGCAGTTTGCAGTCAGAACGTGCCATTCCGGTCTCTGTACATTTGAACGATGCCTCGGCCAGGCCGTAGGAGGGCAGCTGCTCTGGCTCCTCACCAGCATTCTCTCGCCAGCTTTCTCCCACGTGGTGGAGAACACGGCCTTCTTCGGAGATGTGGCGCTGCGCTTCCCAAGGATCGTGCACCACTACTTTGACCGCAACTCCCACTGGAACCTCCTCATCCGCTGGGGCATCAGCTTCTGCAACCAGACCGGTGTCTTTGACCAGGGCTCCTCCTCCCCCATCCTCAGCCTGGTAAGGACGAGGGTGGAGGAGGCCTGGGAGCCCCCATCTTGTGCTGTGCTGGGATCCTCATATGTGACTGCAGTTGAGCCCAGGTGTCAGTTCTTAGCCATTTTTAGTAATGAGCCTCAGCACCTTGGGCCCTAGAGCCTCCATCTAAGGGATCCCATGCTGACTTGGGATCCCGTGGGCTATCAGATGGCTCTTCTCTGGGAGTTCTGGGACCTGAGGCCCAGTGTAGAAGGAGTGGCTCTCTGGTAAGCGGGAGGCAGAGGATGACTGGCTTTTCCTCATCTGCAGATGGCCCAGGAGCTAGGGATCAGCGAGAAAGACTCTGACTTCCAGAATCCATTTAAAACAGACCACACAGAGGTAAGCTGCATGGGCCTGTGACTGTGTCTGCTGTGGCTATGTCTCCTTTGCCTCTGCCTGCTTTGGGGGGCTGGGTACTCAGGGCTGTGGCCGGTGGTGGCCCATAAGGACTTTGGACCCGGAGCCAAACAATTCCGGATCTGAGTGCAGAAGCCGTCACTCACAGGAGCCTTTGAGCAAATCACTGCTTCGTCTTAGCCTTAGGCTCCCTGTCTGCTCATGGAGTGTGGACTCAGCTGTGAGGGGCAGTCCTGGGGATGCACCACCTGAGCACACAATAGGCACCTCAGCCAGGTAAATGTCAGGGCAGCAGTTGAGGTCAGGCCAGGTCATGCTCTTCCCTTAAGCATCTGAGCTCTCGTCTAGGCATCTATCCAGGGGACCCCTCCTGCACGTCCTCCTGTTCTAGGGGACTGAGTAGGCTCTGCAAACCGGATGCTACAGTCTGGGATGACAGGTGCGTTTCAGGGATCAGTGGTAGGCCGGGCCGGAAGGGGCAGGAAGGAAGGACTATGTAGGTGGCTAGAGATGGGACTCAGCCAATCACAAGCCGGGCCCTGGTATGAGGAAGACTGACAGGTCTGTAAGGGGTCTAGGATTTTGCCCTTCTTGAAGGCTAATAAGCTTTCTTGTTATGTGGATGCTAATAGCTCAGAGAGACAAGACAGCAAAAGCAGTAGCCAAGCAGTTGGCCTAGTCATCTTGGTTCCCCTTATTTCCTAAGTCCTGTGAGAATGACGTGGACAGGCCCAGGCAGATGCTGTGCATGCAGTTGGCTTATATTACACCTGAGGATCACCAAGCTTAGGAAATTTACCACTTGATGAAAAGAATGAAAGCAAGCCTGTTGTTTGGGGAGAGACGTTAACGTGCCCTTCAAGATTGCTGTCTGCAAACACAGTCTGAAAATGGTAAAGAGTGGTCAGGGCTTTGCATTCTTGGAGTATCAAGCAAAAACATGCAGGCATGCTCAGGGAGTGGTGGCATGTCTCCCCGACAGTCTACCCCAGTCCTACATACCTTGGTTTAACTCAGATTTTCAGATAAGTATACTATTCAGTCTGATTAATCTGGCCAGTAGATGCCATGACTAAATTAATTTAATTTGTCTTATATTTATGGCTGTTGTCAACTATATTTTAAATAAAAGGAAGAAGCCAATCTGGGGCTGGAGGAATGGCTCAGCAGTTAAAGCGCTTGAGCAAGCACTAAGCCAAGCCCTAAGTACCCGAGTTCGATTCCCCACCACCACATAAGCTGAGCATGGTGGCGCACGCCTGTGATCCCAGCACTGAGACAGGAGGATTGCCATGAGTCCAAGGCCAGCCTGGGCTCTGAAGTGAGTTCAGGACCAGCCTGGACCACAGAGCGAGACCCTGTCTCAAAAAAAGAAAAAAAAAAAAAAAAAGGAAGAAGCCTGTTGACTTCAACTACGTTCTTCAGAGCCTCTGACTGTAGTTTTGAATAAGACCTAGGTGGCCCAAGGGTCACATTTTGAACAATTGGGATATGACCTCAGATTCTATTATCCATCACAACCCACAGAGGGAAGTTTAGATTTAGACTGACCTGCCAATATTCAACCTTCAGTGGATGTTACTGTTAATAATTCTAGGGGGAAAGAGACCCCTTATTTCTGTCTCCTTGTTTCCCATGGAGAAACATTCCAAGCCCCATTCTCTCTCAAATTACCTTTTTTTTTTGAGTCATAAGTACATTGTTTGGCTGAACTCCGAAGCTAGTGTCTCGGCAGTTTCAGCCTCTGTTTCTTAACTTGTGTAATCCAAGGCGGCTCAGGTACGAGGAGAAGCAGAGAAATCTGTGCTGTCAGATTGAAGCATGGTAATACTGTCTGTTTTCTGTACAGGATCATGTTCCGGAGCTACTTTTGATGGCCTCAGGCACTAGAGATATTACTGATGGTGACTGTGAGTGCTCTCATCACGTGGATGGGAATAACACTCTCACCAGGTGGCCAGACTGTCAGTGGCAGGTGCCACTGAGCTTGGGCAGACCCTAGGATTGTTTTGCCAGGTGGTAGCTCTAGATCTAAGGGAAAATAAAGCATGAATTGTTTCCTGCACCTTCAGGAGTCCAAGGCATTCCCTCCCTAGGTGCTGGGATTATTGCTACAAAATCCACATGTCCTGTCCCCATAGCTATACTTTTAACTGATCATCCCCTCTCTCACCTACAAGACCTTTCTTTCAGAAGGGTCAGGTGTGAGTAGGATGGGGTAGTTTTACAAATTTATAAGGACCTGTTAAATCCATCCTCACTCACATTGATCACTGTAGGAGCAACTGGCAAGCAATGTTCTCAACCAAGTGCTCATAATCCTAATGATCTCAGGCCATACCACTCCCATCCAAGACTCAGGTACTCAAAACAGAAATATAAGCCATGTGCACTTGAGCATGGTGATGATGACAGCACTCTCTCTCAAAATATAACATAAAAAATGGCTGGAGATATAGCTCAATGTGAAGGTCCGGGTTCAACTCCCAATCTTTTTGTGTGGTGGGAGTACATTGCCATGTCTGGTACAATGATTTTTTTTTTTTTTTTTGAGATAGGGTCTCCCTCTGTAGCCCAGACTGGTCCTGAACTCATTATGGAGCCCAGGCTGGCCTTGGACTTACTGCAGTCCTCCTGCCTCAGCCTCCCAAGTGCTGGGATTACAGGCCTGTACCACCATGCCTGGCTAATGTGGTAGTGGGAATTGAACTCTGGTACTTAGCGCTTGCTAGGCAAGTGCTTTAATGGCTGAGCCATTCCTCCAGCCCTGATTTTATTTTATTTTTAAAATTAAAACAGGTTCTAGCTCTGTGGTCTAAGTTGGTCTTGAACTCACTGTGTAGCCCAGGTTGGCTTTGAACTCATGGCATTTCTCCTGCCTCAGTCTCCCTAGTGCTGGGATTACAGTTGTGAGCCACCACACCCAGGTTATAGTAATGTTTTTAAGGGGCAGTGGCCTTGACCTGGATAGTGTAAGTTTGATTAGCAGTTTGATTCCAGATGGTCTCATCAGAGAATGGGCCTTACTGTGGGCATTCAGACAAGTAACCCAGACTGTCTAGTTTGTGGCCACAGTTTCCTTCTACATTTTGTGGCCCCAGGGAGGGATAAGCATCTTTGATTTGCCAGACCAGGTGGCTAGGACACAGCAGCAGTCAGTGAGATAACATGGCTTGTTGCTGTGAGAACGTGGTAGTTAGTCCTCCAGCGCTGTCGCTGGGGCTGGGCGTCCACTTCTGTGTTTATGTGCTTTTGTCAGGAGTTGCCTAGGGTTAAAGATACTCCAGGAGGAGTCACAGAATTCAGTATATCGTCATTTTGTGGCTGTGAGGATTTTCTAGGAGAGTTCAGGGGACTCAGCATATAGTCATGCTCCTGACTGGGATTTACTACAAAGAAGCAAAGTTAGCAAAGGGAGAAGGCACAGTGAACAAATTCGAGGGGAGCTGCCTCCTAGAGTCCTCTCCTAGTGGAGTCACACAAGTGGCCTTCGTTGTACCAGAAACAAGTCGTACCAACACATACCAGATGTTGTCTACCAGAGAAGCTCATCAGAGACCTAGTGCCCAGGTTTTTACTAGGAGCTGGTTATATAGGCACCTGTCTTGTTAAACTTTTCCTGGGATATGTGAACAGATATCTGTTCACCACAGACAGGACACAGATGACAGACCAAAGTAACAGTTACACCAAAGTCCACCTTGGTCAACCAGTGAGTGTACAGAGGAGCATGGATGACTCAGAGGGAGGTGTGTCGCCAATAGTCCCAGCATGGGTAACGACTCACAGAAGCATCTGTGTCCTTGGGGAGGGGCCTTGTGATCCCTGTAAGTCTCTGGAACTTCCTAAGACCTGTGCACCAGGCTGCATCCTGCCTTCCTCCAGTACCCACCTTCCTCTCGGAACTTGCCTTCCTGGGCAGCTGCTGCTCATCTTTCCAGCACTGTGGCTCAGAGCCCGGAAATACCAGAGAGGCAGCGTCCCCACACACCTGTGGATCCACCTAACTGACCACGTGGCTGCACACATGCAGGGTTCCTGGCCCTGAGGGCTTCACCTGGCTGCTTCTGTACCCACCTCACCGTTATTTACTTCCTGAGTCTCACAATCCTCTTTCTCTCCTCCAGGGTGAGAATGTTTCAATTCTGAGGAACTTGCTATACAACAGCACCCTTTGCCTGATTCGTACCAACATTCCCAGAAGAAAGCAGGTGTTTAGCATAAACCATAATGTTTTTAGTTCAGGCACAGTGAACCACTCTTACTGGTTAGGATGGTGGGAGCCGTCCCAAAATGAAAGTTTCTAATTGCCAGCCAGGGGCCTGAAAGCTGAGGCAGGCCTCTCAAAGGATCGCACTCAAGCCTACCATGTTTGTCAGTGTTGGACAACAGCTTAGCTTCTGACTTAGCTCAGCTACAGTGAACCAGGTCTGGATATTTGGGGAACCTCTGTTCAAGGGTCCTGTGGAGCCAATGGCTTTGTTTTATGTACCAGGGTAGAGGGTATTATTTCGCCCCATTAAAATAGTGGCCACTGCTTCATATAAACCAGGGTGACACATCTCCAAAGACTGCTCACTGCCATCAAAATTCTGGGGGTGACACTGGTCAAGAACAGTCTGGTCTTGTATTCTTGGTGTGTTTGGCCAGAACATGCACTTAAGGCCATCGCAGAGTTCTTTTGCTAACAAGGGGGCATGAGAAGATGTTTTATTGCTGTGAGGTGGGTGCTTCTCACCCCGCAGTCATGGTGCCCCTCATGCACTGGAGGAGGGTGATAACATGAGCCACAGAGATTAAATGCTAGAATAAATTTAGTCTTGCGTCTGCGTAATGTGCTCTTAATGTAACCATACGAGCAAGATAAATTCCTTATGTCTCTTTGGCTGGGACAGTCCTAAGATTTTTGGCCACTTCCATCATTGTCATCATCATTATTATAATTATCTTGTGGTGCTAGAGATTGAACTCAGAGCAAACTCTACTGCAGAGCCACCCCCGCCTGCCTACTTGTTGATTGCCAGTGTAGACCACTCTACCTGCAGCAGCCCTCCTCATGCCTGCCGTTTTTGCTGGACAGTCTTGCAGGAGTCCTGCCGGCCACCGTCACTGCAGCAGGGAAAAGCAGTCCCACTCCAGCATGACCACTGTGCCAGGGAGAAAGGGAAGCATAGTGAGCTACGGGGCTCTGGGTGGGGAAATTGACGCAGCATCGGCAGGGAGGTGTTGAAGATCATGGGTAAATAAGAGTCACTGGGTGAGACAGGCATGATGTAGACACCTATTCTGAGAGCTGAGGCAGGAGAATCACAAGGTTGAGGCCAGACTGGGCAACTTAGTGAGACAGGATCTCAGAGTCATAAGGGCTGAGAATGTAGTGGTGGAGTGCTTGCCTAAGATGTGTGAAGCGTCACCAAAAGAAGAAAAGGGAGAGTGGAGTAAGGGCCTTTCAGGAGGTGGGTGTGCTTCTACAAAGGCCCAAGTGTGCAGTATACTCGTCCACTCGGCATTCAGTGAGCGTCTGCTGACTTCCAGACGGTAGGGAGGCAGAGTAGCCCCCTTCTCCTGGGAGTAGTATTCCTGTTGGGAGAGACAGGAAGTCAGTTAAAAATATGTATATGATACATCAGGTAGTGAGAAAGGCTGGGGTGAAAAAAGCGGAGGAATGTGGATAAGGAACGTTCGGTGCCAGGAAGTTACAGGTGTTACCGTGCGGAGCTGGAGGAGGAGCCTGCGGACTGAGGGAGCAGTAGGCGCCAAGGTTCTACATCGGAAGCATCGTTAGCAGGTGGACACGGGGAGGAGATGAGGTCAGTGTCCCAGGCCAGATCCCAGGACCCTCAGACGTCTTTGCAAGAGCTTTGACATTTATTTGGAAAGACAGGGAGAGCAGGGAAACAGTCCCTGACTTACCTCGTTCAAAGGAGCAAGCCAGCTACTGTGTGGACAGTGGCCTGGGGCCAGATGCAGGCAGGAGAGGGGACTGTTGTACTTGTCCGTGGGGGACAAGAGAGCAGTGAAGAGAGTAGCCAGCTTGGGGGAAGCTACAGAAAGCTGGGGTGCCTGGCACTGAGAATTAACTGGTAGATTTTGAATCAGCAGCTGGAAGCCGTTGGTGTTTTTGATAGAAGGTTGGCGTTTCTGGTATTGGTGGTGTTTTTGTTTCTCTTTAGTTCTCCCCCCACCCGCCTTTGGCAAGGTGTTGGTCTGTAGTCCAGGCTGGTCCTGAATTCACTGTGTCACCCAGGCTGGCCTCAAACTCATGGCAATACTCCTCGCTCAGCATCATGAGTGCTAGGATTACAGGCCTGCACCACCACGCCCAGTTTATGTAAAACTGGAGAACTGAACCAGGGCCTTGTTCTTGTTAAGAAAGCACTCAAACGGCTGTGCTGTTCCTCTAGCCTCTAGTAGAAGGTGTTTTGATGGAGTGGTGGGGCAAAAAATTGAGTTTTGAGAGAATGAAAGGAACATGAGTGGATGGGGCAAGAATAGAGAGACATTTTGAAGAGTTCGTTTCAAGGAGAGCAGACCAGTGTAGAAGAGCTGTTGGGAGCTATGGCTCAGATTCTAGGCAGAGAAGAGGGAGGCTGACATTATGGAGTGCCAGTGGGACTGTCCCATCAAGAAGAAGTAATGATGCAAGGGTGGGCTGAGCTGCTGGAGGAGGAGATGAGGGACAAGCGCTGGTGCCAGAAGCATTTCCAGGGAAGCCGTCCTGGGGACGACGGCCAAAGGAAGACCCAAAGGAGGGGTAAGCAGGAGAGACAGGAGGACAAGGGGTAGTTATGTTTCTCCTGTGACATGACTAGGTTTGGGGCAAGTGAGCTGACACTGGAGGGACCGAGATCTTTTGACCCTCCCTTCCTCGGTCAAAGTGAGATTTTGGGGCCCTCTGTAGCCCATGAGGCTCCCCTTCGAAAGCACAGGGATTCGTGCATAGGAGTAGGAGCAGTACCGTAGAATGTGGGAGGGGTAGCACTGGGCAGTCCCAGTTGGGCCTCCCACTTTCTATAGAATCTTGAGCATGTCACTTGGCCTCTCTGGATCACACTTCTGAGACTTCCCACGTCTCCCAGAAGCATGACTTAATCTAACCTGGTATGTAGATTACTCCACAAGGTGGAGCTCTTTGTTTGTAATGTCTACCTTGGCCAAACATTTGTCAAATTTGCCCTGAGAACACATAAAAGGAGGGGCTGGGGGAATAGCACAGTGGTTGGAGCACTTGCCATCCAAGCACAAGGTCCTGAGTTCCCAGAGTTCAGTTCCTCAGCACCACATAAACTGGATGTGTTGGAGCGCATTGCTAATTCCAGCACTCGAGACAGAGGTATCACGATTGCCATGAGTGTGAGGCCGGCCTGGGAAATAGGACCAGACTGAACTACAGAGCAAGATTCTGTCAAAAAAAAATTTATATGTATACACACGTGCACACACACACACACACACACACACACACACACACACACACACGTATATGGAGAGACATCAAGTAGAGTGTATATTTCACAACCAAAGTTTTGAATACTATTTATTTCATATTTTAACAGGTTCATTCAATCATTTTTAAAAATCCATAGTGAGCACTATTGAGAAGCAGGCAGACACGGTGGCGTGGCTGGCACCACTCTCCTGACTCCCTGGGATGTGCTGTCAGGTGGTGCGACAGGTGCAGTGTGGATGGTCACACAGGAGGGAGAGGTGCTAAGACGGAATCAGCAGAGAGTTGAAGAGAACATGCCCCGGAGCAGGCAGCCATGGGAGGGCCCCCCGGCAGTGGCAGCAGAACCAGAGCCAGAGTGATAACTCCTGGGCCAAGGCCATAGCACGGGCAAAGGTCCTGGAAGTAGGGAGGCACAGGGAATCCAGGAAGCACAGGCAGGGAATGTACTATAGAAGGGAGAGGTGGGCATATGGGTCTACAGATGTACCAACTGGAACTTTATCCTGAGGGACAGGGACAGTCCTGGAAGGGTAAGTGGGCGCGTGATGCAGTCAGGAAAGACTTAGCTGTAGCAAGAGTGGCTGGAGTGGCACCTAAGTGGATGTGGCAAGACTTCAGGAGGCTCCTGGTATGGTGATGGTGGTGAGGAGAGCAGCAGTCGGGGTACCATAGGTGGGCGTGAGAGAGAGCCTGCGGGTTAAAGTGAGCCAGGCAGTGGGCTGAGTGTTGGCGGTGAGACTCCCTTACTCACCTGGGTAGGGGTACAGGGAAGCACTGTTTTTCAGAACACAAGTGCTGGAAGAGGTTGGGGATATGGGGAAATGGATCCTTGTCATGTTGAGTGGCATTTGGTACATTCTAGACGAGGCGTCAGACAGGCATTTAGACACAGAGATGCACGTTTGATGGGTACTAAACCATACATAAGCTGGCAGAAGCTACGGGTAAGATTTCTGGAGAGGGTAGAAGGGAAAGAGCCAGGGGCCTGCCCGTGATTGCCGCTGAAGATGCCCCAACCAAGTCCCTGTCCTCCACCCACTCTGCTTGCCCTGTGTTCCCATTTCCTCCTCCCGCGTAGCTCACCCCATCTGCCTCTGCTCCTGTGTGCGTCTTTGCCTAGAGACTGCTGCTCACTCACCACAGCTGCGTCCAGGGCCGCTCTCCCCTCCTGGAGGAGCGTTTGTATGGTTTTTCTCTTCACACCTCAGCATCTCTGCCTGTGCTTGGAATGCCCTGCCCTTGCCTGTCCGCTTGGCAAACTCCTGCTGATCTTTCAGGACCCACTCAGCAGTTGTTTCCAGCCCACACAGCTAAGAATGGGGCTCCCCGAGGGCAAGGCTGTGTCTCGTGGGCTGCTCATCCGAGACGCTTCACTGCAGGCAAACTAAAGTAGGCTACTGTCTTCTCAGTTTGTTGCCAGCACCGACCCTTTTCAGAAGGCCCTGAAGGAAGAAGAGAAACGCAGGAAGAAAGAAGAGAAGCGGAAAGAGATCCGAAAAGGCCCACGGATCTCGCGATCCCAGTCGGAGTTGTAGCCCAGAGCAGCTCCAGCGTCAAAGGGCCAGCCGACACCACTGGGGGGAGGATGTGCCACGTGGCTGTGGTGGGCACTAGCCCCTTCCAGACGGGGACGCCGCGTTTCCTGGGTCTGCAGGAGCCAGGGGAACTGATGCTCAGATCGCTGGATTTCCTCCCAGAGCCTCTCTGGAAAGGGCACTGACGGGGCCTTACAGACAGGACCCCTAGAGACTGCTGGGGGAGGGAGGAGGGCCTGGCCTGGCACTCCTGGGGTGAGGGCTACTGGCTGCCTGGCTGCCACCCTTTGTGGGAAAGCAGCAGAACCAGCACTGAGTCACAGGTGAAGGTGCCGTGCCTGTAGCTGGTTCTACTGTGTGAGCAGCCTAGCACAGGCCCCAGCCCTCTGCAGAGACAATAAAAACCAGCAAACGCACTGGACACACTGAGGCTGGTGAGGAGGCTGTGAGGGGACCAGGAGCCCCCGGGGAAGGCGAGACCAGTTTAGAAGATACTCCCTCCTTGTCAGGAGGAGCCCCAGGCCTTCAGGGTCAGGTCTCCAGTCCTTCCTCAGTCCCACACTTGATTGGCATCGAGAGGGGGAGGTGTTTAACCCAAGGAGCCCTTGGGGCAACATACTGTGTCCCTGGGGAGCAATCAGCTCTTAACACTGGAAGACCCTTGATCCCGTGGCGGGGAGTTTCAAGCCAACAGGTTGCAGGATGTGCTTTGGCAATGGCAGGGTTTCCCTCAGCCAGTTTGGTCAGAGTGAGCTCCATCTCAGGAGCAGTGCAAGCAGGGTCCTGTGGCCACAGGGCAGGGAAGCTGCAGAAAGGGCTAGGCCCTCAGTGAGTGGCCTGGTTTCTATGGTTTTCCTTTCCCTCACCAACCAGGGAAGTGGGGGCTGCTGCCTTTAGTCCTACCCTTCCTAAGTAGAGGAGGGAGGGCCTTCACCTGGAATTCTACCTCTGCCTCTTACATCTTGCCAAGCCTGGGCCTGCCTCTTGGAGGGACATATAAGCACAGTCACCCCAGCCTCCTGCCACCAGAAGTGCCCATGTGAGGCTTGAGTCTTACTTAACCCATCAGACTTGCTTACTAACCCTGGCCTACTCCCTCCTTTCTCTGTGCTAGTGGCTTCAAAGCAAAATAAACTTGATGATGTCTGAGTCCTCTACCCAGGCCTATCCTGATTTGAAGCCAGCTTCCTTACTAGCCAGGATAGCAAAGGGAAGCCAGGCCTTGGAGAGGACTCATGGAAAGGCCTAGGACATCCTGCACCCTGTTAATCTCTCAGAGAAGTAAGGGGACAGGAAGTAGCTGGGAGGAGGGCTGGGCAGGGTTTCCCATCAGAACTGCCTACGAGCCAACCTTGCTGGGTGGGGAGATGGGGCTGGGTGATGGGGCCGTGTTCCTCCAGGACATGTGCCCTCGGTCAACTTGTGTCATGGTGATGCTAGTTGAACTGAAGGGCTGTAGGAAGTGGTGTTCTACCTGTCCACTGTTTAAAGCAGTCTTGGTGCTGGTGTTGGCAGGTGTCCCTTCCTTGCTGGAGGGTGTTATGTGTTGACTTTGCAGAGAAGATGCTTCCTCCTTTCCATGGAGGAATTTTTTTTTTTTTTTGAGATAGTTGGCTCTGTAGTTCGGGCTTATCCTGAGCTCACTGTGTAGCCCAGGCTGACGGCTGTCCTAGAACTCATGGCAGTCCTGCTTCCGTCTCCTGCCTGCTGAGATTACAGGTGTGTACCACCACACCCAGCTTATGTGATACTAGGGCCTGGCGCTTGCTAGGCGAATGCTCTAACTGCTGTGTTACTTCTCCAGCCTAAGGATTTTTATAATTTGAGGCAGAGCTGGGGAATTGTAGAGTGATGAGGGAGGCAGCCCAGTGGGCTAAGTGGCCCGGGCAATTCGGGACTAATGTCGGCTCTTCCCTTGCTGACTGTTGTCATCAGGACCAGGCCTTTCTCCCTCAGATCCTTGCGTCCCCATCTCAGAATGCTCAGGTGTTTGGGAGGAGAAGAACCTGTAGAAAAAGTCCCTGCAGTCAGAAGCTGCTTAGAATTTTCATGGCTTGCCAGTGGCAGGTGCCCTTCTCTGGTGGTTCTTGGTCATCCCATAGGTTTGCTGAGCACCACGGTACGCAAGGCCAAAGGCCCATCACGCACCACCTTCCTCCTAGTCTTTTCCCTGTACATCTTCAGCCTCTCTGTCTTGGTAGGTCCTGTCCACTCCACTGCAAAGGGGCTCAGGATTTCCCATGTACCATTCTGTTCGCCCTTTTCTCCTTGTCTTTGCTGCCAGTGGTCACATGTAATTGTTGTGGTCACGTGTTCTGGGAACTCCACATTATGAGTCTTATGCTGGCAGAGCGCGCTGGCAGAGCCACTGAGAGGTACCCCACCCCCTGAGAGTTAAAGGCCAAAGGACGCTGTTGCTTGGACTCACTTATCTGACAGAACATCCAGCCCCTTGGATGTCATTGGCTGTGGTGGCAGCAGGTACCAGGCATATTGGTAGGAGATAGTTCTAGTGGCCTGTCCAGTAACCCGTGTCAGGAGACTCAGTAGTGACGAGAGATCTTGTCACTGTGGTCTTGAGCATAGTTCTTATCTGCTAAGCTTCTAGGCTCAGTGTGTGGTACCCTGGAGAGTCTGGGAGCCCCCTGAATATCTTTTAAGGCATTGTTTTCCTCAACAGTGGTACCGTTGATATTTTGGGCTGGAAAAACTTTGCTGTGTGTGTGAGGACAGCTGTCCTGAGAGAGAAAGAATATTTAGCAGCATCCCTGGCCTCTACCTACCAGATGTCATAGTGATCCCTCAGTTACATCAACTCAGATGTCTCCCTCTGTCCCTTGGGGGGGAACCTCCCTACTCCATGCCCTTTCCCCCCTCTCTCTCAACCCTCATCTTCCTTTGTCCTCCCTAGTCACTGCCCACAAATAAGACCTCAAACAGCTCTTCTCAAGGCGACCCTGCTGCGGGCTTGTCCCGGCTCTGCCCTTGGCTCTGCCTGCTTTATCTCCCCCTGGCTCCTCTTTCCCCCACTTGCCCCATGAGTGAGCCTTTTGGCCTTTCCTCTTTGTTCTTTTATTCTTGGGCAGCCACACTCTCTAAGACTTGAAAGATGATGGTATCTGCCAGTCACCATCTAATAAGCCTCATCGCTCATGGTTCAGTGGGTCTCAAACCAAACTTTTATCTTCCACCCTCCGACGCAATTTCCATCTCAAACGCTTCATTAATCCACCCGGAAGTTATACCTGAATTGATTCCTGAAAGACTGGGGAGGACAGACGAGGGGGGCAGGACTTTGCTGGAAGCAGAGACCTGAAACGGGAAGTGTCGGATGAGGTATGACAAGCTATACATGTGAGTTTCTTCTGACTGGTAGCAGGTGCCCAGTCCATGACAGATCTTAACGTAATGGTTACCTCCTCAGCCTCTCCCTTTTCAGATGAAGAACCCAAGTCCTGACTTGTCCTAGTCCGCTTTGCCCTGCAGAGCCAGCCTCTGTCCTCCTCCCAGTCACAGCAAGGTTCACCTGGAAGAGAGGTTCAGTGGGCTGGGATGGAGGGTAAAACGGAGGGGATCTTGCTTTACTGCCGTTCTGGTCCGATGCAGCATTATGCTACCATTTCTACTGGCCTTCATTTTTGCTTCTTCGGGTTACTTGGCCAGTCCCCAAGGCCTCTGGGAAGGTCCTGTGGGGAGCCTTGGGAACAGCCAGGGGCTAGGAAGCCCTGTGCCTGCCTTCATGGCCTCCTGGTGTTCAGGCAGCCCCCTGCCAGAATTACTGAGGCATTGGAATGGGAGGGCCCTAGATCAGAGTGAGTGGTGTGAGAGTGGTTGCTGCCTCCTCCTGCCGGACCTCCAGACATTAGCCATCAGTGTGAGGAGCCCTGGCAGAGCCACTGAGGCACAGCTGAGGCGCCGTTCAACTCAGTGCCAGGTTCAGAGCAGAGCAGCTGTGTTTGAGTTTGGTCTTCTGTTTTTTTCTGAGTGCAAACAACAGACAGAACATTCTTGTCTTATTTTTCCCCCAGAGTAAGACTATCTCTTTCTCCTTAGCTTATGCTCACTCATCTTTGAAAGTAATTCAGACAATGAAGTACCGGGAAGAAAGCAAATTACCCCATACCCACCACGCCCACAGCACAAGTGACAGCCAGCTCTTGGGTTCAGTCACAATCACTGCTTTGTATGGGAACTCACCTACATGGCAGGACCTAATGCCTCAAGCTGGCTCGCAGCCACCCCTTCTGTTCCAAGGACTTTGTCCACGTCATCTGTTCCCCTGGCTATACCAGAGCCACATCCTTCCTCATGATTTTGATTTCATTTTATAGACACTTTGGAGTTTTATTTTTTGTGGTGCTGAAGATTGAACTCAGGGCCTCGTACATGATCGGCAAGCTCTCTCACTGAGCTGTACCCCCAGCCAGATTCTTGACATCACAAGTCTGTTCCCATTACTTTTCCTTGGTCACTTGTACCATTATCCATTATTTGTTTGTTTACTATCTTTTTCCCCTACTAGACTGGAAGCTCTTAGAGGGCAGGAATTGTTTGCCTGCCATAGAGATGTTTAATAAATACTGTCAAACAAATGTGCAGTTGATCTTTATAATTATGAAGGGTACTGTTTTATTTCTATTTTATTTAGGAAATAGGGTCTCCCTATGTAGCCCAAGCTGGCCTTGATCTCGCAACCCTGCCTCACCTCTAGACTACTGGATTCGTAGAGTGAAAAGGAAGGGATCGATTGTTTTGCTGCCGTTTGGGTCCAGTGCAGTATTCTACCATTTCTACTGAGCCTTCGTTTTTGTTCCCACATGCCTCCATGCATAGCTTTTATCCCCATTTTAGAGATGAGAGAACTGCCGCTTGTAAGTTATTTAACCAGCTCATGGGCACAAAGTCACTTTACACCTGTATATTTTAAGTCCTGACTCCTAAGTAACAGCAGCCTCTCACAGACTCAGAAAACTTACGGGCCTGGCCACTGAACCTAGGGTGTTCTCCCTAAGCTACATCCTTAGCTTATTTTTTGTTTCTTATTTTCGGACAGGATCTCCCTAAATCGCTCAGGATGGTATAGAACTTGAGATTCTCCTGCCACAGCTTCCCAGAGTGTTGAGAAAGTGCCATTTTCCTATGTTATGAAAGCTTTTATTTTTGTCATTTATGTGCTTTTTTAGTTCCAGGTTTGAACCCAGGACTTTACACATAGGGAAGCACCCTACAGCTGAACTATATCCCAGGCCCTAGGTGTGTAATGTTTAATGTTACAGTATTCCACCTTGTGAATACAGTGATCCAGTGCCTCACGTGGCTTCTCAAAGAACTTTGCCATGAATGTCGTTGAACACACATATGCGTGTGTATTTCAATATTTCTTTGAGCGGTCCTTTTATTTCATAGAATAAATTCTCAGAAGCTTGCACCTTGGGGTGCAACAGGATCAGTTGCAAGATGAGGCAGCCAGGTTCTTGAAGAGGTGAGAACCCGTGGGTGGAACGGACGCCGGAATCCCCGCAAAACTTTTCCAAACACTGGTGGCGGGCCCTGACACGGGCGTTGTTCAAAGGTCCTCAAGGTGGTTCTAAGGGTCCCGAGGGCCAATGACATCAGCGCGTGGTCGCGACAGGTGTAAAGGCACAGAGGTTGGCTGCGCTTGGACATGTCACCGCCCTCTCAAGTCTCCGTTTCTGACTATTTTAAGAGGGCAGGAGCGAGCTGATCTCGGCTTTTACGGTCCCCAGGGTGGTGGGGGCTAAATTTCACTACCAGCCAAGGGACGGGCGCGAGAGGCAACTGGGAAGATGACGTAATGTGCCCTGCTCGCTCGGGGGCGGCCGGCGATCAACGGGGTGTTAACCCTTCCGTTCCAGGCCTGCGGACGTAACCGCACATGGATCGGATCCAACGGAAAAAGAGCGGCTCCTTTAATTCAGAGGGAGGATGCTGGGCCGCAGACCGGGCGGCTGTTCTTCGCTTTCGCTCCCAGGCCGCGATGGGCGGAGCCTCGCTATGCAAATGTGAGCTGCTGATCGATGACGCGCCATCACCCCACGCGCCGCTTCGCACGCTCATTGGCTGAGGCGAGCCTGGTCCCATTGACAACAAACAAGGGGGCGCGCGCGCGCGGGCGCGCGGCCTGGAGGCGGGGCCTCAGAGGGCCCTGGCGGGGACGGGGGAATCCCGCCCCGCCCCTTCGCGCGGCGCCGGGGCGCGCCGCAAACATGGCGGCGGCTGGCAAGCGCCGGTGAGGCGGTCCCGGGCGGGGGCTGTCGGGTGTCATGGGCGGCACCGCCTCCGCGTGTCCCTGAGAGGGACGGCAGGGGGGCCTCCGAGCCGATCCGGGAGATGGACGACAGCGGCGAGCTGGGCGGTCTGGAGACCATGGAGACGCTCACGGAGCTGGGCGACGAGCTGACCCTGAGGGACATCGACGGTGAGTGCTGGGTGGGTGGGAGAGCCGTGGGCGCGCGGGGAGGAAGGGGTTACGGCGGCGCGCGCCCACAAGCGCGCGCCCACCCCCTAGACGGTCCCGGCTCGCGTGGGAAGAACCCTGCGCGCCCCGTTTCCCGGTGGTCCCCAACCTTTCCGCCACGACAGCGGAGAGGCCGGGCGCTCGGCGCCGGGAGGCCGCGGGATCGGGCGCCACTGAGGCGGAAGCGGAGCGAGGAGCGCCGGGCAGGGGGCGACGTCGGGAGCGCGTGGCCGCCGCCCTCGCGCGCTGTCTGCCACCCTGCGCTGCCGCCGCCCCACCTCGCACCTGTCATTGCTTGCCGGACTCCGGAGCCGCCGCGGGATGCCCGGAGCTCGGCCCCGCGCTCAGCGACCCCACCCCTGGTCCTTCGGGGATCGGCGACGGCTCGGTCGCCGGGCGCTTCGGGGAACTCTGGGCTGTGGCGGCAGAAGCGAGTTGCTGACGGAACGACCGGTGGCGGCGGAGCGTGGACGCGTCTCCGGGGAGGGAGACCCGGGCGTTCCTGCAGGCGCACCGGGAGCTGGGTGGCAGGAATTTTGAGTTGTCCCCGGTACAAGCTAGGGAGCGGGTGGCCTTTGTTCCGTCGGCTTGAACAGCGGAGTGAAAGAACGGATGGGAACCCGGGCCGCCTCTCTCGAAATGATTTCATTTTTTCACCCACGGTAGTCAGGGTTTGGAGAGGGTCCGTACCGTGCCCCACGATTACCACGCCGATTTCCGAGCGCAGTTCCTCACCAGTGTTCTTGTTTTTTTTTTTTTTTTCTTTTTTCACTCTACCTTTGAGGATTCAGAACCCAGTGAATCTTAATAATTAGTAATCTTAGTAGGGCTTCATAGAGTTGGGCTCCTCTAATGTTCTAGGCCCCAGATACTTTCTTTTCTTTTGCGTATACCTTACAACAGTCTTGTGAGAAAGATATTACACCCATTTTACAGAAGATGACATTTAAGGACACTCACCTTAGGGAGTCCAGGACACATGCTCTTAAAGCGATAATCTGGGAGTGTTGCGGCGTGCAGGGTGCTGGTACATCTAGGATCTCACCAGTTTTAGAGGCAGACAGGATGACTACATGCCCAGTTTGCAGATGAAGAAGCAGGCAGGAGATTGCCTCTTGGAGGAGGAGATGGGTGGCAGCAGCTATTCGAAGAGGGTCTATTTGCCATTTTCCCAGTTTGCTTTTTTATCGTCCCATCGTTTGTCCTTACAGTCCGTTTTGGTCAGCCAGGCAGTGTTAACAAGACCTTTAATTGAAGCCCTACTTCTAACCACACACCCTTCCACTAAGTGCTCCTAAATTCAGAGGTGGGTTAACAAATAGGGGAGAGTCAGGTTCTTGGAACATAGTAAGAGTAGCTGGTGTGTTTTAAGGGCTTATGCCAGGCATTGTGTTAAACACCTATACACATTAATGTTCTTAATCTTTGTAACAACCCTGTCGTGTAGACATAACTGTTACAGAAGTCACTTGAGAGATTTTGAACCTGAGGCCACTGCTGTTTGTTAACTTATTGAAGGTTACATTCAAAGAGTATCAAAATGTCCTTACTAGCAAGGGCGCAAAATACACCTTATCTGCATTCTCTTCTATAATGTGATTCTTTTTTTTTCATAAACATTTTGCTTGAGCTGAGTCTTGGAATTGATTTTTATTTGTTAATTCATAATAAATTACCAGATGATTAATACTTTGTCCCGGTAGATTGCTGAATAAAATGTATATTCTTGGAATTGCAGCAGTGGTCCAGTAGCTTCACACCTCCTGTATGAGATCTGAGAAGTGGAGTTAGTTCCCTTTCTTCAGCTGGTTAACAAGAGTCGAGACTTTTGTAATCCTAATGCTCTGAAAGACTGAAGTAGGAAGATTACAAGTTACAGCCCTGTCTCTGCAATTTAGCAGAGACCCTATCTCAGAATTTTACCGTATGTGCTGCCAAATGAAGTGAACACTCTTCTCTCAGTATTAAAAAGGACTGGGGATGGAGCTCAGTGCAGAGGCCCTGAACTCATTTTTAGCACCAGAAGAAAAGAAAAAAGATTAGTTAGCAAGCATTCAGTTATCAACTTTGGTGTCTGAGAAGTAGGGAGCCATGAGAACAGAAAAGTTTGAATCTTATGGGTGTGTGGAGTTCTCTTGAGTAACAAACCCATGGTGCCAAATGTAAACCAACTTACAGCTAACACCGTAGAGTAATGGAAAGTCACTGGTGAGGGAGCTTGGTTTACCAGGAAGTCTGTACCAAAGAGGTAGCCCCTGACCTGAGCCTTGGAGAGCAAGAAGGGCTGAACAAGTCTGCAGATAGAAGTGTCTGTTGATAATACCCACCTGGTCCCCATCCAGAATGTAAGTGCAATGACACTTTGTTCCCGCTGAATTCTGTGTGATTAAAAACTGGCACAGTGAGAGTGCCGCTGTATATCTGTGGAATACCTGAGTATATACAGTGGCCTTGGGCTGTGCTAAATTGTATGGACTTAGTTGTCTGGCTTGGATTACATGATGCATGGCCAGTCCAGAGGCTGCTAGGAGCCAGTCAGGTAAGGAAGGGGAGAGATTGAGTCTATTTACTTTATGTGTGAGTAAGGATAAGGGAGACTTGCTACCTAGAAATCTTGTTCCTACCTGCAGAACATATAGGTGGGCCAGCAGGAATCGTTAATCCGCTGGAGCCCTTTGGGACCATGCATTCAGGGTGACGCCATCTACTCAGCGCATCTGGAGTGGCTTGTAAGGATCCCCTGTGATGGCCAGAGTACAGAGGATACCTTTGAACAAGGGAGACAGGGTCTCTTGTCTCTCAGGGAACTTAAATTCAAGAAAACACAGTGACACTAGAATACATGAACAGTTAGAGCAAGGCACTTAAAAAATAAAATGGGCCATATTATAGAGAGTGAATGGGATAGCCCTACTGTAGACCAGGGAGTGGAGGGGGGCTTCTTGGCAGATGTATCAGTTGTCTTTTTCAAGGAGTGCAAAGTCTATATTTTTATGTGAAATTTCCAGATTTTTAAATGTTGTTGCTGTTGTCCCAGATGCCCCTCTCTAAGATCAGAAGACATGAGAAGGTGACCTTTTTGTCAGGCCAAAAAGGATAGGTGACAGGAGTGGCCTGACAAGCAAATGGAAAGAGGGACCAGAAATAAAAGGCAAGGGGCTTGAGGAATAGTGTAACTGTTAAAGCACAAGTCACTGAGTTTGATTCTCCAGCACTACATAGAAGTAGGGAATTGTGGCGCAGGCCTATAATCCCTGCACTTGGGAGGCTGAGACCAGAGGATTTCTGGGCTACACAATGAGTTCAGGACCAGCCTGGACTACAGAGTGAGACCCTGTCTCAAAAAAAAAAAAAAAAAAAAAAAAAAAAAAAAAAAAAAAAAAAAAAAAAAAAAAGGACTACTAGCCTGCAGGTCCAGGATGGTGGGAGGCTGAAACAGGAACACAAGTTTGAGCACATCCTGGCAACTTACCAACTTGGGGAAACCCTCTCTAAGTTAAATACAGAAGAGCTGGGCTTGTAACTCACTGTGATGGCCCTGGGTTCAGTCCCCGGTACCACGAAAAAATAAAAGGTAAAAAACAGATTTTCTGGAATGTGGTATAAGGAAGCGGTAGAAGATGAGGTCTGAGATGAGTTGCGGCCAAATTCTGCTTCACGTGCAGATATTTTCTGGAATGTAGGGAGGGAATTGAATATTTTTAAGAAGAGGGATAGCACATTAATCTTGGGTTTTTAAGAAAATTCAGCACACTGGCAATGAAAACAGATGGAGGCAGGTAAACAAATTAGAAGGAAACTGAAGAACTTCAGGAAAGGGTGTCCCTAAAGACAGCACAGGTGACAGTCTCAGACCCCTGAAGGACTTGAGCCTGGGGTGTTGGGAGAGCTGAAGGCACTAAAAGAGCTCTTTTGGGGAGGTGGCAGAAATTTGCCTGAGGAGGGCTAAAAGTGAGGTAGAGGGGTGTCACCTAGGGGAAATGGGAGGCAGGTAGGAGAAGATCAGAGTGGTTGATGAGGACTGAGGTGCAGTGAGATGAGGGAAGAAACCTTGGAGGTTAGAAGTATATGATAATAAACTAAGAGAAGGTGGCTTTTAAGAGAGTGATAAGTGGGCAAAGCAGAGAACTCTGGAGGCCTGCAAGGGTGACAAGGCCGTGAAAGGAGTCATGGTGTTTAGCACTTAGGAAGCTGGAATTACAGGTGGGTGCCACAGCATCAGCGTGTGTGGTGCTGGGAAACCAAACACAGAGCCAAATGCTTACTAGCAGGTGTTATAACCACTGTGCTGTTCCTTCAGCCCTGTTCCTATTTATTAATTTATTTTCTACAGATATATCATGTGTTACCACTCCCAAACTTTTAGTGCTGGGGCATCGAACCCAGGGCCCTGCACTTGCCAAGCAAGCACTTAACCACTGGGCTGCACCTCTGGCTATGGAAATTGATTTTTGATAGACGAATTGAATGGCTAGGTAGTTAGGGTCCAAGGCTAGATATACCAGGAAGAGTCAGGAGGGGATGTGTGAGGGCAAGTAGAAGAATTTTTCAGTATGCAGATTCTAAACCCTTCATGTAAGTGCAATCAGAGTATGTGGCTTCTTTCACTGTGAATAATGTTCAGGTTTCAGGTTTATCTGTGTTGCCGTATAGAATTTCATTGTATGAATACATCACATTTGATTTATTAATAGGTGGGTAGATATTTGGACAGCTTCTACTTTGGGACTATTGTGATTGAAGCCATTACGAACATTTGTGCGAAAGTTTTATGCAGAAATATGTGTTCAGTTCTCTTGGCTAGACCCACATTTTGTTGTTAGGGTTTCCCTAAGGCATATCATAGTCCCATTTAGTATTGTGCTTACTTTCTATGTTCCTGTAGTTAATTCAGGTGTAATTTTTGTTCAAGAAACTCCCAGTATGGTGGCCAGTTCTTCCTTTTCTTGAGCCTTCCCCCTCTCTCTTTGCCCCTTTTGATGGCTTGTGAAGTCTGTTCTCTTGAACATACCTTGGGACTACACTTAACTCTCACCCTGAGGAGTAACATTGGAGCTTCTGTTTCCCTGTTTCTTGTTTGTTTACCCCTTGGTTTTGGTGGAGCACTTTATTTCCGTAGGTAAAATTTTTGAGTTCTCTGTCTAAAAATACCTTCATTCTAACCTCCCTTCAATTTTATAATTTGGCTAAATTTAGAATTTTAGGTTGATCATAATCTTCTATCAGATTTGTGAAGCCATCACCCAATTATTTCTAGCTTCTAATACTTGAGAAAACTGAAATCATTTTGAGTCTTGATTCTTTGTATGTGACCTCTTTTCCTCTGAAAGCGTTTAGGATCTTGTCTTTAACCTTGGTCATCTGAAAAAATTTTTTTTTCAGACAGTTTGCCCTGTAGTCCAGGCTGGTCCTGAACTCACTGTGTAGCCTGCAATCCTTCTGCTGTAGCCTTCTGAGCGCTGGAATTACAGGTGTGCACAAAAACGCCCAGCTTATGTGGATGCTGGAGAATTGAACTCGTGTTTGTGCTTGTTAATCACTGCACTATTCTTCCAGCCACTGAATTCTTTATTGATGTCTTCAGTGTGGCTGGGTGGTCAGTGGGGCTAATGGGGCTGTGACTGACAACTGCATTCATGTAGTCCTGCTATTTGCCCACCCCGTCTTGGGCCTCTGCTGGTTTCTCCCAAGTGTCCTGCTGACACTTGATATTCTCTTTGGCTGAGGATTCTGACAGTGCCTGATACCGAATAGGCACTCTGTAAAAGTGTGTCTAGTGTAGAAAGGAAAGCTCTTCACGTTCAGGACCTTGACCTGGTGTCACAGCATTGAGAAGACTAGAGTGGCAAACTGGGTGAGCCGGGAGGGAGTGTTGGGAATAGGTGTGGTCAGCAAACAGTGGGAAGCAGAGGTGAGACTGGCAGAAACTGAACCCCAGTGAGTGATGCTTGAGAAAACTGCTCAGCAACATGAAGCCCAGGTCAACATTTCACCCGTGTCTACCTTCTGAGAGCGTTGCTTCATTCTGAGCAACTTCCCCAGCCTGTTTTTATTTTTGATTTTGAGATAAAGTCTTCCTGAGTTGCCCAGGTTGGACTCGAACTTGTGATCTTCCTGCCTCAGCCTTGCGTTGCAGTCTTGTACTACCATGCCCAACTACCCCTCTGTATACCTTTTTAAAGACATGTTGTTTTGACACTTGAATATTTATCAGCATTGCTCATGTTTGAGTTGAAAGAGTTGCTGCTGTACACAGCTTGTTTTCCACCCATTTTTAGCTCCTGAACTCACCCAGTTGGTTTCCTGGGATTGCTGAGACTGCTGGACCACGTTCCCTCTGCGTTTCTTCTCCTCCTCCCGTTTGGCCTCACCTTTGACAAACATTCTCCACCTTCACAATGAGACTTTTGGCCTAATGTTCTTGAGCATTGCTTGCTTTTTAATGAACAGTCATGTTTTTCTCGTACTCAACTCAGATCTTGGCAGTTTTTAAAAAGCATACTCTTGCTTTTGTCTCAACAAGATCTTTTCTCTCTACCTTAGTAATTTAAAAAGAAGTTCCTAAGCAACTCTTCATTTAGAACTTCCTGAATGTTAACTTGTCCGTATTCTTCTGGACTGTTGCCTGCAGTTTGTTAATGTGCACACAGTTGTCACAACATTTTCACGTAATAGGTTGCGGTATGTTGAAATACTTGAGGTGTGGTAGTTGTAGTTTGATGTAATCTATCTGGATACAAAGATACTTGCATATCCATTCCCTTGTTGAACATTTCCAATGTTGGTAGTCTTTTATTAGTGTAAACACTGAACAATTAGGAACAGATCACTTTGGAGTTAGTTCATAGGTTTGCATTTCTCGAAGAGGAGAGTCAATAAATGATTACATACCATCAGCTATAGCCATTTCACTTTTAAAACTTTCTAGTGCTACAAATTGCTTTGATGCTCAGGAATTACAACTTGAAAAATACTTTTATTTTTTTCAAATATAGTACATTAATGTGGTTCAAAATAAAAATAAAAAGAACATGTTTAGAATCAGGCTTCCAACTCTGCCCGTTGTCTCCTTAGTCCCAGCATTCCCACCTCCCACAGATAATTGAATTTTTGTTTCTTTCATGTCCTTTAAAACTTGTTATTAGAAATACAAGTAAATAGGGGCTAGAGGGTTAGCAAAGCAGAGCACTTGCCTAGGAAGTGCAGAGCCGTGAGTTGGACTGTCCAGCACCACATAAACTGGGGCATGATGGCACACGCCTATAATCACAGCACTCAGGAGGCTGAGGCAGGAGGATTGCAGTGATAAAGTGAGTTTGAGGCCAGCGTGGGCTCAACAGTGAGTTCAGGACCAGCCTGGACTACAGAACAGGATCCTGTCTCTGGAAAGAGAGGCAGGAAGGAAGGAAGGACAGATGGACGGACAGACAAGTAAATAACATACAAATTTTCCTTTTTTGTTTCTTTGTTTATTGGTACGGGGAATCAAACCCAGGCCCTTGCGTGCCCTAGGCAGTCAAATTACTATCCCACTGAGCTACATTTCCATTCATTGGTTGATTCATTCATTTGAATTTGAGACAAGGTCCTGCAAGTTACCCTAGCTGCCCTCAAACAAAGTCAGTGTTCCTCCTGTCTTGGCCTCCCAGGTAGCTGGGATTATGTATATGCATGTGCTACCATACCCAGTTTCTAGTTCCTCCCTTGACTGCATAGTCAGTAAAAACCACCTTTCTGAGTCATCCCTTCCAGATGCGCTCTCTGCTTGCTCGGGACCCATGGTTGGTATTGTCTTCCACTCTTAGCCTTGGCTGTCCTCATCCTGTTTGTCCTCTTTACTTTTAAAATCGCTTCTTGACATATTGGTCTTTACTTTTAGTCCTCTCCTCTGGAGACATGGCACATGGTTTCCTGATTTGTTTTGGGTCACTGGGACTCCCTTCTCTCAGAATTCTCTTCTGTAGTTTCATGATGATCCCTCTTGCTTTCCCAAATTTTGAATTCATCTTTGCATGAAAGTTCTTTGGGAAGATGGCGGCCTCCAGCTTCTTGTATGCGTCCCTCTGTCTGTACCTCTGACCTCCTGTTGTTGCTGCTAGTGCTGCCTGGGGCCTCCACAGCTGAGGGCACAGCTGGGACGCCAGGCCAGGCCACCCCACCTCCAACAGAAGAAAGACATTGGCAACTACAATGATGCAGACATGGTGTGTCTTCTGGAATAGTGGGAGAAAGATGACGACATAGAGGAAGGGGATCTCCCAGAACACAGAAGACCCCTTGCTCCTATGGACTTCTCACAGATAGATCCAGGCAAATCTGAGAGCATCCTAAAGATAGCAAAGAAAGGAAAGACACTTATGTTTGTCACGGTGTCAGGGAGCCCCACAGAGAAGGAGACAGAGGAGATCACCAGCCTGTGGCAGGGCAGCCTGTTCAGTGCCTACTGCGGTGTGCAGAGGCTCATTGTGGGGGCCGGGCAGGCCATCTTCATGCTGTGCAACGGCAGCGAGGCTTGGGAGATAAGGACTTCTTGGCCAGCCAGACAGGTGTGCCGATGTCACTGTGGAGGGTCAGGTGTACCCTGGCAAAGGAGGGGGAGCAAAGAGAAGAATAAAACCAAGCAGATGATGGGCATAGGAAGAAGGAAGGGGACCCGAAGCTGCGGGCCTCCAAGGAGGACAGTCGAGCTGGAAATAAGCAGGAGGACCTGTGATTGGGTGTGTGCAGCTCCAAGGAACGGAGGGGACACCAGAGCTGTTGGCAGGCTCAGGGTGGATGGACGGGGACACTCTAATCTATGCTGACTGCCCTATGGCCCCTGTAGTCGGGCAGAAATGAACAGTGGAGCTTTGGTTGTGAAGACAACTTTCTCATTCAGGGCGGATGACAGTCATTTCCTATAGATTCACCTCCTGCAGCTAACTGCCTGGATGACTTGGGGCTGCTGAGGCTGGGGGTCGTACTGCTCCTGCCCTACTCCTGTTCCAGTCTAATGGTTGCTGTCTCTGCTTGATTTTCTGTTCACCAGAACCATAGGCTCTGATCAGACTCACTCCTAAAACTCTTGGCTTCATGGAGGAGAGTGCTGCGCCCCGGCTGCCGTGCTCCGGGCGCTGCAGGTGCGTGGGCCTCGGCGTCCTTGTCTGCAGCAGGTACAGAGACCCGGACAAGGCCCCTGGGCAGTCCTCAGTGGTTACTTAGACTTGGGTCACCTGGAGCCCTCCTTGGTTGGAGTGCCTGTGCTGCTCTTTGAGGCTGTGTGCTGCTTTGAGAATTCTGTTCTTTCTCCTCAGAGTGGTATCAGGAGCATGAACAGGGACCAGAGTCCTTGTGGCTGTGGCTGAGGTGCTGTGACCTCACAGTATTTCTCTCCTTTTTCTTTGATAAATGCCTAAACTGGCGTTTTATACAGCCCTGGTGATGTGCTGCTGTGCGTGTCTACTTTTGCTATCTGTGCATCGGCGCTGGCTCTGAATGAGAACAATCCTAAACGTGTCATTTTTAAGACCTTGCATCCTTTGGAAAAACCTCAGTTGTGGTTTTTTTTGTTGTTGTTGTTTGTTTGTTTGTTTGTTTTTTTGAGACGGGGTCTTGCTCTGCGGCCCAGGCTGGCCTGAATTCACTATGGAGCCCAGGCTGGCCTTGGACTCAAGGCAGTCCTCTTGCCTCAGCCTCCCAAGTGCTGGGATTACAGGCATGCGCCACCACGCCCAGTTTATGTGGTACTGGGGAATCAAACTCGGGTACTTAGCACTTGACTTAGTGCTTGCTCAATCGCTTTAACTGCTGAGCCATTCCTCTAGCCCCTCAGTTGTGGTTTTAAGAAATCAAAACTAGTACCTGTGCCCATGGTTAGAAAGTGTCACCATTGAAGAGTGGTACAGAGGGGGAAATATGTCCTGCCCTGCCACCAGTATCTTGTCCCAGGGGAGCCCCTGCTGTTCTTTGTTTCCAAAGAAAAAAAGGACTTTTACCAAAAAAAAAAAAAAAAAAAAAGTTCTTGGGCTTTTTATCATAAGTGCAGGAAGTTAGTCTCCTTTCACTGTATTTCACTTGAGACCACTAGTAAATGCCTTTTCAACACATAGTCTCTTCTCTCAGAATACTTTTGTTTGACTTTTAAAATCGCTCTCCCTCATTTTTCTGAGCTGGTTTGGTGGACTCTGATTATTTCTTAGGCAGGGTTGGGCCTCAGCTTGTGATCCTTGTTTTCTGTTGTGTTTAGCTCATTACCATATGTGTATGTATTTGGTGTTTAAAACAGGATCATTTCATCTTGATATTAACATTGAGGTGACTTTGGAGCTCTCTAATTAAATATGACTTCTTTTTTCTTTATTAGTTATTCTCTCTGTAGTCACCTCTAATTTCCAGTTCTTCTTTAGGTTTTGAAATCACAGTATGTGCCCAACACTGCATCTGCTCAGACCTTTCTTTACACAGGGCCCATTTTGTGCTGAGCTCTGGGTATAATGCTGGTAAGGTAAACTGGGTCCCTGCTCTTAGACTGTGGCAGCTCCGGGTGCCATTATGGGCTGTCAGCCTGTGTTGCCGCATACTCTTTTGTGCGTGTGTGGTGCTGGTATTTAGCCCAGGGCCTTTGCACCGAGCTATGCCCTCAGTGCAAATTTCATTTTTTATTTTGAAACAGGGTCTCACTGAGTTGCCAAGGTTGTGCTTGAACTTTCGATTCTCCTTCCTCAGCCTCCCAGAGTGCTGAGGTTAGGGGCATACCACCACACCTGGCTTTATAATACATTTTTGCTTTGAGTCCTTTTGTGAGTTCTTCAGTATGCTACAGATTCGGGAACTAAGGCCCAGCTGACACAAATACCAAGTGGTGGGATGGTGGCCTCTATTCAGATATGTCCATCTCTAAAATCCATGTGTTTCTCTTTTTTAACCTCGTGCCTCATCATACTCTGATGTAAACAGGTTTCTTAGGTGTAAATGCAAGGTGATGCGATGGGTTCTTTACACGTTCAGTGAGCATGTGTTTACCCCATTATTCAATTTTTTTTTTTCCTGGATCCCTTGGCTTTTCCGGGCCTTTGTGTCACTCTGCAACGGTGGGAATCCAGGATTCTGTGCCATGGGTACCTCAAGGATCGAGGGAGCTATAGCATTTAATAAGAACTGGTACTCTCCTCTGACTATATCGGAGAATGAATGGAGAACTGAATAAACTTGACTCTAGAACCAGGGGCTTTTTTTTAGAGTGCAGATTTCTTTTTTCTTTTCTTTTTTCTTTTTCTTTTTTTTTTTAAGACAGGGTCTCGCTCTGGAGCCCAGGCGGGCCTTGAACTCACAGCAGTCCTCCTGCCTCAGCCTCCCTACTGCTGGGATTACAGTCATGCACCACCACGCCCAGTTTGTGTTTTCTTTTCCTTTTGAAAGGGTTTTTGTTTATGGTAGGTGGGACACAGAGGAACAGTCAAAGAGTGTTATGTGTCAAGTGTTGCATTTCTAGACAAAACTCAAGGGTTAAACTTTGTTGACATGATGGAATTTTTTAGAATAACAGAATCCCGGAGCCTGGGTCTCCAGGTAACCAAGAAGAGGCTATAAACTGGGAAACAGCTCTTTCTGCATCTTGGGCCTTGGAAATTGCTGATGAATAGATAATGTAGATGCCCCTTACAATCTGGCTCCTCCATCTCTGACCATCTGATCCAGTGAAACAGGTTGGTTGGGTTCAGGTTCTAGTTTGGAGTGGTGATGAAATTCTGAGCTGCCGAACCAGACGTGGAGCTGCTTTGTTGAACTGATGTCTGCCTAGTCCAAGCCCTTGCCATCCTACAGTTACAGAAGTAATGCCACTTGCTAAGTGCTGACGTTCCGGGGAGGCCTTACACTTCACACAATTTTTCTTGGTAATGTTTGTCTTCCCAGCAGTGCTGGGAGGTAGATTTTTATACCCATTTTTTTTTTGTGGACACAAAAATAATATGAGGTTTCCATGCTGATAAAATGGAGCTGAACTCAGGTCTGTAAGAGTGAAATGGAATATGCTCAGATTCAGGAAGCCTGATCATCTAGGAGCCTCTTCCTTTTCTCATCAGAAATTTTCTCAAGTTTTAAAAAATCATTGTTTTAGTCCACTTCAACATGAACGGATGGAGTGCCCTAAATTCACAACATAATACTAGACACAGACAGTCTCCTCCTTCCTCCCTAGAAAGTTAACACCTAAATGGCTAGTATTTTTTTTTCTCTCCTTTCTTTTTAACATTTCACTGAGAACATTTTGTTGGCCTTTTGGATAGAAATGGGAATTTATTTGCCAGGAAGCGTGATCTCGTTATGTATCTGGAACCAGTACATGGACTGTTTGCCAGTTCTGACACATAGCATGCCCAGTCACAAGGAAAAATGCCACACGGCCATAGCAGAGGGACAAACTTCATTTATTTAAATGTTAAGAAAGGTCTTTACAAGGCTTAGGCATTTGGCTGAGTTGTGAAACAGAATTTTAGAAGGTAAAGAAAGAGACAAAATTGGACCAAAACTGGGAATAATTTGTCATATTTTAGGAATCTGATTCATTGTGGGTAGAATGCAATACAGACCAGAGAGGTCCTCAAACTCGTATGGTTTTGAATCAACCACCAAGTTACAGCTCCAAAAGTTTGAATGTGGTAAATCTAGGGTGTCAGTCAACAGGGAACTAGTAAAGGGTGCTTAAAAGGTACTTTGTAAGCTGAAGTCTTAAGGATAAAGGGATGGAGAAAGAGAGGAAGCTCATTCCAGGATGAGTGAACGGCCTTTTGAAGGGCTTGGCTGGGGCTCCGCTTTTGCAGACATTTTTGATAACTCCATTGCTTTATTTTCCCCAAGGAGTGTTTTGTTTTGCTGTTTGTTTTTGGTGCTGGAGGTTGAGCCCAGAGCCTCAAACACGCTAGGCGAGCGCGGGGGCCGAGCTATATTGCCAGCCCTTTATATTTTTTATTTTCTCACCAGGTTCCTCCCTGCTTGATTGTGTTATTGTCAGTCAAGATTCTTGGTGATGAGCCAGAGAAACCACCAAACCACCTCCAGCTAGCTTGAACTAGAGGGTTTTTGCTTGGGTGTGGGCCGGAGCAGTAGCAGGACACATCTGAGGATGAGTCCAGGAGCAACTGGTTACAACCCAGTGCTTTGATCTGTATGTTGTCCCTGCTTTCCTGCGCCTAGAGAATCAGCTGCTGGTGAGAACCTGCATTGTTCCTGGAAGGTTTACTGCCCACCAAGGAGGCCTCATGGGCCTTGCCTAAGGAAAGATGGGGATGCCCACAGCAGGGCCGTGCCTGGAGGTGGGTGAAGAAAATGAGAGGGACAGATGTTCACTGTTTTCTGTGCCTCTCCTCTTTGCCTCAGAGAGGTAAACGTCAGAGGTCTGTGATTGCAGTAAGGGCTTTCACAGTTTGTAGCAGCTCCATCTCTTTACTTGGCTCATATTCTCTGCATCAGCAACTTGAGGGATATTTTCTCTTTTTTTCTTCTTTCTCTCTTCCTCTCTCCCTCCCTTTTGCCTTTTTTGGTGGTGGTGATGAAAATTGAACCCAGATCCGTGGCACTGAGCTACATCCCCATCGGAATGAGCGAACTTTGCGATCATCTCGCCTCAGCCTCTCGTGCGCCACTGTGCCCAGCTAGGTCTAGCTTTCACTGTCCGCTGTGGACCAGACCTTTCTTTACGTTCTGATAGCCCTTTCTTTGTCTCTTCAAAGTTTGAAGTTTAGGGAATTGATAGGATTTCTGTAGCTCTGTTAAGATTGAGAGTTGGAAAGAAAAATCAGTGCTTTCTGATTCTTACTGTGTGCTGTAAGTCTCATGCAAGGCTCGTAGGACTCTTCACCCCCCAGAACATAGTAAATAGTTTGTATTTAAGTGTTGAGTGGATGTGTGTGTTTGATTTAGTAACTTGCTTTACAAATATTTCCCCTTAATCTTAATCAGTAATCTCAAATATGGGGATGGGTATAAGGGCAGTGTGGTGGATTCTTGGGGATTTTCACGTTTGCTGATGGCTTAGAGGACTGCAAAGAAGGCTGGGATATATATAGCTCAGTGGTAGAGTATTTGCCTAGCAAGACCCTAGGTTCCACCTCCAGTATCTCAAAATAGAGAGAGAAGAGGGACAGTAAAGGGCTGAGATCCCTTGCTTTGTAGACTCAGTCCCAGGAAGACCGCTAAGCTGAAATATCTTGCACCTGACTTTGTTGACAGTGGGTCTCCTGTCACTGAAATGTGAGGCCCTCCTCTTGTAGAACAGGGTCACACCGGCTCAGTTCCCCGTAGTCTCACTCCCTGCGTCTTGCTCAGCTTTCACTCTCTTGTTTCGCCACAGTGGAAGGAGAGGGTCATGCCAGGGCGGGGCAGGTGAAGAGCTGGGAGGGACTGTGGAGACTGGGGTGACGCGTCTCGTCCTGAGCCCAGGTTGTTCTCTCTACTCATGAATGAAGCACTCACTGGCATCTGCCCAGCACCAGGCTCCTTGGTGGTAAGGAACTAGTTCATCTGTATTAAGTTGTAGCCAAGAGCTTGACTTCAAGTCCAGCTGATGGTCTGACATTGGACGAGTTATTAACCTCTGTGCCTCATTTTTCTTATCTGTGAAGGTGATAATGACACCTACCTCAAAGTGTTGTGGAGATTACATGAGGAAATCTCTATGTATTTAAACACTTGTGTTAAACACATTGATTGCTGACACATGTAAGACCTCCATAAATATTAACAACTACTATTGCTTGTTGGCTTGGGTTTTTTCTTCTTGATTGTTGGACTTAGATGTTAGTCTTTTCCTTTTTCTTTATTGTCTTCATCCTGTCCTCCAGGGAGCACATGACTATATCCTTCACCCCCCCCCCCCCTTTCTATCTCTTTCTTTCCTTCTTTTCTGTCTCTTTAATTTTTGAGGCAAGGTTTTGCTAAGCTGCCCAGTCAGGCTTCTGACTTGCAGTTCTGCCTCAGCCTCCTGATTGGCAGGAATTACAAGCATGTGCCATTGTGCTTGGCTAGTCTTAACCCTTTTCTTCTGTTTTTATTTATTACTTGTGTGTGTGTGTGTGTGTTTGTGTGTCTACACACATGCTAGTCTTAGCGTTTTTCTAACAGTAAGTTGGATAGCCTTTCAAATGTGGAGTGCCAAGAAGTTGATGCCTTTAGTTTATTTTGCTTTAGGTAATGATTGGCATTCCTGAGAGGTGCTCTTGCATGGATGGGGACGCCCATTTGGCTTTCTAGAGTCTGGAGAGGAAGCACCCTGGTGTTGGGGTGGGGGCAACTTCTGCCACCTTGTGGGAAAATGTAAAACTTGGGAAAGGGAGGTGAGCCTCACCGCTGTCTGCCCCTTGTTCATCCATGTGCCTGAGACCATGTGCAGTTCTCCTCCTTGGGCTTGTTTTCTTCGTGTGCAAAAAACACCACCACTTTTTTAGTACTTATATTCCAAGTGCCACCCAAAGTGCTTCACAAATATTAGTTCATTTAACAGTGTGAGTGAAACAGCTACCCCCCACAGTGTGATATTTGAAGGTTATACATAACAATGTCTGTATGGAAGTGGAAAGTGTTAAAAACAAAAACAATGGAGCCATAGTGCTAATGAAGTTATTTTTCACTTTTTAAAAATCATGTTTAAGCTTTGTAGTAAGTATTCATATGCTTGACTGGTGTGATGATGGTGTGTGCTTCTAGTCCTTACACCTAGGAGGATGAGGTAGGAGAGTTGCATGAGCCCAGGCTTTTGAGACCAGCTTGGGCAACAGTGAGACTCTTAACTCAAGAAAAGTAGGAAAGAGAGAGAGAAAGGTTTGAATTTAAACGTGAAGTAACCATCTAGTTTGTTTGCAAAGTAAGCCTTGGTTTAGTATGTTTATGTCCTGTTTTTCCCCATATGATTCTTCGTCATCTTTGCTTTACACTGACGCTATGAGGTTACCTGTTTCCTAGAGTTGGTAAAGTTTTAGAGCCACCCTCATAACCAGACCTTTTCTATAGTCTGTTGTTAGGAAGTTCATCATTTGAAGTCATTTTAAGATCCTCTCACATTAGAATCTAGCAGTAAGGTTTTGTTCAGAATGATTTTGTTGTTGTTACTAGAGACTGAGTGCTGGACCGTTGCACTGAATTCTGTCCATAGCTCTTTTTTGTTTTGAGGCACGGGTCTTGCTAACTTGCCCTGGCTGGACTCAAACTTGCAATTTCCCTGCCTTCACCTCCCACAGTGCTGGGATTGTAGGAAGTGCTACCATGCCTGGCTTCCAGAATGATTCTAAAGTAGTTCATGGTGTCATGGGACTCTAAGCAGAATAGAGCCCCTTTTACAAGCCTGAGTGAGCATCTGCTGAGCTGGTAGAACTCTGCTTCCTAGAGCATTAGGCAAAACAACTTGCTGTAGGTTTCCTTTCCCCACTCCCTTCCCCTTTCAGCTGGTCATCAAACTGAGGGCCTTGAATACATGTAAGACAAGTGCTCAGCCACCAAGTACATGACCAGCTCCTTCCTTTTTTTTTTTTTTTTTCTTAAGACAGGATCTCATTTTATAGCCCAGGCTAGCCTTGGACTCACAGCAGAATCCTCCTGCCTCCCAGAGTGCCGAGGTTATAAGCGTGCACTACCACACCCGGCTTATATGGTGCTGGGGAATCAAACTCAGCGCCTTGTACTTGCTAGGCAAGCACTTTAACCACTGTGCCGTTCCTCCAGCCCCCCCCCCACTTCCTTTTTAATACTTTAAAAAAATGAATTAACTATTTTTACTACCATGAGCCTCAGGGACTTTTGTACCTTGGTCCTGGCTACCTGCTCAGCCTGGTCCAGCTACAGTTCCATGCCTCTTAGCCTGGGCTCTCGATAAGGTTCCATGGCCTAGAACGTACCCTAAATCCCTCTCTGCCTTCAGGGAGCTACTAGGCCTGCTGAACCTGTGATTTTGTCCTGTTGCCTGTGTCCTCCTTGGTGTCTTACACACATGTTCTGTGACAATTTCCAGAGACTATATTGTGACACTTTCACTAATTCCTTGAGGTCAAAGACTGATTTATCATACCATCTTTGTGGGCTAGTGCAGTGTGTGCTCAGTATATTATAATCCTTTTGGTTTATATACCTGCTTGCCCAAAAGTGGGCATTTTGCAGAAATTGTATACATCTGTGCCAAACTTTCCAGAATAATCTAAATTTTTACAAATATCTTGTTCCATTGTGAGGTGATATATCCATTCCTGTTTTGGAAAGAATGATTACCAATTTCACAGTTTTGTGAAAGTTGCTTTTGATTATATTTAAGTGAATCAATGCCAGTTATTTTTTTATTACCAAGTTATTTAGTGTTTGGTGAGATAGGATTAGATTCTGTTCATGCACATGTAGAGAACAAGCATAAGAAAACATTTAATATAATAATTTATTATATAGAAGTTATATACAGTAAAATTCAGTAACATAAAATTTTTTGAAAGTCAATCCCAGCATTTTGGGGGGCTGAGGAAGGAGCATCGCAGGTTCAAGCCCGGCATATGCAACTTAGTGACTTAGCAAGACTCTGTCTCAAAACAAAAAAAATAAAAAAGGGCTGGGTGTATAGCTCAGTAGAAATGCTTTGGGTCCAATTCCCACTAACATGCACTCATACACAAAAGTTTTATACTAGTATTTCATGAGCATATATCAAAAATTTGTTAGCATTATTAATGAGCAAAGTAGCAGGACAAGGCTGGGTCAAAGGAGAGTATGTGAAACATTTCCATGGTAGGAAAAGGAATGCAGAAATAAGACTGCAAATTTAGGTGTAAAATTGGCTAATGTCCTACAATGCCATGAAAAAAAAAAGACAGATATTTCCAACTTAATCAGTTTTCTGTAAGTTACCATATAACTAACTCTAAAGAGGAAAGCAGATGTTTTTCCCACTTATTTTCAAAATATACGAACCTCTTTATTCCCCCTCCCCCCTTATTTGTGTGATACTGAGGATCAAGCTCAGGGCCTTCAGTAGCCTCTAAGCTACTTCCCAGCCCATGTTTATTTTTTATGTTCACACAGGGACTCACTAAGTCACCAAGTTGCGCAGGCCGGGCCTAAATTTGCTATATTCCTGCCTCATACTCCCAGAGTGCTGGGATTACAGGCCTTCACCACTGGGCCCAGTACTGATAACCTTTCTTAACAAAATAAATTCTGATGACTAGATTTGAGATGGAAAGCATAGAAGTTATTGTGTAAATAGTTTTGAAGGAGACTTGTGAAATTCAGAGCTTGGATGAAGGAAGAAGATAGGCAGAAGCAGAAAAGGCAAGTGTGGCAGTCACGTTGCGAGAAAGGCTAACCCATCTTCATAGGCATGTGCAGAAATGGAGGAGAGTGTTCTTCTGGGGTAGATAAAGATCTCAGGTGAGTGGGAAGCGAAACCTTGAGTAGGAGGGAACAATTAGAAGAAAGCCCCAAAGCTCCTGTTTTTGGAAATGTGATTTGATTTGAAAGCCTGTAGGGGCAACAAGATGCTCAAGATGATTTTCACTGGGTAAGAGGCTGAGGTTGAAATCAGGCCGGGTATGGAAACTGAGCAGAGAATAAACGCTGTTGACACTTTGGAAAAAGGCCTAACAGAAGTTCGTGATCCACTTATGGCAAAGGGAAAAAGAAGGAACAGTTGAAGGTGCTAGAGGTCACTTGGTACGGGAGCTGCTCAGGTCCCGTGTTGTGGTGACTGGAGAGGCCTGGGCCTCTCTTCTGCTTTTCTTTTTCCTGCAGAGCTGGGGCTGACAGGGGAGGAGGGGAGAGAGCCAGACCAGAGCAGCCCAGATGATCAGATGAAAATTGATTTGTAAGATTCTGTCTCCTGTAAACTAAACTATCAAAAGGGAATGAGGATATAGCTCAGAGAGAAGTCCCTGTGTTCAGTACCAGTATTGAAAGGAAATAAAAAAAGAATTCCTTTAAGGTTGGGATTGTTGCTCAGCGGTAGAGCATTTATTTTTATGGGTGAGACCCTGGGTTTAATTCTCGTACTACCAAAAATATTATTTGAATTCCCTTGGTGGTTATTTTCCTTAATTTTAACTCTTTTATTTAATATTAGGTATATGCAGCTAGACCTGGTAGCACATATCTGTAATTCCAGCATGTTGAGAAGCAGGCAGGAGGATTGCAAGTTGGAGTATAGCCTTGCCTAGCCTAGAGTAGCAACTTAAAATAAAAATGAAAAACAGGCTGGTGATTTAGCTTACTGAGAAGGCCCTGAGTTCAATCCTTAGTAGTACGTACTCACAGAAAAATTGGTGAAATATATGGTGGGGTGTTTTTGGCAGGGGGGTGGGGCAGGGTCTTGCTCTGTAGCCCAGGCTGGGCCTGGACTCATGGCAATCCTCCTGCCTCAGCCTCCTGCGTGCTGGGATTACAGGCCTGCGCCACCACGCCCGTCTTTATGGTACTTGGGGATCAAACTCAGGGCCTTTGCGTTTACAAGGGAAGAGCTTAAACCGCTGTGCTCTTCCTCCAGCACCCAGTAAAATATATGACATATTTGTGTATGTTGCAAAACACAAGTATCTGATAAACCCACCCAGTTTTTCTTTGTGTGTTTTTTTTTTTTTTTAGTGAATAGTCCACTTACCCATCACTTAAAATGTGAGTGTCTAAGTCAGTGTTTCACCATTCTGTGTCGTTCAGCGTCTTCCCAGGAAAGCAACGCATACGTAGTCCCCCTGAGATCCGCTGACAAAATTGGTATGCGCTCAGTGTTTGAGTGGCAAGAGTATTACTACTAGTATTACTGCTGGTATTTCATGGCTTCTACGCAGAAGGGTATGGTCACTATGCCCAGCTTCTTAACTATACCTGTCTGGTGCTGGAATGGTTCTGGGGAAATCAGTGGTAAGTACAAACAGAGAACGGTGGAATATAGAGCTTCCTCACAGCCGACTCTCAGGCTTGATACTAGTCTACGTTTGTTTTGTTTGCTTGGTAATTATTAGAAAAAGCATCCTAGGAGAAGAGATAGGATCTTCAGTGTAAAAAATTTCTGTATGCTCCAACAAGATGCTTATTGAGAAGCAGATTTTTTATTTCCCTCTTTCTCTGAATCACGGGTTGTGGTCTATCTCATACCCAAAGAACCTGCACACGTCACACACCATGCTTAAACTACTACTGTGTTCTTGTGGTCCAATATAAAAGATAAAAGGAACCAAAAAAAAAATGAAGACAGTTTTAGGTGAGCCAGGCATGGTGGCATATACTTATGATCTCAGCACTCTGGAAGCCTGAGGCAAGATCATAAGTTCAATCCCAGCCTGGGTGAGTTAGGGAGGCCCTGTCTCAAAATTAAAAAGGAGGGGAACGTGGGGATGTACCTCAATGCTGAGACCCTGGGTTCAGTCTCTGGTATTGTAGGGGAAAAGAAATTTAGGTGAGTATGTAGTCTTGGGGATGAAGCTTTTTCAGGTACAACACTATGTAAATTTCATTATATAATATTAAACAGTTCTGTACACAGATTCGACATGTTGCTTTAGTGCACCATGTACATTACTAAAATCACTGTGCTGTACAGAATAATACAGTAGAAGACACTGGATTTGATCCCAGCATCTGGGAGGCTGAGACAGGAGAATTGCCATAAGTTTGAGGTCAGCCCAAGCTACAGAATATGTTAAGGACCAGCCTGGACTATAGAGCAAGACCTTGTCTTTTAAAAAAAAAAACATGCACTGGGTTTATGGGGGGAAGATTATGGTTCAACACTCAGAAAACTTTGGAAGTGAAAAAAGGGGGAAATGATCCTTTAAAAAATAGAAACCAATAAAACAATGTAATACCTTTATGGTTACAATTTGTGAGTTATTGTGAATTGCTGGTAGGGAAGTACAGCTGTCAGGGAGTGTGGTACGCATGCAGGCAGTGACCTGAGGAAGCTTGTAGGTATTTGGGAGGGTATGTACATTTTGTACATTATTGTGTGGCTCATTTCAGCTGGGTGTGGTTTTCTGTATTTTCTAGTGTTTCATACATAAATTCAAAGTTTATATTATACTCAGATTGTTATGATACATATGTTGCATTGAAGCAAATTTTCAAGACAAGAGTTAGCCGTTAGGAATGATATGTAGTAGCCAATGCAAGCATGAGATATCCAGCTTTAGAGTCTCTATGAAGTATATATCAACAGTCCCATGAGTTAGCTATGCTCGTCAGCTTTTCTTTACAGATAAGAAAACTTCAATTCAGTGAAGTTAAAACTTGACCAGATCACAAGGCTTAGGACATGGTAAATCTCAATTATCATGTCTTTCATTTTTCCTAGAAAAAAAGAAAAATTCTTTTGCGACAAGGACTCACACTGTAGCGTTGGCTGATCCTGAACTCACTGGTATAGCTCAGGCTAGCCTTGGACTCAGGACAGTGTGCGTGCCTCATCTGCCTGAGTGCTGGGATTACAAACATGTGCCACCGTGCCCAGCGTCGTGTGGTGCTGGGGAATCAAACTCCGGGCCTTGCCTTTGCAAGGCAGGTGGTTTAACTGCTGTGCCATTGCTCCAGCCCCTGTTTTTTGCTTTTTTTTCTTCCCATGAGACAGGACCTCATTATGTAGTCCTGGTCCTGAACTCACTATGTGGCCCAGGCTGGCCTTGAATTCAGGCAGTACTCCTGCCTCAGCCTCCCAAATGCCCAGCGTGTGTCACCACACCCAGCGTATGTGGTGTTGGGGAATCAAACTCAGGGCCTTGAGCTTGCCAGGCAAGCGCTTTAACTGCTGTTCAGTCCTGCCTCAGTATTCCTGCCTCAGCCTTCCAAGTTCAGGGGGATTACAGGTGCGCACCACCCCTCCCAGCTATTATGCAGTGCTAGGTGGTCACACCCAGGGCCACCTGCTTCATAAGGAAGCACTTTAATCACTGAGCTATGCCCCAGCCCCCTGAACACATTTTAAAAGAGAAATAACAAAGTAGACAAATAATTGCAAACATAAAGGAGCTCAAATACCTATAACATATGAAAGGGTTTTTTTCACAAATTAGTAAAAAGAGAAATAGGTCAGTAGAAAAAGAAAAGAATTCAAGAACAAGCATTTTGGGGCGGGAGGAATGGCATAGCAGTTAAGACATAATAAAGGTGGGGTTAAAAAAAGGACATTCATGGGGTTGAAGGAATGGCAGAAGGTTAGAGCACTTGGCCTGGCAAGCACATGGCCCTGAGTTCAGTTCCTCGGCACTGTGTGAACTGGACATGGTGGCACATGCCTGTAATCTCAGCACTCAGGCTGAGGCAGGAGGTCTAGGCCAGCCTGAGATACATAATGAGTTCAGGACCAGCCTGGACTACAGAGTAAGAAAGACACTGTCTCAAAAAAAAAAAAAAATTTTTTTTTTTAAAAGGACATTCAGACCTACCCTGTACTTGACCATGCAAAACAGAACAATTTGTTGGGTTGTCTACTGGATAGACAAACAGGTGTGAGTAAACTGTTGGGGGAGCATGGCTTCTTGTGGCCTTCCTACAGCACATGTCCCTGTCTGGGACCCAGCCATCTACCTTAGTGATGCATTCTAAAAATAGAATCAGGTAAGCAGGAAATGATTGTCAGTGCTGGAAGATGGAAGCAACCATCCGTCATTGCTAAGTGGTTAGATAAATTGTAGCGCTCCAGTATAATACAGTTTAGTACTGAGGGGCTCTTCCTAAGATAATATTATATTCATAATGGTTGGCACTGAATGCTCTTCATTTTTTATTAAGCATACTGAGCACATTACCAATTAGCATATTAAGTGAAAGCCTGTCTTTGTAAAACATTTTGCACATATGTGCATACTTGTGTGTGCAGGCAGTTCTTGTGTGGAAGAATGGGACTAGAGGAATGGCACGGTGGGTAAAGTGCTTGCCTTGCAAGCGCAAGGCCCTGAGTTCATTCTCTAGCACCACATAAATCTGGACATGGTGGTACATGCCTGTAATCCCAGCGCTTGGGAGGCTGAGACAGGCAGATTGTCCTGAGTTCAAGGCCAGCCTGGGCTACGCTATTGAGCTCAGGACCAGCCTAGACTAGAGTAAGACCCTGTCTCAAAAAAAAAAGAAGAAGAAGAAGAAAGAGAAAGAACAGAAACATTGACAGTGGGTATTGGGGTAGTGGGCTTGCTGGTTGTTTTGTTCTATTTTTAATTTTTTCTATAATGAATGTTTTTTTATGATCTAGAACACTGAAAACATTAACGGAAAGAATATAAGTATAAAATACAAGAATAAATGACCTTTGTGAACTAGTTCTCCAGCCCACCATCCCCACCCCCACCCAGTGCATCTAGCAAGGCTAGGTAACAAGTAGCTACTGAAGAAATTGACTCACTGTGCAATTTGGGGAAAAGATTACCCCATGTGGGAGCTTCGGACTCTTTCGTCCTAACCAAATTTAATCCAACCAGGTTTCAAGTTGTCATACTGCCTTTACATGCTACAAGCTGGGCTGAGCAAAATAATTTCATGTTACCTCTAGGTCACAAGCTGTGAACTTGGGATCTCTCTGGATGAGATAGGAGTTCCTTACAGTACATACATGGCAAGCAAAACCCCTGATTTTGGTTATTTGCTTTTAAAGAGATCCGAACCCAGGTAAAATTTCTTGGGGCCCCCATGTACTTTACAAGCAGCTTAGCTCTCCATTTAATAGATAGCTAAAAATAGGAGTGTAGCTTGCAGGGGACGTGAGGTAAGCACAGGCCTGTTGCCCCAGCTCCTGGGGAGCCTCTTTGGCCTGGGCTCTGTCGGTTGCATCAAGAACCTGAACTTCATTTTCAAAGCTCCATAAAACCTTTTCCCAAGCCTCTTTTTTCTGGGTTTCATCACACTCTGTGGATTTGACAGCCTGTGTAATCATAGAGCACAAATGATCGGAGCAGGAAATAGTGGAGACATTAGGGTGCTCCCACGGGTGAAGCTCAGAATTACAGAGCAGGACTGCCCCTGGGGCCTGCACTTCCGTTCTCCAGGCCTCCCCTTCTCTGGCACTGCAGGATGGTTGGGGATCTAAGAGACCCTGTGCGCTGCACCCTGCTCTGCTGGGGCAGACTCCAAAAGCCTGTTCATGTTGCTTTCCTGCAGATGTTCATCTGACAGGCCACCCCACCCCTACCACCACCGCTTAGCCAGCCCAGCTGCCTGGCTGACTGGAGATGGCCCTGCTGGAGCGTTTTGTGTGGGGGCTAAAAGGGAATTTTTTTCTTTTAATTTAAGCAGTGACATTCCATCAGCCTACACACTCTTAACCTGCTTTGTGAACGAAACCTTCTGACCTTTGCACACCAGTCCATGTCCTCCCCTGCAAAAGGGTTTTGAGAGTACTTGATGAGATGAAATAAACAGGCTCAAGTGCTTGTGTAGATATCCCACTCATAGGGAGCTTCACTGGGCACTTTGCATAAATTATTAATCCTCAGCAAAGAGGCCAGGCTGTCACCTCCAGACAACCTTCTGTGGTGAGGAAACCAAAGTGTAGGGAGAAGTAACTTGCCCACATTCCCACAGCTGGCTGGGCCTGCCTCTTTAGACTCACACCCAGGTCCACCTAGCACAAAGCCTGTACCCATTTTCCCGGCCACCCTGGCTTTCCGCTGTCCTCCGCTTCTCAGGGAAAAAACAGAGCTAGTGAGGGCCTCTGACAACAGCAGGCCTGCATGTTAGTTTTCCAGACTTAGGATTCTGTGGGAATTTCTGAAGGCTTAAAAAAATGTTGGATTTCTCTTGGTGATTTTTTTAGTTTTTTGTCATCTTGTGTTGAAATTGGAAAGTGTGACCACGAGATTGTTCTGTTTGAATTTGGTGATGCATTTGAGGAATACTTGAATTAATGTGTAAGAAATTGGACTTGATTGATAAAAGTTGCAGTGTCTGTGGCAGTCCGCCCGCTTCTCCCCCTACCATGTGCAGGTTGAGCGGGGACAGAGCAGGGTGTGTAGGTACTGGTGAATAGCACCACTGCAGCGATTTAACCTGCCGGCACACTGTTTTGCCCAGCAGGTTGAACTGAACGAAGGCTTGCTGTGCCGAAATTGAAATGCTAAGCTCCACTTACCCCATGTGGAGGCCACAGTGGAAACCCCAGCAACATTCTGCTTGCCCAACACGTAACTCTCTTATAGTGTGGGGTCTATCAGAGATGTGGGAGGCAGGGATGAGTTGTTGGAGATGGAGGAACTGAACGGACATGGTGCTTTTGTGGTGGTTGCGCTTTTTGGTTGCATCTTGTGGCCTTCAGAGGTTGGAGATGGGACTGTAGTTCAAGAACAAATTGTAACCTCTTGGAAATGTGGTAGGGCTAGGAAAAGGGAAGAAATATAGGCAGTGTAGAGCAGGGGTCCCCACCTCTGGGATCACATGGGTCCTTGGCATTGGGAAAACGAGCCTGCTAGGAAATGTGCTTCTGCTGCTACTTGCCATTTCAAAGCTATACTCCAGCAGCCTATTGCGTAACAACTCTTGTGTTGGTCCCATTGTCTGTCTGTCCATGCCCCATCCTTAAGGTTGGAGACCACTGGTAGGGAGAATTATAGATCTTAAAATAAATGGGACAAAACGAGGCTCCAGGCTCCTAGTAAGGAGTAGTCCTGAGAAAAGGAAAGAGTCATGCATGTTGAGTTTTTAGTTGTAGACTAGGCTGGGTTTGGGTAGACTTTGAGAGGCGGGGCTGGGAAAGAATTCCTGGAAGCAGACTTCCAGGCCTTTTGAGCTGGGAAGTCATGATCTAGAAGAAGGAACTGGTCTCTAGGCTGACACACCCACATCCACATTGCCTTGGCCTCACTCCTCTTCCAGAGGGAAACCTTGCTGCCAGAGAAGGGCCCTGTAGAGCATGGAGTCCAGCGCAGGGGCAGGTCACTCTGCTGGGGCCACCTCCCAGCTGGCTCTGATCCTGGGTGTGTCCTGACAAGCTTTGTCACCTTGGTCAAATTGTTTCCCTGCTTTGGACTTCATATATGATCTTTTCTTCCTTTCCAAACATAAAAAATAATCTCTGACTCTGACTACACCAGTGGTACTCAGGGCTGGTGGAAAGAAGTCCCAGAGCTGCCAGGTGAAGGGGAAAGAGGTTAAGGTGAAGTAGGGTTTGTCTTGTTACAGCAAACCCACAAGGCTGCTGAGCTCCAAAATCTTAGGACAGTGACCCCCCACCCTCTGCCTCAGTGTCTCCTTGGCCATTTCTGCCGTGGTTTAGAAAGGCATTAGATTCTCCCCCACCCCGTTCCCTTTGTCCCCCTCTCCAAGGGGCCTTGTACAGGGTCCGCAGGCACTCTTATCACTGAACTATAGCCCCAGTCCCTGTGCCTCACTTTTTTAATAAGCACGGTTGAAAGTGAATATTTTGGATGGAAATAAAATTACTCATTTTTCCTTTGTTCACAGAGATGCTGCAGTTTGTCAGCAATCAAGTGGGAGAGTTCCCCGACTTGTTTTCAGAGCAGCTATGTGGCTCCTTCCCTGGCGGAGGCGACGGCAGCAGCAGCAGCAGAGGCAGTGCCAGAGGGGGCAGCAGCGGCAGCGCCGGCAGCAGTGGCAGGGGCAGCAGCAGCGGAGCTGGGGACGCCGCTGTACAGCGGTCGTTTAGCCAGGTCCCGTTACCTTCCTTCTGCCCCGCTGCGGCTTCCCCCCAGGCTCCAGCCCAGCAGGTCAAAGTCCCTTCTACCACAGTTCCTACCCCCCCACGAGCAACTCCTGTTCTCCAGCCTCGGCCTCAGCCTCAGCCTGCCACTCAGCTGCAGCAGCAAACAGTGATGATCACCCCGACGTTCAGCACTGTTCCTCAGACAAGGGTCATCCAGCAGCCTCTCCTGTACCAGAATGCAGCCACCAGCTTTCAAGGTGATTGAGAAGTCAGATCTGGAACTGTCAGTCGTTGCACAGCTTGTGTGCCGGTCGCAGCCACTACAGACAGTTTGGTCCTCTTAGAGGATGACAGAATATGTATGTCAGTACGGTCCTGTCTGAGTGGCTTCCTGGTCATGGGTGGTATGAGTTTGTACAGGGAAGTTTCACATCCTGCTTCTTTTGGGTCATAATAACTGTGAGTCTGCTTCAGGGGGACTCAATGAGACTCTAACAGGTATGATAGAGACAAGACTGTCTTAGTAACAAGAAGTCTTAGCTTGAATAAAATTTGGCCTAAAACTTGGCTAAGTAGTCCTAGGGCTTTGGCCACAGGTGAGAGCCATTCATTCAGCAAATAGCTCCTGAACAAACACTGCAGACAAGAGTAGAGCTTTTAGGGACCCTGACGAGAGAGAGAGAGAGAGAGAGAGAGAGAGAGAGAGAGAGAGAGAGAGAGAGATATACACCCCACCTTTCTTCGAGAGCTTTACTTTCTCTTGTTTTATTGTTAAAAGAAAAAAGGAAAGAGTAAAGCTTTTAGAAAAGGTACTGCAAGCTGAGTGTGCTGGCTCATGCTGTCATCCCAGGTACTTTGGGAGTGGGAGCTGAGGCAGGAGGATTACAAGTTCAAAGCCAGCCTGAGCAACTTAGTGAAACCCTGTCTCAAAAAAAAAAAAAAAAAAGTAAAAACTAAAAAAGGCTGGGAATGTAGCTTAGAGTGTTTGCCCAGCATACATGAGGACCTGAATTCAATCACCATTACTGAAGGATAAGGGGAGGAAAACAACTCATCTTTCTGTGATGTGCTTCATCCTGCTAACTGTGGGGAGCCCTGGCTGGGACCAGTATTGCTCTGAATTTGAAAGAGTCTTGATAGTTCTTCAGTGGGCTTTGAGAATTTGGAGGGGCAGAGTGAAGTGCTGAGGCTATCATCCCAAAACACATTTGCCATCCAGAAAGGATGGGAAGAAATGAAGCCCTAGGGAGTTGTTGACTCAACATCTATTAACTGTTGTGCTGGGTACAGTCATTTGCCGATTAGCTTTCCTTGCCTCCACCCCAGCACCCGGTGTAATAAAACAATCTGTACTTGCTCCCTTGGAAATCGGTGTGGCCCTTATGGGATGTTGTACTCTCTCGACCAGCTTGCAAATGGCTGTGCACATCGTCTTCAGCAGCAGGTGGGGAGTTGGAATTTTTATGAGACACTCCATTCTGGGATTATTGCTGCAGCTACGGTGATAGTATGCATTCTTCATCCATGTGACTTTTTTCTCCTCTTCCCCCTAAGTCCTTCAGCCTCAAGTCCAAAGCCTGGTGACATCCTCCCAGGTGCAGCCAGTCACCATCCAACAGCAGGTGCAGACGGTCCAGGCCCAGCGGGTGCTGACACAGACAGCCAATGGCACACTGCAGACCCTGGCCCCAGCCACCGTGCAGACAGTTGCTGCACCCCAGGTGCAGCAGGTCCCGGTACGTGGCCAAAACAGTTTCAGGGAGTACTGGTGGGGGCTAGTGCTGTTCCTTGGTCAGTGATGTGGTCTAGCTAGTGAAAAGGACCAGCCATAGAGTACGTGCAGCAGCGTGTAGGCCTAGTAGGCCTGTCTGGATCTCGGGATATCCTTGTGAGCAGTACGCAGAGACCTGCTGAGCCTACTGGTGTAGGTCTGTACTGGTGTCCATGTGCACTGATACACCGGATGTGTATAAAACTGGAAAGAAATGCACTGTTGTGTTATCTGTCAGATGATTTTCTTCAGTGTATTATTTTTTGGGAAGGAGCTTGTATTATTTTTATACTCAGAAAAATATGTTTTTATGTCATATGTCATAGTGGGCTATATTTTATTACCGAATAACTTATCTCCTCCTCTTTTTTCTTGGTATTGGGTGTTGGATCCAGTGCCCTCGCCTGAGCTATGTCTCCTGTCCCTTTTTATTTATTTTTGTGGGGGAAGTGTTCCCTGGGGTCCCCTGCCTACAGCTTTTCATATGGAGATGGGATCCCTCCAGGTCACTAGGTTGCCTAGTCTGGGCTCAAATTTATTCCTGCTTCATCAGATAAGAGAGGGGTGAACCTCTGAAAAAGGGATGAACATAGACATTCCCCAAGCCCCATGGTTCTAGTGTGTTACAGAATTTAGAATCCATGTATTTCCTTAAAAAAAAAGTTAAATTTTATGTTGTGTGAGTTTATTACAGTAATAAAATTACTGTTTGAAAATATTATTCCAACCTCAGCCTTCCAGAGTGCTGGGATTACAGGTGTGCCTAACTATGACAGGCTGTAATTTACCTTTTTTTTTTTTTTGAGATATGGTCTCACTGTGTAGTTCACGGTGGTCCTAAACTTGCTATCTAGCCCAGGCTGGCCTCAGACTCCCTACAATACTCCTGCCTCTGCCTCCTGCGTGCTGGAATTATAGGCATGTGCCAGCACACCTGGCTTATGTGGTGCTAAGGAATCAAATTCAGGGCCTTGAGCTTGCTGGGCAAGCATTCTAACCTCTGTGCCGTTGCTCCAGCCCTGTAATTTATCTTAAAAAACAGGTTGTTGCTTCTCATCCACATTCCTGGCTTTCCTGAGTCTCGGCAGAGTTAGCCTTTTCTTCCTTGTCTGTCTGCTGTGCCCCATCCCCGCTCTGCCCCTGCCACATTGCTAGCTTCCAAGTCTGAAGTCTTAGGACCCAGGACCCGCTTTGGCTATCCCTCCGCCTCCCTCAACCCAGTGTTCAGGCTGTGTAGCAGAGCCAGCTTTTGAAATGAAATGGCTTTTGTGAGATTCCCTGGTGTTTTTTGATTCTCAGTTTCATGAAGAGTGTCTTATTTTTGCTTAGGGAGCTTATGCAGGAAGAAATTTAAGGAAAACTCTTACTTTTCTTTTCCTTTTCTTCCTTTTCATCCAGGTCCTGGTCCAGCCTCAGATCATCAAGACAGATTCCCTTGTTTTGACCACACTGAAGACAGATGGCAGCCCTGTCGTGGCAGCAGTCCAGAACCCGGCGCTCACTGCCCTCACCACCCCCATACAGACAGCCGCCCTTCAAGTACCCGTAAGAGCCGCCTTCCCGTAGGCCCTTTTGCCCCCACTGCCTTTCTCAGAGATGGTTGCCTTCACAAATGTCAGTCTGCAGGCTGAGTAGGTATTGGAACCTCTGTGGAATATGCTGTTCAAGTTGGAAATACCACCTCGGTTTTGGTTTTGCTTTCCCTTCGGTGTTAGATGGGAGTCCTGGGGTCTGCAAGGGAGTGGATGAGCCTCAGAGGAGCCCCGGAGGCATAGGACCATCACCACTTATGTCCTATTAACGATGGAGGTTTGGCTTCTGAAGAACCCTGGAACTACCAGGAAAGGAAGGGCACCACGTGAGGGCTGTGGAAGGCGTCTGTCCTTCAGTTATGGAGTCTCAACCTCTTTCAGTATCCTGTGACAAGAGTCTGATCTAGTAAAAGGTGATTAAGAATTTAGAAGCAGGTGCTGGAGGAATGGCACAGCAATTAAGGCCCTGAGTTTGATTTCCCGACACCACATAAAGCTGAGCATGGTAGCGTACACCTGTAACGCCAGCACTCAGGAGCCTGAGGCAGTCGGATTGTCCTGAGTCCAAGGCCAGCCTGGGCTACACCAGTGAGTTCAGGACTAGTCTGGGCTACAGAGCAAGACCCTCTCTCTCTCTCAAAAAAAAAAAAAGAATTTAGAAGCACTAGCTTTATTCATAAAAGCCAAGAGCTGGAAAAACCTAGGTATCCATCCACAGAATTAATCAAAAATTTATGCTATGCAATGTAAGTGTGCTGAGCAATAAGAGGAAAATAAAACTGTTGATACATAAAACAGTATGGCTGAATTTTACGAATCGTACAGAGCAAAAAATGTATTCACACTTAGGATTCCAGTAATGTGAAGGGCTAGGTGTGGTGGTGCCTGCCTGTAATCCGAACACTCTGGGAGGCTGAGGCTGAAGAGTCATAGATTGGAGGAGCCCTGTCTGGTGATTACGCAACCTTGAGAAATCCTGTCTTAAACGTAAAAGGGTTGGGCTGTAGTTCATTGCAAAGACCATTGGTTCAGTACCCAAAAAAATAGAACAGTCAAAATAGTTGGAATGGAGTCAGAGCAGTGATTACAGGGGAAGGCATATGAGGGAACTTTCTAAGGGGAGAATTGTTTCTTAGCCTGGGTGGTTGCAGGTGTTGTGTGTATAGGCAAGACCTCACCAAGGTCAACACTTAAGATTTATGGCTTTTATTATGTATGAGTTATTTCTTGATGAATAAAGAAGTTGAGCAGCTTTTTTGCTTATTGGCTATTTGGATATTGAAGCCATTTATTGAAGAAAATAAAGCTAAAATTAGTAAACATAGAAACAAAAAGAGAGGAAAGCAGAGATGAGGGCTAGAAGGGGAAAACCTCTATGATTGTTGGCCTATTTATTCAATAAAATAGATCTGATTTAGAGTGTCATTTCTACCCTTGAGCTCTTTGTTGACCACGTTGTAGAAAGAAATGTAATAATGTACATAGTTGTCATTAATTGTCATTTGAGAAGAAAAGAATGTGTCACATACCAGGAGGAAGATTTCTCTGGTGCCAAATAATATGATATAAACCTCACTGAGTATGGGTTCAGAGGTAGGGAACAGTTTCAGCAAAGCAGAAATTGTATAGCTTGTTTCTGACACTCCAGATCAAAAGCCAAAACATATTTAGCCATATTAATCCTTGAGTGGTATAGTGAGTCTCAAGAGAGGTAGTCACTGAGGTGCCTTAAATCATGGGGCCATTGGTGTCCTGACTTACTTAACCTAGGAAGGATCTCAGGCCCGAGGAGGCATTGCCGGAGGATGCCATACAGCCAGGAGCAAGCAGCTTTGTGTTGTGGCATTGCTCTACTCAGACTAACAGGGATCCTTCTGCTTTTGTTCTAGACCCTGGTGGGCAGCAATGGGACCATTCTGACCACAATGCCTGTGATGATGGGGCAAGAGAAAGTGCCCATCAAGCAGGTGCCTGGGGGAGTCAAGCAGCCTGAGCCCCCTAAAGAAGGGGAAAGGCGGGCAACACACAATATCATTGAGAAGCGGTATCGCTCCTCCATCAATGACAAGATCATCGAGTTGAAGGATCTGGTCATGGGGACAGATGCCAAGGTAGGTGCCAAGCAAAATGGTGTTTCATGTTCTATCACATACCCTCTACCTGTCTTTGCCATGCAAATCCAGGAGATCATAAGCATAAGCTGAGTAAGCCCAAGAATGAATTTAGAGGTGCATTCTTCTTAAAACATCTTAGTGTTTGTTAAGATGTAAAATGTTACCATAAGGGGACTGCTGAGGATTGGTAAAGCAGTGACCTTTGACTCCCCTAGGACCAGCTGGCATACTCTTAGTTGTGTTGAGGGTTGTTTCCCCTATTAGGAAAAAAGAGAGAGAAAGCAGAGATTGAGTCCAAGACCGACAGCAAACAGGAAATTGACTTTTCACATATTTCTAGTATTTTGATGATTGGTACCTTTTGACAAGTAGGTTTTTTTGGTTGGTTGGTTTTGGTTTTTGTTTTATTTTACTTAATACCCATTTACCTTTACTCCTATTTTGAGATCAGGTTTATTTTCCTTACAGCCTACAAACTTTTAAGGTGTATTTCTTAAGTAAAAGTATATTGTTACTTAAGATAACTATCCAAAAATACTCTGCTTTTTCTTTTTTTGTGGTGCTGGAGGTAAAACCCAGGGCCTGATGTCTGCTAGGTCAGCACCCTACCACCATTTTTTGGTTTGTTTTGTTTTGTTTGGCTTTTGGGGGGAAGTGTTTTTTTCTTAGTTTGTTTTGGTGGTAGGATTGTAGAAAGAAGTAGAAATATTTATTATGTATCAGGTATGTGCCAGGCTTGAGGCTAAACACTTACATACTCTCTTGTTTAGTCCTCCCTGCCAGCCTCAGATATCCATGCTGTCTTTTTCCTCATTTAAGGAAGACTAAAGTGCGGCTCAGGAGTAGGGAGTATCTTATCCCAGGTTGCCAGATCTGAACCCACGTGTTGCACCCCCTCAGCCGTGCTCTCTGCCTTCAGGCTCTGTCCTGCACTGGTTTTATTGTGTTACGCTTGTCTTCCTTCCCAGATGCACAAGTCTGGCGTTCTGAGGAAGGCTATTGATTACATCAAATACTTACAGCAGGTTAATCATAAACTGCGCCAGGAGAACATGGTCCTGAAGTTGGCAAATCAGAAAAACAGTAAGTGTGCTCATGGATGAAGGAGTGTCATTTGGGAGGAACCGCAGATGGGTATGAGGCCCAGCCCAGCCCAGTCCTGACCTCACTTGGCTGTGTGAAATCAGGTCATTTTTCAGGTGGAATTTTTTCTTTTTTTTGCAGAGCTCCTGAAGGGCATCGACCTTGGCAGTCTGGTAGACAATGATGTGGACCTGAAGATTGATGATTTTAATCAGAATGTCCTTCTGATGTCCCCCCCGGCCTCTGACTCAGGGTCTCAGGCCGGCTTCTCTCCCTACTCCATTGACTCTGAGCCAGGAAGTCCCCTCTTGGTTGATGCAAAGGTATGGATTTTGAAATCTCCTGACCCTTGAAAATTTGTCCATTTTCCCTAAGAAAATAGTGGGAAGGTTGGAGGAGTGGCCAGAGCAGTTGCTAAGAAGGCCTGGGCTATAGAGGAGCAGGAATTCTGAAATGAATTAGGTCCTAGAAAATAAAGAGAAATTGATGGGGGTTGGGGTGTCCCTAATCCTTGCTCTAAAAGGATCCATCCGAGAAGAACCTATGCCGGATCTAGAATGGGGGTGCGAAAGACAAGGAGACAGGCTGTCAGGCGGTGGGCTCTGGGAATTGCTGGAGGCGCCTCATTACTTCTATCTGCCTGTAATGGGCCTGGCAAGACCACTTTGAGGCTGATCACTTGGTTTAAGACAGGCTGCCTCTGGGTCCTCTTTCTGGAAATGACTACAGTTTGCAAGCGAACAGATAACATTCCAGCCAAGAGCTTTTAATTGTCAAAAAGCCCCTGGCAATTGAAGTTTAATGGACTTAGTTAAAAGAGGCTCGGAGCCTAACGATCTTGTGGAGACCACTGGGTCCTGTACTGCATTTTGTTTGACACTAGGACACTGGTAGTTTTTTACTCCAAAAACAAAGTTTTGTTCTACTTTATGTTTTTGGCTAAGTTGTTCATTGTATCATATGCTTACTTCTACTAAGGAAGCTGTGTTTTTTAAAAATAACTTATGAAGTGTGATTCTGTCTGGTAACAGTAAGCCATATGCTATATGAATTGAAGTTAGCTCCAAGTCATCAGAAGACATTTTGAAATGGTTTTAAAATATTAAAAAGAAGTGTCGTGGTGTGTCCACAGCAAGACTCAGGGAAAACCTAGTGCAGCCTTCCTTTCTCTCCATACCTGTGGGCCCTCTGGGTCGCCAGGGACTCCACCTCTATTTACGCTTTTGTAAAGTGGGAGGGGGAAAGCACTATTCTCGTTTTAAAACAGGCAGATTTCTTTAGATATATCTACAGCAAAGTATGGCCTTCAGTCGTCTTTATTGAGGTATAACCGAAGCACAATAAAATATACCTATTTAGTCTTAACACATGTGCATACCTGTGTAACTATCAATCAAAATCTTGAGTACTTCCCTCATCCCCAGAAGCCCTTTCCTAACGCTTGGTAGATGGTTTGCACCCCTCTTGTCAAGAGCAACCATTATTCCCACAGACTTCCTGTCACTTAGATTCATTTTGTTTTGTTTTTGCCTTTTTTGGAATTCTCTAGAAACAGAATTATGCAGTGTATTCTACTTTGTGGTAGAGAGGTCTATTTTAAACAAAAACTCCTCTGCCTTTATTCTTTGTAGTTTTCTTGGTAGGCTAGAAGGAGAATGATGCAATGTTGGAGCCACAGTTTGTGAATTGCAGAGTTATCGCTTTCTCCTGGCTTTGTTCCTGTCTGGCTTAATTGTCTTGAGTTGAACCTCCCAGTGTGTCTCCTGGTGTATATATATATATATATATATATGAGTAAACTGTTGTAAAAACCCACACAGAATTTATTCCAACCCCGAGGCCCTCTTTTGAAGGTCAAAGATGAACCGGACTCTCCTCCCGTAGCACTTGGCATGGTGGACCGCTCTCGAATTCTGCTGTGTTTTCTCACCTTCCTGGGCCTCTCCTTTAACCCCCTGACTTCCCTGCTACAGTGGGGAGGTGCCCACGACCCTGACCAGCACCCATACTCAGGTTCTGGCCGCAATGTACTGTCATTCGAGTCAGGTAAGTGGCGGGGAGAAGGGCAGGATTGTGCTACCTGGGTATAGGTGAACTGCTGTGGCAAGAAAGGGACCTCCTGAAGAAACCATATGGCTTATCTGCCAGGTTCTCCTAGTAGTAGAACCTAGTAGTCTAAGGACTACTGGGCCCCAAGTGCTTGCTTACGACAGAGACTGGCATATATTACATTTTAGAAATGACCAAGCAAACCCAGGCTTAGTCAGAAAAGGCAAAACAAATCAGGAATCTGCACTGCTTTAATTGCTCTATGGCACAAGTCAAGGAATATCAGGTGGTGCCTGGTTGAGGGAAGATGTGATTTTTTTTTTTTCCTGAGTTTGAGACCAATGTCCTAACCCTCTTTGGATTAGGTTTCCGTGGTGCCGAGAGCTACAGGATTCCTGTGTAGGCTATAGAATTGTTCATACTTTATTCTAAAAATGAGATAGAGCGCTCTTTGATGTCACGCTGCTGGGGTTCACCAGGTGCCTGGCTGCTCCACAAGGCCCTACTTGGCGGGCTCAGCTGAGGCACCTCTCCTTAGGTTCTGGGGGCTGGTTTGACTGGATGATGCCAACACTTCTCCTGTGGCTGGTAAACGGTGTGATTGTCCTGAGTGTCTTCGTGAAGCTGCTGGTCCATGGGGAGCCAGTGATGCGGCCACATTCACGCTCCTCCGTCACCTTCTGGAGGCACCGGAAGCAGGCTGACCTGGACCTCGCCAAGGTGAGTTCTGTCATCTGCCTTTCCTCATCTTTCTCTAGACTTTGCCAAGAACTCAGCAAATGGTGTTGAGTGTCCTATGTGGATGAAGTCCTGTGGCTGATACTGTGGTGACGGAAAGGTAAAAGGGACCTTGTGGCCTGAGCAGTCACAGGGCCCTAGAGTAGAAGGCCACCTATGCTTAGGTCATGCCATGCCCGCAAGATGATGTGTTGTCTGTAGTGTGACAGCAAGGCTAGGGTACTGTAGTAGCCTGAGGTAGAAGAGAAATGAGTTCCAGTTCAGAGAACTGGAGATGTGAGTGGGGTTGTCCCGGACAGGGAAGACAGGCTGTTTGGTGACCAGCAAGTTTGGTGGCTCTGTCCAAGTGCAGGAGTTTGTTAGTGAGAGGTGGAGCAAAAGTTGGTAGTATGGCTAGGCCCAAAGGAGAGAGGGTTTCAGCCAGTAACTGATTTAGGACTTTGTTTCTAGTTCTCTGGAAAACCAGAGAAGATTTTTTGAACAGGAAAAGGGGGGCAGGAAAGTTTTCATTTGAAAACAGAATGGATAGCTTATGGAAAGGATTCAGCAGCAGTTTACAGAAACTGAAAGAAAAAGTTAAACATACATGTGTCAATAAGCACATGAACCTGAACACTGTAGGGCTAAGCCATGAGCCTGCTCGTCCCTCCTGTACAATTTGCAGTGCCTTCAGTTAGGCAGCCTGGATGGGTCATCCATGCCCAGGCTGTGGATCCTAGCATACAGATGTAATTTGAGGGCTCTGTTCCCATAATGGAGATCCTACAGCAGGTGCGTCCAGCCTGCAGCCCATTGTTTTGTTTTGTTTTTGTTGGTGTTGTCCTCTTTTTAAAAAATTAAAATTAAGTGTTTTAAAAAGGAAGTTTAATATTTATACATAGAAACCTAACTATTTATATCATCTGTATGTGGCCCAACATAGTTTCTCTTCACTGAAACAAAACAAAACAAAAAAACCACAGAAACAAAGGAAAAAATATCCAGGGCATTGAACTTGCCTGTCCTAAAGGCAGGTTTGGGTATGTATTAGGTGGGTATTCTTGTGGCTGTGTGAGATGTAAAATGCACAGAAACAACACAGGATGCTCATAGACCTGGTAAAAGATGAAGGCAAGGACCTGGTGTTGAAAGGAAAGGCAAAACTAAAGAAATATTTGAGATATAAAATGGAAAGGAAATGACAGTGATGTCTCAAAAAATGGAAAAGGCTGAAGACATGGCAGGCTTTTCCTAGGCTGTGTTACGTAGAAATGCTGAAAGAGGCCACTATAGAGTTAATAGTGCCCAGGAAGTCAGCCCTGGGCCTGAGCAGGATCAGGCCCCATCCGTGGGGTTGGGAAGCTGTGTGTCTGCAGGCAAGGGTGATGGGGAGGAGAACTGGATTGGTGATGAGGAAGGGGCAAGAGCCAAAGACTGAGGCTGGGGAACAGCCAACCTTTTAGGGAAAGGCAGGGAAGGAGCCGGGAAAAGCCTGCCTCCTGTGGAGAATTGTCAGTACAGTGCTTCTCCTGGCAGAGAGGGCACCGAATAGAAAGAGAGAGGTTGTTAGACCCTCCCGGGTTGGCAAAGCATTCATCCAGATGCATGTCAGGATGTTCAGCTGGGAGAATACCTAAAAACATGGTACAGTCGCTTAGAGGCCCCAACCCCAGAGGTAGTTGTTCAGTAGCTGTGGGGTAGAACCCAAGTATTTGCTTTTCTGGACCCAGATGCTGTTGGCCTCTGGACCACCCTAAAAACCTAAAGGTACATGCAGTCAATAGAAATCCGTGTTACCATGTTACATATAAAAGCTAATTTGGGGAACTATGAATAGCATTTGCTCAAAAATAGAGCACAGTGCAGACCAGTTTAGTGAAAATACTGGGAAATACCGTACAATATCAGCAGTGATTCTAAGGGATCAGATTACACATGGTATCCAAAAAAAAAAAAGCCCAGAGCAAGGCCAGTGACCTGTGCACCCTTTGCCTTGTAGGGAGATTTCGCAGCAGCTGCAGCCAACCTACAAACATGTCTGTCGGTTTTGGGCCGGGCACTGCCTACTTCTCGCCTGGACCTGGCCTGTAGCCTTTCCTGGAATGTGATCCGCTATAGCCTGCAGAAGCTGCGCCTGGTGCGCTGGTTACTCAAGAAAGTCTTCCAACGTTGGCGGGCCACCCCGGCCACTGCAGCTGGCTTTGAGGATGAAGCTAAGGCCAGTGCGCGGGATGCAGCCCTGGCCTATCATAGGCTGCACCAGCTGCACATCACAGGTGAGGGAGTTTTGCTCATGCCCAGCTTGCTGAGAGGCCCCCTGCCTCTGTTTCTTAGCTTCCCTTGTTCCCTTTCCAGGTCTCCACTCTGGTGAAAGCCCCGTTAGTACTGCTTTTTTAGGCCAACCTTCAGCCTACATTTGCACTGTGGCTCATCATTTATAAGAGGCCCTTTTTTTTTTTTTTTTTTTTTTTTACAGAAACATCGCCATACTCGTAAGTGTGTCAGGTAAACAATGGCACATCACAGATCAGGTGGTGATGATTCTTGAATTAATTATGAGGGTTCAAATTAATGGCATCTTAGATCAAAGGAAATAGGATCATTTGTTTCCTTCACTAAGTTCTTTTTAGAAGGGACAGGCCAGCAAGTGGGTAACACTGAGTATAGTGTATTAGAGTCAGCAGCTGGAGCATGTTTTCATTGGCCTTGCAAAAGGCCAGGGCCCATTTCAGAATCTAGACATCTGCAAGGATGTAGAGGTTAGCACCTGTGCAGGAGATGAGCCTTCTGGGGAGAGGAATGTTCCAAAGGAGGAGCCCAGAGTGAGCCAGGGAAGGAGAAGATGGGGGATCCAGGACACGGGCAGGAAAGATCTGCATGTGAGGTTGGGACCCCTGTAGTGTGTCCCAGGATCCAGTGAAGGGCATTAGATAGTGATCAGTCAGATTTGTAATTCTAACGTTCAGGAGGTTCACTGTGATGATAGCAAGTAGAAATGGGACCCAAGAAGAGCAAGGTCAGACTCAGGCCAAGCAGGAGCTGAGGAAGCTTGAAGATGAGAGATGCTAAAAGGACAGATGGAGAGAAAATTAGCAGATGGACTTGGACGTGAGGACTCATTGAATAGGAGCCAGCTAGCGTGAGCTTTCCTGGCTCCTTGCTTGGGAGTGTAGGAGAACGATGGTGCACACGGAAAGATGGAGGAAACGGGGGAAGAGTGGCTTTCCTGGAGAAAGGTGTTGCTCTCCATTCTGGACACGTGTCAGTGAGCCATGGAAGGAAAACGTTCTGTAGGCACCGGGACCAGCAAGGAAGTAAAAACCAGGGAGCTGGTGAGAGGGGACATCCAGAACACCTCGCAGAAGGACATGCAGAGCGCTAGAGTGTAGGGGAGCAGTCTAGAGACACCGCAGGAGGATGGAGAGGTTTGATGTGAGGCAGAGAGGCTGAGGAGGAGAGAGAGCGCTGCTGGGACATCCGCCAGTAGTGAGATGGCTACCAGAACAGTGACTAGGCTGTGGTCCCAGGAAAATGTTGAGCATCGCTAATGACTTCAGGGAACTTCAGCCAGAAGCCAAGTAGACCCAGGTACCAAGGATGAAGGAGTGACTAGAAGATAAGACAGTGGGCCGTCTGTGCCGTTTAAACAGAGGAGTTTTAGGAGAAGGACCATATCTGTGATTCTTCCTCCATTTTTTTCTCTATCATTCAGTGTGCCCTTGGAATTGACAAGCCCCAGAGACATACAGGTCTCTAAATAGGAGACTGTGTCCTCCTGCCTGTCAAGTGCCACAGAATTCTGGCTGGGAAACTTTCTGTCATGTCCCCTGCATGTGCACTGAGCATTTTTTGGGCCAAGACTAGTAGGAGACACTGAGGGGACAGACGTAACTACAACATGGTTTCCACACTTCTGCCTCCTCCGCCCCCTGCAGGGTAAAGCTCAGTGCTTCATAGATGAGACAGATATCCTAGGCCAGTAGAGAATGAACTCTGGGGGCCAAGGTGTATGTACTGATACAAAGATGGCCCAGTAAGGTCAAGAGGCCTGGATTTGCCGCCATCTGGACCTTGGCATGGCACTTCCATTCTTACCCTTGCTGCCTCCTTCCCTCTGTGAAGATCAAAATAAGTAGCATTATGAAACACTCAAGACAGCCATGATGCAACTGTGTCCTCCAACCTGGGATCACCCCAGCTGGGCTGCTAGGAACACGCCTCTGGCCTTCCACCTACTAATTTGATATGTGGTAGGCCCCCGTTGTTCAGTGTCATGTTACTCCCCCCTCAGTTGGATGTGTGCTTAATTACATATTGTGGGTGAGGTTTTTTGAGACGGTCTCGTTGTGTAACCCAGGCTGGCTTTGTACCCATGGCCATTCTCCTGCCTCAGCTTCCAAGGTGCTTGGATTTAGTTGTATGCTACCATGTCTGAGTTATTTAGGGAGATTTTTTTTCCTACTGAAAATAAGATTCAGATCTTTTCTGTTTGTTCTTTTAATTTTTCCTTATCTTCACTGAAATGTTTGAAGACTCAGTACTCTTACCTGCAAAATATGCCTATGCTGTTGCCGCTGTTGGGGAAGATGTTGCACTGTGTACCTGAGTCTTGTTCAACTGGCAGTTATAACAGGTCTTACAGTACAGTGCTGGTGCCGTGTCGGCACCCATCCGGTGCGGTGGACGGAAGCACACAGCTGCGGCTCGCAGCACCTGGGCTCCCCTCCAGGCCTTCTCCTCACCTCCTCTCTCCTCTGTTACCATTCTCATTCTGGCTGTACTGGAGAAAGCAAGGAAATGTTTGTTTTGGGCAATCTGCCAACTAGTGTTTGTTTCTGGCCACCCCAGGGAAGCTTCCTGCAGGGTCTCCATGTTCAGATGTGCACATGGCTCTGTGTGCCGTGAACCTGGCCGAGTGCGCTGAGGAGAAAATCCCATCAAGCACACTGGTAGAGATCCATCTGACGGCCGCTATGGGGCTCAAAACCCGGTGTGGAGGAAAGCTGGGCTTCCTGGCTGTGAGTACCCCCCCTTCCCTTCCTCCTTCCCCTTCTACTCCCCCTTCCCCACCCCTCCCCTCCCCTTTCTGCAAACCTCTGCTAAGTACCTTCCCCAGTCAGAAGATAGAAGAAGTGTGGTCTCTGCCCTCAGGTGCCTACCACTTGCAGGTGTAGGCGTTCATGCACTCACTTGGTCCTCAAGCACCTAGAGCAGTGAATGAAAACATCCAAGATTCCTGCCCTCCCTGCCCTTACAGGCATAAGCCTACTGTGTGGGACATCCTGGTGCCCTGTGTTAACAAGATTGGCTCAGAGATACTGTGGAACTGTACTTGGGGGTTAATATTCTACTTTTAAATCTTGGAATCTTCTGTTTATATTTCCTGGCCCTTGTATTTACCCAAAAGGTGTATCAGGAAGCTGTGCCGATCGCAGTGCTGTGAATCCAGGATTCGGTGCCTGTGTACGAGGAGTTCAGGTCGAACCTGGGGCGGCAGCTGAGTTTATCCAGTACCTTCAGTGTGCTGGCAGGTTCCAGCCTTCAGCATGCACAGCTACCTAATTCCTCGTCCTTGGTATTGCCAGTTCATAGCAGCTGCTGATCTTGGGCTTTCTCTTATTCTGGCAGAGATAGGCCCCATTGACTTGTTGTACACTTTGAGTAGATTGTTAAACACATTAGATATGTTTAAAGTGAAATTTTAATACCTCAGTGTGTTTCTGTATAAATGTAATAGGGGTAATGAGCTGAGAATGAGCAGGAACATGGATATATGTTTCCTAGAGTACATACATCACAAAAGTCTGAGTGACACAGACTACAAGGAAACCAAGTCTTTTCTGTATCCCCATCCTGTTTCTGTGATTATAGGTAAAAATATCTGTTCATTCATTCATTCATGCTCCCTGGCCTTCTCTGGCCTGAGCATCCACGCTGGGCCAGGCCCTTCCACAGTGAGCAGCGCCTCTGCCCTGCCCTTAGGAAAAGTGCAGCTTGACACAAGGAATCCAGATGGGCCAGGCCTTCAAGGACAGGTGCTGGGGCATGCTGAGCTCCTGGCTGAGGCTTAGGGAAAGTCACAGTGGGCTTCCTGTGGAAGGTGAATACTGAGTGGGAGAGGACACGGTGACAAGGCCTCTCCCCTACTCAGTTTGTCTTAGTGTCTGGGCCAGTATCACACTTGAGACTTCTTTGCCCATAAAAAAGTGTTCCGCAGACATTCATTTTTATTTTATCAGAGCACAACACACTTCGAAACAAATGCACACATTTTGCCTTACATAGCTCAGTGGTTAGAACACTTTCCTGAAAGGAGCAAAGCCCTGGGCTCAAGTCCCAGCACCACATAAACTGGGTGCAGTGGTTCATGCCTATAATTCCAACGCTTGGGAGGCTGAGACAGGGGGATTGCTATGAATTTGAGACCAGTCTGGACTACATAGTGAATTCAGGACCAGTCTGGACTACAGAACAAGACTTTGTCTCAAAAGATTAAAATAGTCTCTACCCAGGTATGGTGGTACAGACCTAGAATCCCAATATTCTGCAGGGCTAAGGTGCAGGGATCACTAGTTTGAACACAGCCCTGGCATCTTAGTGACATAACAAGACCCGATCTACATAAAAATGGATGGAGTGTAGTTCAGTATGAAGGCCCAGAGTTCAATCCCTAGTTATTACCCTTCCCCCCAAAAAAATTGTTCCTAAAAGCCAGGTTCTGTGTTGTGTGTCTGTAGTTGCAGTTACTTAAGAGGCTGAGGCCACGAGGGTTGCTTGAACTCAGGAGTTTAAGCCAACAGGATAACACAAAAATTGTCTCAAAAAAAAAACAAACAAATTGTCTCTGTCCTTGAGCCCCCCTATATTCCCAAAAATATTTTGTATGCCTACCAAAGCTGAGGTTGGCTTAGCTTTACATATTACTGTGTTTCCCCAGAATTGTTCTCCACATAACAACATAGACCTAGTACCATTCACTTCATGTGATTATACCCTAAAGCTCGTTTCCATCTTGACATCTTTCTTTATAGTTTCTTTTTTTTTTTTTTTTTTTTTTTTTTTTTTTTTTTTTTTGAGACAGGGTCTCACTCTGCAGCCCAGGTTGGTTCTGAACTCACTTTGGAGCCCAGGCTGGCCTGGGACTCAGAGCAATCCTCCTGTCTCAACCTCCCGAGTGCTGGAATTACAGGCGTGCACCATCACGCCCAACTTATGTGGTGGCTGGGGAATCGAACTAGGCTACTTAGCGCTTGCTAGGCAAGCACTTCAGCCGCTGAGCCATTCCTGTTTGCTGTCTTCACACACCTTTGTGAGAACTTCCTCAGACTGCATCTCTAAAGATGGTAGCGCGGGGCCGAAAGTAAATATTCAAAGCTTTAGTATCTCCTGATTCTTTTACTGAGTAAGAGGGGAACTGTGGCCTCTCAGGTTGACTGCTCTTTTCTGTTCTCTATGGGAAGAACAGATTAAGACAGCCAGACAGTGCTTCCTTAAACAGGAAGAAACTTTGAATTTGGAGAGATCAATTTAACTAGCAAGTGAACCAGGTGTTGTGCCCCTGAAAATGGCTTAGACCACAGGCTCCTGGACTTTTCAGGTTCACGGCACTGTGTGTCTCACTACTTTTTTTATGGCCAAAAGAATACCTAGTGATATAGTTCAGTTCTGTTTCAGTAGTTTGAGCATCCTAACAAATTCGGTGTTGTTGTTGTTGTTGTTGTTGTGTATTTTTGTTTGTTTTTTTGGGATACAGAGTCTCCCTGTAGTCTTGGCTGGACCTGAGTTCACTGTGTAGCCCAGACTGGTTTCAAACACAGGGCTGTCCTCTTGCCTGAGCCTCTGGAGTTGTGGGATTACAGGCTTGTGCTACCACGCTAAGCTTATGTGGTTGGTACTGGGGAATAGGGCCCAGGGCCTTGTGCTGGCTGAGCAAGTACTCAAATCGCTGAGCTACGGCCCTAGCCCTTAGGTATTGATATCTTAACAGCTTAGTAGCCACTTGAAAAAAAGGTAGCCATACTTGAAATTGAACAAAGAAATAATTTTATGTGTGTATTTATTGTTTGTTTTGTGATAATAGAGACTGAAACCAGGGCCTTCTCACTGAACTACATTCCTAGCCCTGTTTCTTTACTTTGAGATGGGCTCACTAAGTTGCTAAATTGCTCAGGCTGGGTTCAAACTTGCCATCCTCCTGCTTAAACCTTCCACAGGACTGGGATTACAGGCATGCATTATAACACCCAGCTGTATTTTTTATTCTTAATAACTGTGATTACTTACTAATGAGATGCTATGTCTGCTAAGCACTGCACACTCTCATAAGTCTGAGCCTCACACACACTCCCATTTCCTGTTCTCCACTGATTTCTCACACAGTACAACCTGCTAAACCCAGCTGCAAAAAAATACAGCATCACTTAAGGGAAGGCACACAGACTTGCTTTGTCACTGTGGACTAACTACCTCAGCCTTGTAGTTCATGTAAGTCCAGCTGCTCCTGAGCATTAGTTCCCCTCCATAATTGCAAATATCACTTGGCTTCCGTGAGTGTTCGGTGGTGCTTCAGGATGGCTTGGAATACGGTCTGAGAGTAGTAGGGTGAGCCAGGTGCTGGGGACACAACCTGGAGTTGGGACTGGCCCCAGAGTATGGGATGGCTTTCAAGATAAACTGCTCTGGAGCTCCTGCCATGGCCTCCCACATAGGCAGTTAGCAAGTGAATTATCAGAGTAGGATAGCAGGCTCAGCTTGAGAGAATTCTGGTATCTACAAAATTGAGGAAAATTTTTTTAAAAATTAGCAAGTTGTCATAGGGCTATAATGCCAACAAAATTAAAAGAGCAACACAAGTTATTTTCCCAATTTCCCTTACTGAAACCAGGCAGTAGCTCTGCCTATCCCAGATTTATATTTCTGACTAGTTCAAACCACTAAATGCAACTCCTCCTACTGTGATTTGTTACAACTAAAATTTTTTCATTTGTTCTAACTAAAATTTTCCATTTTTAAGAATTCATCTGGGTCAATCCACACTTCCGGGTCCCCTTCTGACCAGCAAACTCTACACCCACCTATTTTCCTCTCCCCTTCTGTAATTTTTCCATTAAAGTGTTCTCTTTACAACCTTAAAAAATTAAGCTTAAAAATCTATTTTAACTTAATGGTTTCCTAAATGTCTTCTGTGGGTTCCACTTATATGAGGTTTTGTTTCTGGTTTTTGCTTGACATCGTGGCCTTTCTCAGAGACCGGTTGATTCTCAGTTTCCTTTGGAGCGCCCTTACCTGTCGGGCCTGTGGAGCAGACTAGGAGACGTTGCGGCCAGTTGTTGCAAGGCCCCGAATCAAGTACACATCGCGTTCACGCACCTCTTCTCATTGCTCAGCGGCTGCCCGTCCGTGGCTGCAGTTCCAGGCTCAGACTCAGCCAGTGCTTTGCAGGCGTTTGCAGAAGTTGTGTTAGTGCCCTGACCTTGTGATGAGAAATTTAAGTGAAATGCTTCTTTTATCCATAAGCTGCCATGCAGTGTCCCTGTACGTATCTGTGGTGCAGTTTGGCCAGATAGTTGCCTCCCAGATTCAGACAACTGCCTCCGTGTTTCCCTGGAGAGAGGCAGTCTTCCCTGTCTGTGCTCTTGACTTGTGGCACTTTGGCTGTGCTATTTCTGAGCCTGGCATTCAAGTCTTTTGAAGCTGTTACATTAGCTGATGGCTGCTCAGAGCCCAGTAAAGGTCAGAACCACTGGGCTGAACCAGACCATGAGGCAAGTGCCCTCCGCAGCAGCTGAAGTGGAAGGGGGGCCTGGCCTGCAGCTCGGCATCCCTTGTTGAGCTTCCTGAGTTTGCTCTGTGTTTCTCCCATCATCCTCTGCTCTGCTGCTTGCTCAGATTGACCATACCAGGAAGTTTTACAGGCCAGTAACTGGATTTTAGAGTAAGGATATTCGGAGGGTAGAGGGGGAGGAATTTCTGAAAATATGGCAGACAACACTGCCCCTGCAATTCTTACCAGCAGGGCCCTGAAACGATGTTGTCCTGGCAGGTGGAGGAGGGATGTAGAGACGGGGACTCTGATGCTTTGAATTGCTCAGCGAGGGGCTGGAGGAATAACGCAAGACCATGAACTGAACTCCCCAGCACCACATAAACTGGGCATGGTGGCACAGGCCTGTATCCCAGCACTTGGGAGGCAGAGGCAGGAGGACTGCTGTGAGTTCACATCCAGCTTGGGCTCCATAGTGAGTTCAGGGCCAGCTAGCCTACACTACTACGTAAGATAGGCACCGTGGTTCACACCTGTAATCCTAGCGCTTGGGACGCTGAGTCAGGAAGGTTACTGTGTTTGAAACTGGCTTGGGCTAAATAGTGAGTTTGGGACCAGCTTGGATTACAGAGTGAGACCCTGTCCAAAAAAGGATTGCCCAGCAACAAGGCTTTAAAAGTCTCCTCGTGGTCTTCTGCTTAGGAGGGGGCTCACTCGGGGAAGGGTTTTCTGAGCAGCCACCCTAGCAGTGCCATGCGTGTGCATGTGCCTGTACATTCTTGGCCAGGCCTCCGCGCTGTCCCCCAGTGCTGCCTTGTTTGGCCCTGAAGGCCGGCTTTATGCCAGCCATTCTTCTAAACTCTGCAGTCAGAAGTGAAAGATGAAAAGGTAGCACAAACAGAATAGGGTTTTGCTTTTAAAATGCTTTAAAGTATAGGAAGTTGTCGTGTTGTGAGAAAAAGTTCCACGACTTAGGGAAGTCAGCGGTAGCAGAGGTGAAGATAAAGTATGGACACCCCTGTGCCATTTTGCAGGTTAAATGCCTGCAGGCAAGAACTAGATTTCCGAACGGTTAGACAGGCCCAGCACGGCAGGATCCACACAGGCCCCTGTGCGCCTTGGGCTGCTTTTCCCTCCCTCTCCCTGCTAGGGTTTGGACCTGGTGCCCTGCCTGGCAGGCTCCCCAGAACAGAGCCACTTGCCCTGGTTTCTGTAGTGGGGTTCATTTCTAGAGTCTCATGTAGGCCTTTCTGTGGATCGCGTTGTCCCATTCTTGACCCCTCCCATCCCCAAGACAACCTTTGTCCTCTTGCTTTCTGTTGACCCCGCAAGGATGCAGCCAGCTTTCTGCCACTTCGGTGTGTCACCCCCCATCCTTGTTCTTCCACAGAACTACTTCCTCAGTCGTGCGCAGAGCCTGTGTGGCCCTGAGCACAGCGCTGTCCCAGACTCTCTGCGCTGGCTCTGTCACCCACTGGGCCAGAAGTTTTTCATGGAGCGGAGCTGGTCAGTGAAGTCAGCGGCCAAGGAGAGTCTGTACTGTGCCCAGAGGAACCCAGGTGAGAGCATCTTCACTGCTACTCAGGACTGGCTGGAGCCGTAGAAGCCACGTCTGCTGCAGGCTTCCGTGCCCCAAACCTGGAACACAGATGGTTTTGATCTTATTTAATCCATTTTTTAAAAAAAACTGAGAATTACTAGATGTATGGCAGCAAGACTATAATTCCAGTACTATGGGCAATCACAATGGTCACAAGTTTGAGCTCATTGAGGGTCATAGTGAGACCCTGTCTCAGAAAATTAGGAAAGGGCTGGGGATGTAGCCTGGTACACCAGCCATGGGTTCAGTCCCTTGCACTGTTAAACAAAAACAAACTGAATCTACAGCAGGAGTTAAGTAACCTGCCTGTGTTCTGTAGAACCTGCCTATGTGTGAGTGTGATGTGAAGCTTAGCCTCTGCTCCTTATATCACAGTGCCATGTATGATAGGTTGTGACTAAATACCACCTGTAATCTTGGCCCTTGTCCTGGCGATTTGGAGACAAACAATGTTTAGGGCTTGGCTGTTTGCTTGCTTCCGGGCCTTCTGGTTCCACTGGGAAAGCAGGCAGACGTCCATGGAGCAGTGAGGAAACAATGGGCGGCAGGCAGTCATCAAGTGCTCAGAGTAGTGACAGGGACAGGGCCCCAGGCATTGGAAGGAGATGCAGGCTTTCTGTCCCTGGCATTTGATAGTGATTGGAGTTGACTTGCCTGGCCTTGGAGCGCAGAAGCTGGCCCGGGTGTACTCCGACCCTGAGTGCCTGGTGATTTCCCCTCTGAGGTCTCGAGGGAGGACTGGAGAGTAGACGTGCATTGCCAGGTATGGGGAGGTGTCAGACATTTGGAGGGGCTTGCTGTTCCTTTTTAATAACTGTATTGCTCAATATAAGAATTACGTTCCACACCAAAAAGTGAAAGATTGCAAAAGCAATCCTAAGTCTCTCATCCTCTTTCCCATGGGTCAAGTCCTTGTCACCCAGAAAGTATTCATAAATGTCCTCCCTCTCCCTGGTCAGATGAAGGACACGTGTCTGCCACATACATGAGTAGGAAAGGAGCCAGAGATGCTGTGACTTGGCTCTAACAGAAAAGTCAGCCGTTGGCAGCATTGCAGGACCCCTTGTCTGTTCAGCGCAGCCAGAACATTGCTGACCATAGGCTCATGACAAGGCTCGGGAACAATAGAGGAACAGGTTCCTCATTGTCAGGAGCACAGCAGCCACCACTGTCTTCTTGGTTGGCTGTTCTCCTAGGCCATAAGAGGCAAACGTCTGCCCACTTTTCCGTGCTCTGTTCTTTGATAACGCTCCCACCATCACCACACACACCAGCCGTGAGGTGTGGAGCACTGTCCCAGCATGTGCTCCCCCACTCCCATGGAGGTGACCCAGAACCACAGGTAGTCCTCGCGCTCAGCCTGGGTGCGGCCACACTCCCTGCCTCTTATCTATTTAGCAGAGTACTTCTGGGGTTTGCCCAAAGGGGGGATTTGACCCCCATTGTAGGACACAGCCGTTTTTTAGATTCCTCTCCCTGTTTTTCTTTATAAAGACAGAAGGCTCAGTACAAGATTTTTTTGTCGTGGTGGTGCTTGGATTAAACCCAGGGCCTCACACATCTTAAACACTCTCCTCAGCACCAAAGGGGCTCATAAATTAGACCCATTTAACCTAACCCCTTCCTTGTTTTTCTCCTCTTTAGCTGATCCCATTGCCCAGGTCCATCAGGCCTTCTGTAAGAACCTCTTGGAGCGAGCTGTGGAGTCCTTGATGAAACCTCAGGCCAAGAAGAAAGCTGGAGACCAGGAAGAAGAGAGCTGGTAATGTCTCCACATGTACCCCACATCAGGCCCTATTCACAGGGGCAGTGTTCCTGGACAGAAACAAGCGCCGGTGTTAGGTTGGCCGAGAAGCAGTAATTATTTTGTATTTAGTTTTCAGGAGTAGAGCTGTGTGTGAGTGCTGATGTAGCCTTTTTTTTTCCTGGACTAAATGGATTCTTTTTTCCACTTTTGTTTATCCCTTCAGTGGAGCCAGGTGTTCGAGCAAGTTAGGAATAAGGTCTAGGAGGCAGAGAGTTGCCGCCAAGGAGCCACTTTTATACAAGACTCGGGTCCTGCCCATTGTGTACCTGAGGAGGGGGGAGGAGATAGAAAACTTCTGGGAGCACATGACATTGGAGCAGGGCCGTGAGGGGAGGAGTCAGGGTTGCCTGGAGAGGGAAGAATGAGAAAGACTGGTCCACCTGGTAGAGGGAAGAGTGTCCGAGACAGGAGGGCTGGCCAGTGGACAGTGTGGAGGGTGGGTGTGGCAGAGCTTGGCACGCTGTGAGATGCTGGGCCTTGGGCTCTGAGAGCTGGAGAACTGAGCGGCCAGGCCCTGAGTGCTGTGTCTCTGCTTGCATGTACCTGAACGCCTTCTTTCCTTTCTAGTGAATTCTCCAGTGCTCTGGAGTACTTGAAATTACTTCATTCCTTTGTGGATTCTGTGGGTTTTGCAGCCCCACCATGCTCTAGCAACTCCGTGCTCAAGTCAGCCCTCGGTAAGTTTTGCAGGTGGCGTCACAGCTGTGAATAGGACTGTCAACTTGGTCCTGTTCAAACCTTTTGTCTGACCTGGGTCCTGCATTAGTTATGAGTGTGTACTTAAAATCTCCTCTGGCCGGGCCCCTAATCCCAGCGCCTAGGGAAGCTGCGACTGGGACATCTTCTCTAGCCTGGGCAGCTCAGGCCACACTTGCCCTCCCAGGCATCTTTCTGAGGGCAGACAGTGGTTCTCATCCCAGTGCAATGAACAATATGTGAACGATGGTCCTCCTCGGGCCCCGCCTGGCCGGGTGAGCCAGGTCATCACCCTTTCCAGATGCCCAGTTCAGGCACCAGGGGCCTCCAGGTGCTTGGTGGTCTCCCCCTCCCTTCTGAAGACTTTGATCTGAGCATCTGTGTTAGGTGTCGCAGCACAACATGCTGATAAAATTGATACCAGGTCACACTGTTTTGTTCCCTAAACTGCCATGAAGGCAGTAGAACCTTAGCTGCCCCTTTTGGACTTCTGAAGGCTCCGAGGGGGTGGGCGTGCCAAGCTGCCCTCAGTCTGATCTCCTGAGGGAGGGAAGGATCCCAGAAAAGCCACCCCAGCATGACCTCTAACCTTGTGGTCTCTACTTCAGGATTTAGAAGAATGTGTCGGTCTCCAGCCTTTTCTCTTACATAGGTTTCCAGTGGAAAACTGCAGCTCACAGGGAACACTTAAAAGTAGTTTTTAAAAGTCTGTTACTACAAATACTTAGAAGACACCACTCTTTGTGGCTATTAGAAATTGAGGTTATATCCCAACTCTTACGGTGTCTTTGTTACAGTCTCTTATTTAGGCCAACTTCAGTATAACAGATTGCCCAAAATGGTATTACTGAGTTAATAGAAGTGAACCTTATTAAGATTTTTCATACATATCGCCACTCTCCAAAATACTGTGCTGATTGGTACTTCCACCAGAATCGTGTGGGAGGGTGACCTAGAGGCCACTGCCCACTGCCAGAAAGTACAGATGCCCTGTGCCATGTAGGAACAGATGAAGCAGCTGCTTGGCTCCAGAGCTGCCCCTGTGGGTGCTGCAGTAGGTTCGCTGCTGTTCCCTAGGTCCGGACATCATCTGCCGGTGGTGGACGTCCGCAATCACGTTGGCGATCAGCTGGCTCCGGGGAGATGATGCCGCTGTGCGTGCTCACTTTACTGAAGTAGAACGCGTCCCCAAGGCCCTGGAAGTGACTGAGTGCGTTGAGCCTCCTTGGGTGGAGTCACGTGGGACAGCAGGAGGGAGCGAGGCTGGGTGGATGTGCTGGTGAGGGGCCAGAATGGGCTAACAGGGAGGCCCGAGAAGGGGCAGAGAGCACGAGGGAGAGCGGAGCGGGGCCAGCAGAGTCCGGTGTGTATCACAGCTTGACACGTCGTCCTCGTCGCTGTCAGTGCTTCTCTCCCGGCCTCTGTGCTGCAGGGGACATGAGTAGTGTGTCTCCTAGTAAATTCAGATAGCGGTACAACGTGACTTTGACCGCTGCAGGGAAGCCAGTTTCCCTGAAGCCTGTTTCCAGGTTCCTGTGACCACCCACATCTCCCAGCCGCCCAGTCAGCCTTTTTCTGAAGTAGAGGCCTGATCAGAGAGTGTCTGACATTCCTTCAGGAGACTCCTGTCTGGCCCCTTGGTGATGGGCAGTCCTTAGTGACGGGCAGTCCTGCTGCTGGCGCTGGGAATGTTTCTGATTCGATCCGAGTGCTCCTCGGACAGACTGTAAAGGTGCAAGGCAGAAAGACTCCGTGGGGTGCTGACAGCCGGGACGGCGTCTCCACCAACCAGGAGCACAGGAGGAGGGTGTGAAGTGGGAGTGGGTGAGCAGGCTTGAGCCCTGTGCTCTGAAAAGTAGGTCTGATGCCTCAGTTTCATTTAAGCAGCCCTGTTTTTTAAGCCCCCGGCCATTAAGCATCCAACCCTGCACCATCCCTGCCTTAGTGCTACACCCGAGTGTGTCACCTGCCAACTTACAGGTGCAGATAACGACAGCACCGCACATTACCGTAGGTAGTGGCTAGTGGTATTGTGGCCACTTTATAGATAAGAACACTGAGGCAGGGATTATTTGGACTCCCCTCGTAGGTGGCTTTGCAGTAGTAGCTCTGATTGAGCCTAGGTCTCCACACTCTTCGACATGGAATGAAGGAAGACTGTGAGGGAAGGGCTGACCTAGCTCAGGACTGGCATTTCACATCTGAAGGTGGCAACTGGAAACCATTATGGCAGCATTGTAGTGACAGATCTGGGTGATACGGCAGTGGGAGGTGCAGTGGGCACAAGATCGGGCTCCTCTGTGACCAGACTCTCACCTTGCTGTCGCCACCACAGGAGTCCCATAGTGAAGGCTATCTTCCATGCCTGCAGAGCTGTGCATGCCTCACTTTCTGGGAAAGCAGATGGGCAGCAGAATTCCTTCTGCTATTGTGAGAGGGCCAGTGGCCACCTGTGGAGCAGCCTCAATGTCAGTGGGGCCACGTCTGATCCCTCCCTCAACCACGTGAGTAAGGGCACAGCTGACCCTGGGTGGGAGGTACCCAGCTCTGTAAAATACTCCCACATTTGGAGCTCACCTAACCTACGGGCTTGTTTAAGAGACAGAGAAATCACGTTCGCAGCTCGTTTCCCCCAAATGTGGCCTGTTTGCCCAGGAAGACACCCTTTTTGTCCCTGGAGGCCCCTGCACCTCTCTTCAGCTTCCAGTGTCCTTGCTCCTGCTGGCCCATAGCTTTTCTAAGCACCCCCCCCCCCCAGGTGAGCTGCATCTAACCGGAGTTCTACATTTGTTACGGGCCACCTGCTGTCTTCCCCCATGCTGCAGGTCAGCCTTCAGGTGGGCCCTACCCTCAGGCACACACACCTAGCCAGCTGACCACCCTGGCGCTGCCTTGGCAGGCTGCAGACCCCCTGGCGGGCAGCTGTCGTGCATTGTAGTTGCATTGCATGTTCTGACAGTACCTGTGCAATGTTTCCACAGTGCATCACAGAGGCCTGCCTGGCCCTCGGGAGACTACCCACCAGGCCGGGGCCCAAGCCCCGTCACCTGCACATTCTTGCCGGGGGCATTCCTGAGAGAAGGGGGTGAGGAGGGGCACAGCAGCAGGCAGTGAGGCATCTTCCCTGGGGAGTGTGGCAGGGAGTGTCCTAGAGGTTCAGGCTCTGAGCTGCCTTCTTGGGTTTGGTCCTAGGCATCTGGGCTGGCACTTCAGTCTGGAGGTTGTCGGTGGGCCTGGACATTGGGTGGACGCCAGGACGTGGCGTCAATCCCATAGGAACAGACAGTGCACAGAAAGGCCAAGGCCAAAGAGGAGATGGGGGCAGCACTGGAGCTTTCTTGCGGTCTCCTTTAGTTGATGCTTTCAAGAGAGAACCAGTCTTAGCTATGTTTGGAAAATGAGAGGCTTGTGGCACTTTTGGGTATCAGCTGTGAGCTAGGAGACTAGGCCGAGAAGAGCCTAGCAGTCCAAGAGCAAACTGCAGTCCAGCCTGCTGCGCAGAGCGTTCCAGATCCACACCTTAAAAGCGCCAGCTTTACGTCACGAGTGCGACCCTCACCGTGTCTCCTGAGGCTGTTGGCAGGCAGCAAACAGCGGAGCTGAGGATTGGGGCCTCCTGCAGCCACAGGGCGGGGGAAGCAGAAGGCTGGGGCTGGGTAAGATGGGACGTGTCCTGAGGAGAGCCCACATGTGAGAAACCGGGGACCACTTGTAGCCCGTCCCAGGGCGTGTGCGCTGTCTCCTTATTGCTCCCCATGGTGCTGTTGGGAGCCACAGCAGCAAAGTATGTGTAGCCCATGCTGTCTCTGTGCAGAACTGTCTTTATAACAAGGCCCGAGACAGCTATCCTGGCATACGTCCTGCCATTCCCATATTGTGGATGTGCTGGGGGCGTGTGGGAAAACCAAGGTCGAACCCAGATCAAGTCAGTCAGACGCCCGGCATTGCACCACTGTGCCGTTCAGCCTTTGTGTACGTTGGTCTCCGCCCCACTCATCGCCTCCTGCCTCCAGGGCTTGCTTCCACTTCAGACAGACCTTCAGTTGCCTCTGGGGGAAGAAGGCCTTGGAACTTTTGGGTACCTCAGCCCTCACGCTAGCCATAGGAGCCCCTCTGAGGTGGAGAACCCTGCCCACCTGCCTGGGCTGTTTCTACATAAGCTGCTACTTGGCAGCCCCGGTTTTCTCACGTGTAGGATGGGCAGAACAGATCTCCTAGTCATGGAAGGGCTGGGAGCTGCTAAGTCTTGGGCTGGGGAGGGCATAGTGGGCACCTGGACTCCTGCCTTAGGCACAAGCCAGTCACTCTCTTGGCTCACCCCACAGATGGTCCAACTGCTCACCTGTGACCTGCTTCTGTCACTGCGGACAGCACTCTGGCAAAAGCAGGCAGGCACCAGCCAGGCCCTAGGCGAGACCTACCACGCGTCGGGCACTGAGCTGGCTGGCTTCCAGCGAGACCTGGGCAGCCTGCGCAGGCTGGCACACAGCTTCCGCCCAGCGTACCGCAAGGTGAGGCATAGTGGGCTGTTGGGGCAAGGCACAAGTGCATGTGACAGTGCAGTTGGCCTTTGAGGTCAGCCAGGTGACCTGTGAGATACCTGCTCACGCCCAGAATTGGCCCAGCATATGTTCCTTCATTCAGCACCCATTGTGAGTGCCTGTATTGTGCTCAGCCTTGGAGTGCGCAGGGAATGTTCACACTGTGGCCCCAACCAGGCCAATACAGCCATTCCTCCCCGGTCAGGTGCTGGCTCGTTAGGAAGGCTCCATCTTTCTTAGCTGGTTGCCAGAGAGACAGAATCTCTGGAACCACATGTAAATACACACTTGCTTTGATTCTTTTCTGGACCACTGGGAGCTTCATGACACCCGCTTGATGCTAGCGACAGGATCTGAGATGGTAAGACTGGGGACAGTTGTATAACTGAGCTTGCTGGACTCAAATCACTTCCTTGCCTATTTTTATTAATTAGAATAATGTATTAGATACTTTGGTTGTTTGCTTTTTTGAGATGGGATCTCTGTTGCCCCAGGCTGGCCTCAAACACCTGGGCTCAAGCAATTCTCCTGCCTCAGCCTCACAAGTAGATGGGACTACAGGTGCATGCCACTGCACCTGGCTTGTATTAAATTGAACATTTTCAATTTTATTTTTAATTAACACATAATGATATATTTACAGGTATGTTGTGGCATTCCAACACATGTATTAATGTGTAATAATTAGACCAGTCATATTCCTTACCTCAAACATTTCTCATTTCAACCTTAATTACTTTCTAACAATTTGAGATCTAAGCCAGGCCCTGCAGCACATGCCTAGAATCTGAGAACTCTAGAAGGCTAAGACAGGAGGTTCACAAGTTCAAGCCCAGCGCCTGGGCAACTTGGTGAGACCCTGTCTCAAAAATAAAAATGAAAGTCAGCTGGGGGGGCTGGAGGAATGGCATAAGGGTTAGCCCTGAGTTCAACTCCCAAGCACTATATAAACTGGGTGTGGTGGCACACGACTGTCATCCTGGCACTGAGGAGGCTGAGTCAGGAGGATTGCCTTGAATCCACCGCTATCCTGGGCTCCATAGTGAGTTCAGGAACAGCCTGGACTAAAGAACAAAGATCCTGTCTCAAAAAAAAAAAAAAATTCTGTTGGAGGTTCTGTGCTGAGTCTCTAGTACCACCCAAAAATAAATAAAGTATCAGGGAGGGGATTGGGTTATGTCGGAAGAGCCGAAAAGGAGACCCCAGACTGACTCTGTTGCCATGGAGACACACCCCTCACCCTGAAGTGCTGGGGCACCTTTACAGGGTCACGTGTATAGCAAGCCAAGGCCAACAGTCGACAAAATATATGGGACTGGAGGAATGCTCAGCAGTTAAAGCGTTGGCCTAGCAAGTGCTAAGTCAAAGTCAAGCACTAAGTATTAAGTACCTGAGTTTGATTCCCCAGCACCACATCAGCCAGACATGGTGGCACACATATGTAATCCCAGCACTCGAGAGGCTGAGGCAGGAGGATTGCCATGAGTCCAAGGCCAGCCCAAGCTTCATAGTGAGTTTGGGATCAGGCTGGGCTACAGAGTGAGATCCTGTCTCAAAAAAAAAAAAAAGTAGACAAAATAACATTATCATAAAACCAGCCCTTATTGTAGAAAGGCGATGTGTGCCCTGAGGTTTGGGTAGTACCTCTGCTTTTTGAGACCCACTCTGGCCAGCCCTCTGGCCTGCTCAGAGCTTCTAAAATATTCCCTCCTGGGATTGGGGACATAGCTCTGCAGTTAGGAGTGCTTGCATAGTGTAAGCAGGATTGTGGATGGAGTGGTACGCCCTGATCTCAGCATCCGGCAGGCTGAATAAGGCAGGAGGACTGCCATGAGTTCAAGGCCAGCCTGAACTTCAGAGTGAGAACCTATTTCAGAGAAACAATAAATAAATAAGCATTCTCTCCATCCTGCTTCTCCCCGCTGAGGAGGCTCCCCATTCCCTCCCAGCAAAACTGAAGACGAAGCCCCAGAGAAAAAGCTTAGAGAAAGGTTTGCTTTTGTAGTACTGGGGTTTTGAACTCACGGCCTTTGTGCTGCACTGCCTTCCCAGGGCCTCCCCCGCGCCCCCAGGCCCCATGTCCCCTCTCCCCGTTTTTGAGGCCTGATCTTACAAAGTCACTAAATTGCTCAGGCTGGGTTCAGGTTTTCAATCCTCCTGCCTCAACCTCCTCTGGTACTGAGATGATAAGGGTGTGTCACTATCCCCAGCCTGAGAGTCTGGAATTTTAAGAAACTAGAGACCCAGACCTGATTCTCCAGCCACCATTGGTTGGTATTGCCTACACACTGCAGGCTTGGTCCTGGAGACCTCCAGGCTCTGCTCCTTTCTGAGAAATAGTGAGATGCTGACCTCGGTATTGGCATAGCTCTGCCCCCCACCTGTCCACCCACCTTTTCCCGTCCGTGTGTCAGGCTAGAGGCAGCCTCCTGCGGGTGTAGCAGGGCTCTGTCACCACAGCAGGAGAACAGGTCTTTCCTCCTGGCCCTCTCGTCTGGCTCCTGTCCCCCGCAGCTAGCTCCTGCGAAGTTCCCTTTCCTGCTCTTCATCCAGGTTTCCAGCCTGGCTCAGGGACAAGAGGTTGCTTTCAAGGGGTAAGCAAGGCAAGGGGGCATGAGGAAGAAAGGGGCATCAGGTGACAGGTGAGGTTGCTGAGAGACACACGCTGGGACCTCACTGTGTCATCCTCCCCCCCCCCCATCTCCCCAGGTGTTTCTGCATGAAGCTACGGTGCGCTTGATGGCAGGAGCCAGCCCCACCCGTACCCACCAACTGCTGGAGCACAGCCTGCGGCGGCGCACCACACAGAACCCCAAGCATGGTGAGCCCAGCTGTTCTGCAGCACCTGCATCTGGCACTGTGCACACCACACCCCAACCTCTGAGCCACTGTGGCTTTGTGGGAAGGAAATGAGGCCCACCCAGCCTCGATGATGTGGCCGCGGGGGTGGGCTTTGGTTGAGTGGCGGTGGGTGGGTCTGGGCTGGGGTGGAGACAGCCTGGGCTCCTCCAGCCCCCCATGCGGTGGAATGCTGCCCAAGGGTGTGAACGAGGGAGGGCACCGGAACCTGCCTTGAAGGGTGACCTTGAGGGTTAAACCGACTGGCTGGGTCGTGTCCTGGAACTGCGCCCACATGTATCTCGTTGTTCCCATAGGAGAGGTGGACGCCTGGCCTGGCCAGCGAGAGCGGGCCACTGCCATCCTGCTGGCCTGCCGCCACCTTCCCCTGTCCTTCCTCTCCTCTCCGGGCCAGAGGGCGGTGCTGCTGGCCGAAGCTGCGCGCACCCTGGAGAAAGTGGGTGACCGGCGCTCCTGCAGTGACTGTCAGCAGATGATCGTCAAGCTGGGTGGTGGCACTGCCATTGCTGCATCCTGACCACCAGGCGCGGCCCACCTCCACCTCCTTCCAGCCTCCTCTGTCTTCCAGAGTCCTCCCTGTCCTCAGACCCCTGTCTCCTCCCCCGTGTCTGTTGTCCTGCCGCCCCTGAGAGCTGTGGGTAAACTTTGTCTTTGAATTGCCTGCTGAGTCTTCAGACCGCCTTGGGCCACGGGGCCCTGGGCAGAGCCCCATAAAGCTGCTGTCCGTAGACACCCGTGGTCCAGGCCCTAGTGGCCGGATAGAAAGACCTTAGGGCAGGAGTGGAGGGGTTCCCTCCCTCAGAGCAGCAGAGGGGAGGCTGCCCAGGCCCCGCCTCCAGCTCTCTAGAGATTCCCTGAACACCACCCTCTTTCTGCTTTCTCATTTTTTTTTTTATCAGGCTTTCTCTCTGGGGAAGTGGGTCTCCGGGCCCCCGAGAACATTTTGCCCTTGGGATGGTGCCCGGTGTGCCCCTCCCCATTTTTATACGAATGTTTTTATATCTGTGTGCTTGGGTCTGCTGTGATGCAGGGCAGTGTTGCTGTGGCATCGTTATTTCTCCCCTGGGTCTGCATTCCCTCCGCTGGGCCTAACTAAGCCAGTTCTTTTTTTTTTTTTTTCTTGGCATTACATGGGACAGCCAGGGAAGAAGGGGAGCTCTGCCCTGGGGAGGTGGGTGGGGAGACAGGAGCAGACCTGGGGATAGATGAAATAATGTTGGCATTATTTTTTATTTTTTTTAAAAAATAAATGGTATCTTATTTAATTGTCCTGCCTCTTCCCACTCCCCCACCCTGGGATGTCAGCCTAAGCTCAGGGTCGGCCCAGGGGCTGGGAGAGAGGAAGCCCCCCATGATGGGCTTGGGGACCAGGGGTCTTCAGCATGGTGTCTTTGGTTCCCTGACCCCCTACCCTAACTCCTACCTCCACATTGTACTTTTTATCCCTAACTCTTGTCCTGAAAAATAAGTCAAGGTGGCAGGCGCTAGCTCCGAGCCCTTCTCTTCAGAGCAGGCACCAGGAATGAAGTCTCTCGCCTCAGTGTATCCTAGAAGGAACGGGACCCCTCTTTCCTGGATCCTCTGGCTCAGTGCCGCTCTAGAGGCTGTTTCCCTCAGGGCCTGAGGACAGACTGAGGCGCCCAGCCTCCTGACAGCATGTAAGGGACCCTGCTTTCCTGCGCTTCTCTCCCCTGGGGCTGGTTGGGGCGGAGGGGGCAGGAGGCCGAGCCCGATAGCAGAGTGCAGCCTCCTCCCGCCACCCACCTCTCCCCGCCACTGTAACTTAGGGACCCTGCGCACCAGGGCAGCCTAGCCCCTGTGTCGTGTGTGTGTATATACTGTGCCTTTTCTTATTGTTTTATTGGGGGGGTGGTTTTTAACTAAAAATGGGGATACCCTATGGCTTCCTGATGTTGAGTCGTTTACCACGTCCTGGACATAGGTTATTCAATAAACTCAATTGGTACCACCCAGCGCAAGGTGTATGAGTCCATGAGGTGATGGCTACAGTGACCACGCCGGGGAGTTACAGGACAGGACCGGGCTGGCAGGGACTGGGGGCAGCCAAGCAGCTTCAGTCGCCAGGCCGTCTTTGCCTGACAGTGTGACTGGCCCCTTCTTCCCCAGTCGGCTGCACGTTCCAAGGACAGCCAGGAGCCTGGGATAAACGTTTTGGTGGTGCTGCTGCTGGGGTCAGAGGTCACTGTATCCAGGTTCCGGCCTATTGGCTGATAGCAGCAGTTGCTTGGAACATGAGGTGCTAAGTCTCCTCCCCCCTTGGGGTGGGCCACTCCTTAAATAATCTGATAACCTGAAGGAAGTGACCCTCTGTAGAGTCAGATCCAAGGTCAGCTTGTTTTCCAGCCCGGTCACCTTGGGCGGCACCTGGCCTTTCTGCCTTTACCTCCTTGTGTACAAAATGGGCTGCCAATCCGAGTCTCCTAAGCTTGTAGGCAGTTTTTGACAGTGCCACACATGAAGTAGCAGCGTATAGTTAAGAGGCCACAGTAAGACCACCCGGAGAGGCTGGGATGGCGTAGGGGGCTCCAAGCCACTTCCCTTCCTGAGGGACAGAGGCAGGGAGCTGCACTGTTCCGAGGAGCAGAGCAGCTAGGAGGGGCCCAGAGCCAGCAGGTCCTTTCCATCGCCACAAGCCCGTCACCCATGGCCTGAACCGGGCCCAGGGGCATGGTGATCCAGAGCTCTTAGATCTGAGCAAGGGCAGGGAGAGGGCCCTGTCCTTCCAGCCCAGCCAAGGCCTGTGCTGTCAAGGTGGGTGGCCTGTGCTCCCATAAACCCATCTATGAGTCTCAGCAGGCTCCGTGACTCAGCACCTACACCTCAGCCCCAGTTCTACACAGCTGTGCAACCGGGCCAGGCACCCCACCCCCACCCTGGGTTGAGGGCTAAGGGCTCTCCTTAGACGCCGTGGCGGCTCTAGGGCCTCCGTGGACCCTGGGCTGTTCTCTGCCTTGAGCTCCTTTTTCAGTAGCCCTACGGGACAAGAAAAGGAACTGGCCCCCTCCCCAGCAGATGAGCTGAGATTAAGCCTGATGGGTTTGGGGACTCCAAGGCTGCCCATAACCGGAAAGCCAGGCCCTTCCCTGTGAGCACAAGCTCCACCTTACATTCCCTGTCCCCTTCCACCACCAAGCACAGTGGCAGCCCAATACAGTAGAGCCCTGACAAGTGAGCTAGGCCCCTAGACCTCAGTTGTCAGAAAACCCCAGGGGGACTCGCTAGGATTAAAGGAGAAGCAGCAAATGGTGGCCACTGATAACAGTGTATCACCTCTGGGTACAAGGGAAGACCCCACTGGGCAGCTCTGTCGAGGTCACGCTGCGTGGCTGTGGCTCAGTGCCCCCCCATTCCCCCTCCACATACACACAAGGGAACTTGGGGAGGCGCACACCAGCTGTCGGCAAATGTCCTGGGCCACAGCCAGGAATCGGGGGCCCTTCTGACAAGAAATGGGGAGAGCTGGCAGTGCCCAGCTCTGAGGTGCCAGCGGCTGGAGGGAGGGCACAGGGCTGGCTTCGGCTCCGGCATCTCGGTCTCCCTTACCCCAAGTAGCTCTTAGTTGGAGGCTTCTCTCCTAAGGACCAGGTGTCCATTGGCCGGCACCCACTAGGAGGGCGGCCTTGGGCCAATCCGGCCAAGCAGCCTGCAGGACGGGCTGGGCGCGGGCCAGCCTGTGTCGGTGAGGATCAGCCAAGCTGGGCCCACTGCAGCCACAAAGTGGGTGGTCAGCTGGGATTCACCTCCACTAGAAGGCACAGACCCCTCTCCCCAGGGCCTGCGGATCCAGCAGTCCTCTACCCAGGGCCCAGAGCTTCAAATCCCTCCCTCCCACGGCTCCTGCTGGTGTGGGCACTGAGCCTGGCATTCAACCCTGGTCCCCTGCACACCTGCCTGCCCGTGCACTGCCATCTGTCCAGTCAATGACGGAAGCCGCCATCACTGTCTCCTGGGACAGGAACCACATTGGAGGCTTTATTTACACGAGGAGCCGAGCGCTGGCGTCCCAGGGACAGACCCAGGGGCTTCAGCCCCGCAGGCTCGGCGGCCTCCAGTCTGGACTGCGTGGATGCCGTTGCGCTGCTCCCGCATGCCTGGGGAGGACAAGCGAGGGCTCCGGCTTCACACGGTGACCTCGGCTTTGCTGTTGGTGCTCAGGTGCCGGGGTCCGCGGCCAGCGCCGCCGTGAAGGCTGGAGGGCCGTGCGCTGAAGGCCTCGGGCGGCTTCTCCACGCCGAACTGGCGCCGGGGCACGTGGCCGGGCCGTCGGGGCGCCGGCGAGGCCTGGGCCGCCAGGTGGCGGAGGGCGGGCCGGGCGGGGCGGCTGGCGGCCCAGGCCGCGCACTGGCCCGACTGCGCGGGGCAGGCCGGGGACGGGTAGCACGGCGGCGCCCAGGGGCAGGCGTCCGGCAGCGCAGGCAAGTCCCGGGGAGGCCGCGGGCCGCGCGCCGGGAGGGTCCGTGGGGCCGGCTCGGCGGCGGGAAAAGGCTGGTAGAAGTCCCGGGGAGCGGCCTCTGCGGGGACAGGGCGGCGGGTGAGGCCGGCTCCCGCCCTGGCGCGGGAGGGAGGCACCGCGCCGCCGCGGGTCGGGGCGGGGCCAGCGTGCGCGGAGGGGACGAGCCGATTGGCTGCGCGGGAGCGCCGCGAGCGCTGGTTGGCCGAGCCGGGAGCGAGCGCAGCCGGCCGTGGATGACCTGGGACACTTTGGGTGATGAGCTTTGCCTGGGCGCAGCCGACGCTCACCTGTGGCCTTAAACGCAGCCGCCTTGAGGGTGGCGAACTTGGCGTAGTCGGGCTGCAGCGTCATACTGCGGCAGCCCTGCAGCCGGGGCGCGCGCGGGGGCCCCACGGCGGCAGACCCCAGGGCCGCGCTGTTGAGGCGTTTCTTGTCTGAAAAGTGGATGAGGGACACAAAGTGGTCCCCCAGGCGTCACCTGCGCGACTGCCTCTTCCTGGCCCGCCCCTCCGCAGGTGTAGCCCAGTGAGAACTTGCCGAGAGTAGCCAGGTCTAGCTTGCCACCGGCACGGCCAGCTGGCCAGCGGGAGTCCCAGGCCCTGCTCCCGCGGAGTGTCTAAGGACCCAGACTCAACTGAGGGAGGGGGCAGTGCCAAGTGCCACCTCCCCAGGCAGACACCGAGGGGAAGGCTGCAGACCCGGCCAGGAGCCAGAGCCTCGGCCACAGCCCTAGCCAGCACCCCTGAATTTGGAGCCTGTCTCACAGAATCAGTTGCTGAGACTGGCAGTTGCGGGAGGGTCTCCCTAGCACACCAAGCCTCCACCCCCTGCCAAGCGACCACCCTTTACCCCCCCAGACCCCTTTCCCGCGCTGTGCTGCAGACCCCCAGTGCCACACACCAGCCTCACCTGTGCTGTTGTGGGGAGACCCCCCTGGAAGGCCGTCTCCCACCTGTACCTGCACACAGCTACCCAGGGGGGCGCCCAGAGGGGGAGGCAGTGGTTCCTGGGGGCCCGGCTGCTTCAGAAGCTCTGTCAGGGTCCTGTGGGGACATAATGGTGAGGCATGGCCCTCTCCACCTCTGTTCTCCCCATTAGGCAGATTCTGGTCTACCAAAGGCCAGCCTGGAGGAATGGCACCGAGGTTAAAGCGCAAGGCCCTGAGTTCGATTCCCCAGCACCATGTAAGCTGGGCATGGTGGCACACGCCTGTCATCCCAGCACTCGGGAGGCCAAGGCAGGAGGATTGCTGTGAGGCCAAGGCCAGCCTGGGCTACAGAGGCAGACCCTGTCTCAAAGAAAAAAAAAAAAAAAAAGCCAGCCTGGCTATCACCATGTGACCCGGCCCGGCTCTTTCAATCTCTCTGGGCCTCCCTCCACTCTAGCCTATGGCTAGTTTCCCCTGTCAGGATCACCTGTGACCCCAAGACGGCCACATCCACGAGCAGGTGATGCTGAGAGCTGCCTTGTTTTCTGGCACACGCCTGGACACCTGGAGGCCACTCCCCATTTGAGCCTTCTTTCCCGCATGAGCTCCTCTGTCTCCAGGATCCTTTTCCCCATTTTCTCCCATAAAATCCCTGTTCACTCCTCAAGGCCTGCAAGGGTCTTTCCCCCTCCAGAGGCCCCTTACCTGCCACCCACCTATCATCCCAGAGCAGAAGCAGGGAGGTTGAATGATGGGGGGGGGGCAGGAGGTACCCCGTAGCAGCCCAGCACCCAAAGGCTGTGTGACCTTGGGCAGCCACTTCCCCGGGCACCCAGGATCCCCAGCCCCCAGCCAGCTGTGACAGTGTGTGACTGAGACTTCAGCCCAGCTGCCTGCAGTTCCCAGAACCCATGATTTTCTTGCCTGGCCCTCCTTATGTGGCTGACTCACGAAGAGGCCCACGAGGACACCTGGCGTGGCCGAGATCTGGCTGCAGTGTGGCAGATTCTGAAAGTGCCTACTGCCTGCCTGGGCCGAACTTTTACCCCGCCCTGTCCTCAGTGGCTCATCTCTCCTGGCTCATCTCTGGCAAGCGCCGCTAATCCTCTTTCCCAGACCACAGAGTAACTGCCCTATCTCTGGGCCTTTGCACAGACTTTTTCCAAGGGCCGACTCCGGCCCACATCTATGTACTCCGAGAAGCCTTCCCTGGCCATCGGCCACCACGAGCCCAAGTCCTCTGCAAGGTCTCCGCAGAGGAGAAAGGAGTCAGCGTACACGGACCTGGGGAAGGGATGGGGCTGGGTCCTAACCAAAATTATGGATGAAGAGGGTTCCAGGTGAGCGTGTGGTTTGCCCCTCCCCAGCCACCTCTAGTTCCCACTGCTCCTCCTGCCACCCTCGCCCAGCATGAGGGGCTCCAAAATCAGGAGGCCCAGCTCCTGTCCTTCCCTAAGCCAGTGCAGAGTCCTGCCTCAGCTCTGGCTACGGCTGTCGCCCGGGTGGGCTAAGATTAAACTGGAGGAGGTGTCCTCGGAGGGCTCCATCCCTGCCCGAGGCCCGGCAGGTGCACCAGGCTCTGGGGCCTGTCTCTCTCATGCGCGGCGAGGATCAATCAAGCCCATGCCACTTCGCCCTCAGCTACATCCCAATCCCCTCTTTTTTTTTTTTTTTTTTTTTTCAATTTTGAGGCAGTGTCTCGCTAAGTCACAGAATTGCCCAGGCTGGGCTCAAACCTCCGGGCTCCTGCCTCAGCCTCCCAGAGTGCTGGGATTAGCGGCCTGCACACCGGGCCCAGCCAAGCTGGGGGCGGCTCTCTGTGGTATCAGCAGCCCATACAACCCCAGGAGAGCACAGGCAGGGCGTGGGGCGGCGCTGGAGACAGGGGAGTGAGCTGGGTGGGGGCTCCAGGGTCAGGACGCAGAGTCCCAGGGGTCCGTCCATCGGAGGCAGAGATCCCACCTGCAGCAAGCTCGGAGTTCAGCCTGAGCCCGGCTGCCACCTCCACACACAGTCCCCTTCCTCTGGAAGAATACCCTGACCTTCATTCACCGTCAGGAGTGGAGTGAGAGGGGCTTGTGAGACCCCAGGGAGGTGGAAAGACGGACAGGAAGGGGGTGGAAGGAGGGAAGGGAAAGTGCCAGAAGCCCGAGGGGGATCCTCCCGGGAGACCCCATATTCCACACCGCAGCACCCTCGCCCGGCCTGCGGGACGTGGGTCCCCGCCCGGTCCCTTGCGCACCAGCGTCCTGGCGGGCGGGAGGGCGGCCCGGGGCCCGGCAGGACGAAGGTCAAGGGGAGAGCGCGGATCAGGTGTCTCCCTGCGGAGCGGGGTCGGGACAGAGCCGGACGCAGAGGAGAGGAATCGACCGGGAACGGGCGCCGCGGAGGGGCGGGAAGCCGGGGTGGCGGTCCGCCGGCGCGCTCACCTGGTCACCGTGCGGCGCGCGCGCGGGCTGTGCGCCCGCTCCAGGCCCAGGCGCGCCCCGATGCCGGCCAGGACCAGCAGCGCGGCGACGCCGCACACCGCGTAGACGGCCGTGTGGCTGCGCTCGCGGCCCGGGTCGCGGGGCGCGGCGGGGTCGCGCGCGCGGGCCGGCGGGCGGCCGGTCTGCACCCAGGCGGGCGTGTCGTAGTTGGAGCAGCGGCTCTGGTCCAGGCGCCGCGGGCCGTCGTGGCAGCAGAAGCGGTAGCCGCACGTGCCGCAGCAGAAGCTGTAGGCGCCCGAGCTGCAGTTGAACGGCGGGTCCCACTGGCCCATCACGTCGTAGTAGCCGCGGCAGCGGTCGCCGCCGGCCGGGCTGGCCGCGCCGGGCGTCGCGGGCTCGGGCGCCGCGGGGGCCCCGGCCCGGCCCGACGGCGGCCGCGCCAGCAGCAGCGCCGCCTGCAGCGCCAGCCCGAGCCGGAGCCCGAGCCGCGGGCCACCCCCGCGCGGCGCCCGCGCCCCGGCCCGCGCCATGCCCGGCGCCCCGGCTACCGCGCCGCGCGCATGGCCGGCCGGCCGCCCGCCCGCCCCCCGGCCCGCGTGCGCGCGGTCGCGGCCCCCGGCGGCAGGCGTGCGGCTCCGGCCTCGGCGGCGGGGCGCGGGGCGTCGCTGCGCGGCCGCCGCGGTCGGCGCTGCCCGCGCTCTGGCTCGGCGCGGGCTGGGCGCGGGCGGGCGGGGCGGGAGCGGGGGAAGGAGGGAAGCGGGGACGGAGGGCGGGAAGCCGAGCCGGGGGAGGAGCGCGGCCGCGCGGCGAGGCGGGAGGGGGCGCGGCGGGGCCGGCGCAGCCGGGACGCCCGGCCACGGGACGACCCTCCCCGGGGTCGCCCCAGAATAGTGCTCGGACCCGGGCGCTCAGCTGGAGGCTCCCGGCCCGGGAACCCGGGACTTGCGGCTCGCGACGGCTGCGCGCGGGCTTTACAGGTGCGGGGACCGGAGCGCGCGGAGTCTACGCCGCGGGGCGGCCCCGGGAGTCGGTGTCGCCCCCGCCCCCGGTCCGCGCTTCCCTCCGTTCCGGCTGGGACCTGACGGCGGCCCCTCCCTGCTCTCTGCGCCCGCCCAGCTCGCGCGCGGGCCGGACACCTGCAGCGCAGCGGCCGCGGCGAGCCCAGTCCGGTCCCCTCGGCGCCGCTCGCCCGGGCCCGGGATCCAGAAGCTCCGGATGCTGGGCTGGGGTCTCGGGGTCCCTGCCCCCGCAACGCGGCGGCGGCTGCCCGGCCTGACCAGCACCCTCGGTGACCAGCTTCCCTTCCCAGCTGCTGGCCGGGCTCTGTCTCAGAGAGGCGCGCTGGACCGGCCCGGAGCAGGACTCGGGTGGCGCCCTCCGACCTGGCTAGGACCCCCAGCCCCTTTCATAAGCCAGAGGAAGGGTGGAGGGGAACGGGCCAGAACCTGGACCTGGTCCAGGGAATGGCTTGGCATGGCTTGGGAGTTGAGTTCAACTGGGGAATGCGACTCTACACAGCGCTTTGCTACCAGATTCCTCCCAGGCTGGGTGTGGTGGCAGGAGCCTTTTAGCCACCACACAAGGCTGATGCGGGAGGCTGTCTTGAGCTCAAGTCTGAGCCCAGCCCGAGCAGCACAGTGAGACCTTGCTCATAAACAAACTCTTGCAGAAAGTCAGCTACAGTCTCCCTCCTTCAGGAAACTGCGGCCACCATGATACTCTGTCGGACGGGGACACAGGAGTGGGGCACCCGTTAACTCTATCATCTCAGCCCAGCTCGGACATCTCCCGGGTAGCTTCTGAAGGAACAAAGCAACGATCTCACTCCAGCCTGTACTCCCTCTGTAAGATAAGGAATCTGGACACGCCACCCGTTCCCCACGCCCACGCCCCCTCCCGGGGATCAGCTTATGGAAATGGAGGAGGTATGGGAGGAAGGAGAAGTCAGAGGATTTACATTTTAAGGAGGATCAAGTCCTTCCGTTGCCAGAGATGAGGGTATGACAGCTACTTTCAGGTATTAGCGGGCCAGGGTGGGACCGAGGGTGACCTCCTCCACTGCACACACTTAGCCCCGACCCGGCACCCCACTCCCGTGGAAAGGCTTTCCTCATCACAATTTTAGAAGAAGAAAAAAATAGATGAGGAAAATCAGGGAAGTAATACTGCTTTAATCTCATCACCAGACACAACCACACTAAAATATGTCACATGTCACCTTCTGTTTGTAACTGTCTTTTCATTTGCTTTCTGCTGTGTTTTTTACCTTTATCTTTTTTTTTTTTTTTTTTTTTTTGAGGTAGGGTCTCATTCTGTAATCCAGGCTGGTCCTGAACTCACGACATAGCCCAGGCTAGGCTCAAATTCACAGCAATCCTCCTGCCTCAGCCTCTGGAGTGCTGGGATTACAGGAGTGTGCCACCACGCCTGGCTTATGTGTTGCTGCGGACTCAAACTCAGGCCTTGCGCTTGTTAGGGGTAACTGCTCTGCTACTCCTCCTCCACCCCAAACTGTGCTGTTCACAGTAATGATCCTGCCACCAGCCGCCAAGGTGGCCTCCAGGTTACAGGGCCTCTGCCGTGGTCACCCCTCTCTCTGCTGCTAGACACTGAAATTAAAGAAGTTTGCCCCTGTCCTCTAGGAACTATGGCAGATTCCTGGGTGGGGTGACTGTTCTGGGTCCAGAGAGAATCTCCCAGTGCTGTCCCTTAGGTCTTGTCCCTCCCCAGGCCCCCTGTCCCCACCTTGATATTGGGCCTTCTCCCATCTTAGCCTGTGGATTCTGTGGTCAGTCAGCACCACAGGTGGCCACATCTACTGGGTCTGCAGCAGGTACTCACTGTCCTCTCTATAAGAACCTGTGGCCCGAGGGGTGAAGAGGGGGACAGGAGAGGTACCTACAAAGCCACAGCTCAGCTGACTTGTCAGCTTGGAGTCTGACCGTCCATGTAGCCCACTGCCCCCCTGGAGCCCAGCTGTGTGCTGGGCAAGGGGATGGCACCATGGCACAGCCCAGCTGATAAATGTCCCCTTTGCCCTGGACTCTAGGGGCTCTGGCCACAGGCAGGCTCCAGGGCACCCGTCTCTTGTCTCTCCTGCCAGCCCCCCCAAGCCTGTGTCACCAAAAATCGTCCATTGATCCAGGCTTAAAATAACCCCTGGCATCTGCAGTGAGCCCCGCGGGGCGGGCAGAGGAGCTGAGTCTCTGCGCCTGAAGGGCACCCGCCCCACCCCCAGCTCCCAGCTCTGGCAGCTCCAAGTCGGAGCGTGCTGGGGACGTGAGGGTGCCTGTCGGTCAAAACCTTCCCTGCACCGTGGGCTCCTGGGCACACACGAGGGTCCATGTGGCTACGCCCGAGCACACACAGCTTTCCCTCGCTGCCAGGTCCCAACAGTCCATGGACTGAAAGAAAGCCTGCGTCGAGGCAGGGCCCCTTGTAGATGGCAGGTGACTACCCTGCCAGCCTTGCCTCAGGGTGAAGGTCTGTGATTTCCTTGAAGAAACCCAAGACCCAGAGAGGAGAAGTGAGTCGCTGGGACTGGCCCCCAGCCAGAAGGGCCCTAGCCAGGCCTAGCGTCTATGCCGTGAGCCCCAAACCTGACTTCTGGCAGCTCGGTACAGGCAGAGGACAGAGCAGTTGGACCCTGATGCCAGCTCATCCCAGTGCCTGACTGCCCGGCCTTCACCCCGACAGGGCAGGGGCTCCCCGGGGGACCGGGCCCTCTCTTGCAGGACAGCCCTCCCAGTTATGCCATCTGCTTCTCTGCGTTCTGGAGCCACACCGACCTGGCTGGGGCTAGAGCCTGTCTACCTGTCCAGGCCTCGGTTCTCACTGCCAGCCCGGCTGCCAGCCCGGCTTTAGCGAGGCTGCAGGAGTAGACAGTGGGCCCAGGCTGGGACACACTGGGGCGCGCCCCCCCTGCAGAACAAAGGTGACTGTGCCGCTTGGTAGCAGCAGCTGCACTCCTAAACTCACTTGCTGCTGTTTCTCCGTGATGGAGGCCAAGCCAAGAAGCAGAGATTCTCCCCACTAGCAAAAATGCAAGCACCAGGAGGGGGTCTGGAAGGAGGGCCCACGGCTGCCTTTGTCTCCCGAGAGGCAGCGTGACTCAGGCTCCAGCTGCCCGTGGGAGGGAGGGGGCGCCCGAGCTCCTGAGGTCGGGAGAGCGCGGGACTGGGAGCTGGGAGCTCAGTTTCCCGGCGCCGTCGCTAACCCCGTGCACTCTCTTACAGCGGGAGCCCTACCCCGCCTCGAAAGCGCCCCGTCGGCCTCGCCCTCCCGGACCCTCCGAGGACCCCAGGGAGCCTGCCAAGGACAGGGCCCGGCGGAGGCCACGCAGCGCGCCCGCCTAGCCCGCGGCACCCACCCCTCCAGCCCGCTGTCCCCGGGGCGCAATTCCCAGGTCAACAGAGCCGTGGGGATCGTGGGGAGCACAGCTCCTCCCTCTTCTCTAACCGCACCCTGAAGCTGGGACTGTGGCCCGCGTCCGGAGACGCCCAGGCTCGGGCTGCCGTCCTCGGACCAGCACCCCGCGCCCGCCCGGAGGCCGCAGCCAGGCGCGGAGCCGCCGTCAGGCTCCAGCCCTTCATCGCTCCCTCCCTTCTCCCCGCCCCCTCCAGCAACCTGAGGCTTGGCCCCGCCTCTCGTCCTGACTCCGCCCTCGCCCCGCCCCTGCCCCCTTCCTTTCCGCAACCCCCCCCAGATCTGGCTGGCGGTGGTCCAGCTGCGCGGTCGATCGCGCAGACCTTCGCCTGCCCCGGGGTCGCCGCACGGTTTTTGGACCCGGGGCCGGATTCCCGGTTCCCCGCAGCGGAGGGAGGCCCAGCTCAGCGGTCCCTGTCCCGGGGCTCATGCCCCCCTGCGGAGTCCCACCCGGAAAGCGCGTGGGCCCGGACTCTGTTTCCTCCACGGTCCTCGCTCACGCTCCCGTGCCCCTGGGCGGTTGCGCCTGCAGGGGTCTCATCTCGCCTGCCTGCCAGGCCTGCCAGTGCCAGGCCCTGGCCGCGCAGGTTGTGCAAGGGCGGCTCGGCGGTCCTGGTTTTGTAGAGGCGGGGGCTGGCACCGAGCGATGCCTTGCCCTTCTGAGGGCAGCAGGACACAAGTGTCAGGTCTGCCTCCAGCTGGGCGTCCCCACCCCCACACGGAGCCCCGGCCCGGGGTTGCCAGGCAGGAAGTGAAAGGGACCTGCCGGAAGCCCCAGGAGGAACCGAGACTTCAGTCGCCCCGCCCCCGCCTACCCGGCCCCGGGGACCCCGGGGAGCCAGACCCCCTGCAGCGGAACTGGCCCAAACAGGGCTGCCTCTCCCTGCCTCTCTCCAACAAGCAGACCTTCCCGTCGGCCTCTGATCCCTCTTACCGCGAGAGGAGACCCGCCGGGAGCGAAATCCTTAAGCAGTAATGAAAGCGAGAGGTGTGGGGCCTGGCACCCGTCCCGGAGCCGTCCTCCCAGCGAGGGGGCTTGGGCCAGAGGCTGCCATGCCCTGCAGCGGCGGGAACCGAGCGGCCGGCCCAGCACTCAGTGTGGTTTGAGTCTAGAGCCGATCCCGACCCCTCGCTGGGCCTTCCTTTATGTGGTGCTCAGGACTGAGCCCAGGGCCTTCACGCCCAGCTACTATCCACAGCCCATTTTCTCACTAACCTGGTAGGTCCCCTGGGCTGAACTCCAGCTTGTGATCTTCCTGCCTCGGCGTCCCAGCATGCTACACCACAGGCCTGCCCCACCCACCACCAGCCCCTCTCCTTCCTGCGTGCACAACGGACCCATGATTCCAGCGCACGCAAGGAAGTGGTCCGGAATTTCCACCCAAAGGACCTTGAAGAAGGCTACGTGTTGGTTACACCTGTGCCTTCTGAGAGGCAGAGGCACATGCAGATCCAGGCGCAGGGGGTGCTTGGTGGCTGAGGAGGAATGGCAAAAACCGAAAACAACCAGATGCAACTCAGGTGGAAGCTTAACCAATGTTGAAAACCTTACTGGGGGATATTTAAAGGCACAGAAACTTATCACGTACAATGAGGGTGGAGGTGTAAACTTTTATGTGTACAATGGTTGTAATTAGGAGGGACAAGACAGCACACATCCGGAAGGCTAGTGTTGCTGGCTATGGGCCCCCCGGATTACTGTCCTTAGCTTTCCGGTTTATCTCTAAAATGTATTTATTTATTTATTTATTT
>PVKB01001232.1:0-190449 GCA_004027205.1 Ctenodactylus gundi | reverse complement strand
CAAGCTAAGTTTTAACTGCTGTGCCATTCCTCTGGCCCCTTAAATGTATATGTATTTTAAAACCAAATAACAATTCTTCCCTGACCCCGTACTGTTTTAAAGATCAAATTAAGTATTAAAATGAAGGCTCCTCAGAAAGCAACAGAGTAATAATGAGCTCAGCCTGGGCAATTTAGACTTAAAAGATAAGCCATCTCAAACTAAACGAAGAAGGGCTGGGGATATAGATCCGTGCAAAAGCCCTGGGTTCGACCCCCGATGTCGAGAGGGGGGCAGGGACACGAGAGAGGAAGAGACGGGGAGAAAGTAGCAAGGACAGGTACTGAGTTTATTGCGTGGGTCACAGGGCCCTCTGAAGGGAGGCACCGTGCCGGCTCCTGGCTATGCTGCCTTCCCAGGCTCACTTGGTTTTTCGCGGAGGCACCTCCTGTGTGCTGTTTGCCAAGCCGGTGGGTGGAGTCCTCTCCCTCTTTGGGCCTCAGTCTCCTTGTCTGTGAAATGTGGATGGAAGGAGGTTCCTTCTGCTCCTTCTCTTTGAGGGCCACAGGCCAGGAGAACCTTGCATCCGACCCCTCATTTCTCTGAAAAGGAAACTGAGACTGGAGGGGAAGCTGCGTAGGAGGCGGGGGTTCAGCCAGGCCGGAGAGGCGCCCAAGGTTTGCATGTCTAGGCCCCAGGGGGTTTCGCTCACCCTTTTCACCTTCAGAGCCTAGATGTGCCGTCGTACAGCGGTGGGATGGGAAATGATGGAGGTGTCCAGGGACAGCTCCTATTCCCCCGGCCTGAGCTGGGGGAGGAGGGGTGGCTGGGCCCGCGCCCTGCTGCCATCTGACCCAATCCCATTCACCGGGCTCCTGAGCTTACGAACATCTGAGATGAGGTCAGGGTGGAAGAGGATATGAATGACCAGTCTTGGGGTTCCAGATGCCACTGGCCACACTGTCTTCTAAGCTGGGATGAGGGTGGAGAGGCAGGGGTCTGCCAGGCAGCTCCATGGGCAGCTCAGGGACGGGCAGGCACAAAACCTCACACACACAGAATGGAACTGGCCAAGGCCCGGGGAAGGAAAAATGACACCGGGACCCCATCTTGGGACCCCAGCACAGTGCTTCTCCTCAAAGTTGCTAAGCTGTGACATTCTGAGGCAGCTGCCCGTGTGGAGCTCAGACGCTGTGTGTGGAGGAGTATAGGCGCAAGGGCCGGCCAGCCGCAGGGCATGGCAGGGCGCAGAACTGGAAAAAGGCGATGCTGGCCCCAGGTCCCGGAGCAGGAGCACCGTGGCCAGAGAGCAGCTTCCCTAGGAACAGTGGCATGTTGAGGCCCCAGGGACCCACTCACCCTTTCACCTGGCACAGGACGGTCAAGTGAGCCTAGCACTTGGGGCCCAGGCAACAGAGAGGAAAGGACAGGCCATCGAGACAGAAGGTCCTCAAGACTTCAAGACCATCCAGTTCCAAGCTACAGGCCTGCTCGGGCCCCGTATGAAGGAGCCTCCTGCCGGCTCAGGTCCTGCCCTGCACAAGGCTGAGCCCGGGAGGCCGTGAGCCCCGAGGACACTCCCTGCCCAGCTGTCCAGTCCCAGAGGCTGCGGATGTTCTCCCAAGTGCTTTCCCGGGTACAGGCTGTACCTCTGGAATCTGCCACCATGGGGGACACGCAGCTCGGGTCAAGCCCCTGGTTGACCCTGAGAAACAGAGATACTTCAAAATCAGCAAAATCGTGCAAGCTTTTTTCTTTCTTCCTGGTTATATCCTTTTGGTGGAGCGGGGACTAGGAGGGTTAAGACGGGGTGTTGCTACACAGCCTGAGCTAGTATGGAATTTGGGATTCTCCTGCCTCAGCTTCCCATGTGCTGGGATTACAAGCATGCACCACTGTGTTTGACTTTTACAAGTCATTTCTACAAAATTATCATGGGACTGGGGTTGCAGCCTAGTGGCAGAGCCCTTGCCTAGCACGTATGAGGCCCTGGGCTGGATTCCTCAGCAACACAAAAATAAAAAATAAATACCCCAGGACCCTAAAAATAATCTTGTACTAAATCCCAGAGTGAAACCATCAGCTGGTTACTCATTGCTGCCACTTGCATCAGGTTAAAAGCAAGACAGCTCGGAAGGCACTCAACACGCAGCTTCCAAGCCAGCGTCCTCCCACTCGGTTTTTTTTAGGTTCATGTTAGCTTCATGGTGTCATCCCCACGATAAAGGAAAAATCTCTTCCTCGTAGTAACCTGACTAGCCTGCTTTGCATCACGACAACAAAATACACAAGGCTAAATAACTTTCTGAAGGAAAAAGCCCCTTTTTATATTTTAATTTTCAGATTAGGTTTCACTAAGTTGCCCAGGTGGGTTTCGAACTTGCAATCCTCCCGCCTCGGCCTTCCAAGTAGCTGGGATTACAGGTGTGTGCTGTGAGGTCTGGCTGCTCTCCCTCATGCTCCCGCTTTTTAAAAAACTATCTTATTGGTATATATTTGCGATCTAGAATAGAAATCAGCTTGAGAAGTTGGTGCATTTACATGTCCCATCTTGATCAGCTTTCCTTCCCTCCCCTCCCTCCTTCCCCTCTCCGCAAAGTCCATCCTCTTGCTGTGTGTGCATGTCTGTGTGGGTGTGCATGTCTGTCTCTGTGTGCATGCGTGTGTGTGTGTGCAGTACTGGGGAACGAACTGACCTATATCCCCACCCTATTTTTTTTAGCTTTAAAAATATTTTAGATTCCCATATTGCATCTCTTTCCCATGGCCATCCGCTCCCCCAACACCCCCTCTCCCCCTCCACAAAGTCTACCTTCCTACTTTCTTCCATCTCTCTTTTACTTTTTTACGGTTTGGTTTTCTCATATTAGAAACACCACAGGACATTTAGCATATTTAACCTGCCCCCACCCTATTTCTTAATTTTTATTTTAAGGCAGGATCTTACAATGCTGCCCAGACTGAGGCAGGAGGATTGTGAGTTTGAGCCCAGCCTGGGCAACTCAGCGACTAGAGCCCCTGTCTGAGCTGAAGGTATGGCTCAGTGCAAAGGTCCTGGGCTCAATCCCCCACGTTGCCAAAACAGAAAGAATGAAACAAAAAACAAACACATTAATCATTTTCTTTCCCATTCTCCCCTGGTCCCCCCCACCCCCCGCAGCTTCCCATGTCCTGGGGGTACTCAGGAGGTTTGGGGTCCACGTCCAGGGACAGTGTTCTTGCTGGCTAGTCTCAAGGCAGCACAGGGTGGGTGAGGGAGCACGCACTAGGTGTGTCTCTTCTGAGTCCTTGTTACGAAGCCACCCACCTTCTCGGCCACCGCCCTGACAGCCTCGTTTGATACAATCCCCTTCTGAGGCCTCTGAACATCCCGTCGGATTCAGTTCTCACCTTTTTAATCTCTCACAGTGGGGACTACACTTGAACACACGTCAAAACCTCAGCACGTCCAGCTCCTGAAAAGCTCAGGCACTCACAGGTGACCCTCCAGGACAGTCAGAGGCGGTGTGGCCTCGAGCTAAAGGCTGACACGCATGCCACGCCACGCACGCTGAACACTGTGGCCTGCAGGGCCCACGGTTCCACAGGGCTTGGCTGGAGCACCGGCTCCCCAGCGAAGGGCGCGGGCACTGAGGCGGCGAACTGATCTGAACTCTTTCCAAGCACTTGCCTGTGGCCTGAAAGCCAGGCGGAGGCCTCTCCTGTCCCCTCCGCGGCTACTGCTGCTCAGGGCCGGCTGTCTTGGTTGTCACCAGCTCGGTGGAGCCCAGCTCTGTGGCTGGCACAGGGACACTGTGGCCAGGTGGGGTGGTGCCTGGGTCTTCTCTGGGTCCTGGCCAGGTGGGAGCTGAGGCATCTTGGGTTCCCGGGGAGGGGATGTAGACATTGTCCAGGGCCCCTAGAGTGGGCAGGGGCAGGGGACAATAAGGGTTAGCCTCTACCTGTTCTAGAAGCTTCACCCAGGGGACTCCTCCAGGCTGAAGGTGGGAGGGGGGCGGCACGTGACAGGCCCTCAGGGCAGAGGCCTGGCAAGGGGGCTGGTGGAAGTGCAGGGAGAGTGCTGGGAACCGCCAGCCCCTCCCGGGACCAGACCCTCAGGCTCCCCAACAGCTTGTCCACCTTCGCCCTGGGCCAGGTGTCTTGCTCAGCCCAGTGCCTCAGAGGCCAGTGTCGTTCCCCCACGTGGACCTGGGGCTCCGCCTGAGACCCTCAGAGCAGGCTCCTCCCCCTCCTTCGTATCGCCCCTCGGAGCCCTGCTCCCCAAAGGCTGTGCTCCCCACTGGTGGCCACCAGTGCCTCTAGGTCCTCCACGCGCAAGACTCACCGTCCTGGCCTCCCTCTGGGGTCTTCGGGGAGGCTGTCCTGTGCTGCCGCCACCGCACCAGGACCATGAGGGTCACGGCCAGGGCCAGGGCCAGGCCCAGCAGCACGGGGGCACCAAAGAGCAACCCAGGCAGGGGCAGCAGGGTCTCGGGCCCGGCCCCCACGCCCACTGACTCCTGTGGCTGCAGTGCTGTCCCTGGCGCCTGGCTGCTCAGTCCTGATGCTAGGGGAGGGGTCAAGGAGGGGGGCGGGAAGGCCAAGGGAAGGGAGGACTGAGGGTCAGAGGGGAAGGAGGCTGGGCCGGACGGGAGGGACAGGGGGTGGCGGACATGGAGGAGAGCAGGGTGGTAAGGAGCGTGTGGTGACCACTGGTCCCACAGGGCCCCTATTCTCCCCTCACCCAGGTTCTGGGCAGGACCCTCTCCCCCAGGGCCACTTACCTCGGCTGGGCTCTGGTGTGCGGAAGAGACTGCAGGCCACACAACTGCGGGTCAGCTGGTCGAAACATTCGGGCTGGACACAAGGCGTCGCTTTCTCCCTTCTCCTCCGGGCCCCGAGCCTCATGGTGCTGACAGCACTGCCGCAGCTGGGGCTGAGTTCTGATTTCAGAAGCTCTGGAGAGGAAACTGGAAGGCTCCACCCTCTCGGCCAGCCCAGCCCCTGCCTGCTGGGGTGGGACAGTGCCACCAAGGCGCCTCAGACCTTCTCTTTCACCTGTGGTTCCTCCATTCAACCACTGGACCGGCACTACCCGACGCCAGCTGGGGGCCCTCTGCTGGGCACGGCCACACCGGGGACCCACCAGAGTCTGCTCTTGGACAGCCAAGGGACGTAGCCTGTGGCCTTCTCAGCCCAGATCAGGCCTGATGGCGCAGCCTGTGTTCCCAGCACTCTGAAGGGATTGCACGTTCCAGCCCAGTCTGGGCAACTTAGTGATTTTAGCAAGACTCTGTCTCAAAATAAAAAATTACAAAGGGGCTAGAGATGTAGCTCAGCGCCGGCCTGGATTCGGTCCTGACCAAAACAAGCAAAGACCACCGCTTGACACAGACGTCAGGCTGCTCAGGGCAACTTCCACGCTGGGGGTGAGGGCTGGGAGCTGCACAATGATTCTCACCTGGACCCAGGGGCCCAGACCTATCAGCCCAGAATTTAGGGAGGCTGAGGCAGGAGACTTGCAAGTTCAAACCCAGCCTGAGCCATTTAACAATTTAGTGAGAACTTGTCTCAAACAAACAATAGGAACAGGCTGGGGATGTAGCTCAGAGCGAAGGCCCTGTGTTCAATCGCAGTACTGCAAAAAGCGAGATGGACAAAGAACATGTGTGGCAGCCTGGCCCAGCCTTGTCCCTCCTCCAGCCCCTGGTGACGTCCCCTCAGTTCTCTGCCTTCCCTTCTGTCCCCCTAGGGAAGGAACAGGAGCCAGCAGGTAGGATGGCACGGGACTCAGGGCCAACTGCACAGGTCGCCCAAGAGGGGGCAGAGTGAGGTCAAGAGGACGATGATGGGGCAGGAGGCAAGTGTCAGCGAGGGCGTCACGCCAAGCAGGAGGGTGGCTGGGACCCTGCGCTGAGGACTAGGCAGCTTGGACTGTGGATGGAGGGTCCTGGGAGGACACGGGGCTTGGAGCAGGGGGTGTCCGTGGAAGGCCTGCAATGGCTCCCCTGGCCCCGCTCCTTCATCCTGAGGCCTGGGTGGCTGAGCCTGGGTGGCTGTGCCTCCTCCTGGAGTACCCGCCTGTCTCAGCTCTCCTTTCTGCATCTCTCTGAGCGTGTCCCCAGGCCTTGGGATTTATGCTGTCCCTGCCCCAGGGGGCAAGGGTGGGGCATCTCAGGAGTTCAGTAAGGGGGGGCCACACAGACACCTGAGCACTCGGGGCTGGAGGGTCCACAGAGGAGGGGGTGACTGTCCAGAGGCTGGAGGGACCTGGGGATTAAGGGGAGGGAGGTCCACAGCTCCACAGGGCGTGAAACTAGGTCTCCAGGCAGGGGGAATGGTGGCGGAAGGGTCCAGAGAGATGAAGGGTGTGTGTATTAGCAAAGGATGCTGGGAGAAAGGGGGCCTGACCTTGCAGTCTCCTGGAGCCGAGCTTTATTTAGAAGGGCCAACCACCCCAACCTTGGCTGCTGGGAGGGAAAGACCGGATGGAGGGACAGGAGGCTGGTGCCATGGTTCTGGGCACGCCGGGCCACGAGTGAGGGCAGCAAGGCTGGCTCCAAGGTTTCAGGTTTGGGAGACCCTGGGGACATCCATGGAACCCCCAGTGGGTCAGTCTCAAGGGGTGCTGGCCTGCCGCCTCCCCAACCCCTGCCCACGGGCCAGCGAGTCGGCAGCAGGAAGGTGTAGGCGTTGGGGCAGGGACAAAGGAGAAGTGGGTCTGGGGAGGTGGGTGGATGTGGGCGTGGGCGTGGGTGTGGGGGAGCAGCAGCAGGGAGACAGGAGCCAGAGGAGCCAGGACAGGACAGGGCCCGCCTTTATTTATTTTTTTTGTGGTACTGGGAATTAAATTCAGGACCCTAACCTTCACTACATCCCAGCCCCTCCTTATTGTTTATTTGGGAGGGGGTCTCGCTCTGCAGCCCAGGCTGGTCCTGACCTCACTGTGGAGTCCAGGCTGGCCTTGGACTCAAGGCAATCCTCCTGTCTCTGCCTCCCGAGTGCTGGGATTACAGGCGTGCGCCACTACACCCAGTTTATGTGGTGCTGGGGAATTGAACTCCGGTGCTTAGCACCTGACAGCACTTGCTAGGCAAACACTTTAACCCCTGAGCCAGCCCCTTAGTTTTGGCCACAACCCTCCACCCACACCTCCCTCGGTCACCACGGGAGCTTCTGTTACTCCCTGTATTTGTTAGGAACAGGCTCTTGCCTACACACCCTCTTAAGTCCTGATCTGGTCACTTGGACTGAGCTGGCTGAGCCTTGTGACAATCTGTCCCTGGGAAAGAGGACAGTCCAGTGGGGCCAGAGCTGGTGGTGCAGGCCTATAATCCCAGCACTCTGGAAGACTGAGACAGGGCAATGGCACATTCAAGCCCCGCCTGGGTAACTTAGTGAAACGTTGTCACACACACACACACACACACACACACACACACACGCACACACACACAGAGCTGAGGATGTTGCTCAGTGTGAAGGTTCAAACCCCAGTACCACAAAAAAAGGAGGTGTCACCGGCTGCCCTGCCTCCTACAGCCCTACAGAAGCCCACAAGCAGAGGGAGAGAATTGTAACTCCCTATCAGAATGACAAGGTCCCTCGCCTCAGCCGGAGAGGCAGGAAGGCAGGCAGGCTGCAGGGAGGGGCAGAAACATAATTAAGCATTTACTATAATGTTTCCTGGGCACTTCCTGTGTGCCTGCTCAGAGCCAGGTGCCAGGGACCAAGCTAGCAGGCGAAAGGCCTGTGGGCCTTGTGCCTGTGGTGTGTGCAGGTGCTTGACCTCAGCTAGACCTTTTCACTAAGTGGGGCTGCAGAAGTGGGGGGCCCGGGGGGTTGTGGCAAGCTCTGAATCTCTGCTTGGATGACTTAGTGGTTAAGAAGTGAAATTTCACCAATGTGGGAAATGTTAGGTTACACCTCAATGTATTCTTTCTCATGGCTTATGTATTTTATTTATTTATATTTTGAGACAGGGTTTCGCTCTGAGTTCAGTCTGATCCTGAATGCACTATGGAGCCCAGGCTGGCCTCAAACACACGGCAATCCTTCTGCCTCAGCCTCCAAGTGCTGGGATTACAGGTGTGCACTCCCACACCTGGCTTGTGTGGCTCTTGGGAATCAAACTCAGGGGCTTGAGCTTGCTGGGCATTTTAACCACTGAGCTATGCCTCCAGGCCTTTAAAATTTTTTTCTCTTTTTTGAAAGAGTCTCATCATGTAGTCCTGGTTGGACTCAAGATTCTTCTCTGCATGTACCATAATGCATGAGCTTGCGATCTTCCAGCCTCAGCCTTCTGATTGCTGGGATTACAGGTTATGCCTGGCTAATTTTTATGTGGTGCTGGGGAACTGAACCCAGGGACTTGTGCATGCTAGGCAAGTGCTTTAACCTCGAAGCTATACCCTCATGCCTATCCCAGCCCATTTTTATTATTTGAGACAAGGTTTTGCTAGATTGCCCAGGCTGGGCTGGAACTTGTGATTCTCCTTCTGAAAGTGCTGGGATTACAGGCCTATGCCATTGGCCCCAGTTTAAAATGCCAGTCTTAGGGCTGGAGGAATGGCTCAGCGGTTAAAGCACCTGCCTAGCAAGCATTTATATACCTGAGTTCGATTCCCCAGCACCACATAAGCTGGGTATGATGGCACATGTCTGAAACCCCAGCACTCGGGAGGCTGAAAAGGAGGATTCCTGTGAGCCCATAGGCCAGCCTGGGCTCCATAGTGAGTTCAGGACCAGCCTGGGCTACAGAGTGAGATCCTGTCTCAAAATAAATAGAATGCCAGACTTAAATAAACTTTTTTTTTCAGTACTGAGGATTGACCCCACAGTCCTACCATGCTAGGCAAGCACCCTACTGAGGTACACCCCAGTGCCCTATCATCCACCTATCTTTCTATCGCTGAGTTGCCCAGCCTGTCCTTGAACTTTCGATCCTCCTACCCTCCCGAGTAGCTGGGATTATGGGTGTGCACCACCACTCAGGCAAGTTTCTTCACTCAAGTCGTCTACATAAACACACACTGTGAAGGATAGAGCCCTGGCCAGGTGGAAGAGGTGCACAGCGCAGAGCAGGTAGGTCTGTGGAGCTTTCACACCCGCTGGGGGGCGCTCTGCCCTGTAACATCCTCCCTGGCCCTCCATGTGCGCAACCAATCTGGAAGCATTTCTGTGTCACGTTTTGACTATTAGAGGTGACCAAGGGGGAAGTTAACAATTCTAAAATCAATAAATCAGTGTAGTTTTCTTTTTACTTGCCTGACGGAACCCAAGACAGTCACACTGAGCTACATCTGCAGCCCAGTTTTTATTCTGATTTTGCAACAAGATCTCACTAAGTCTTGCCCGGGCTAGGTTCAAACTTGAGGTTCTCCTGCCTCAGCCTCCCCAGCTGCCGGGATTATAGCCAAGTGTCACCATGTTCAATCCTTTTCAAGTGTTTCCTTTAGATAATTTGATATCATAACTTCACAGTATTCTTGAGTAGAAAATAAGGGATATTTGGTGCTGAAACCCTTCCTAATTGAATCTGCCTTGTGGTCTTGACTTTTTATTCACTGAATTTCTTGAAACACCATGATTCACTTGAGGTCTGCCAGGGAGAAAGAGATCCCTCGCTAAAAGAGGTCTCTGCCCCTGAAATTTACCCCAGATACCCTCACATGAGGAAACAGAGGCTTGAGGGGCAAGGGGCCTTCCCAGAATGACCCAGCAGGCACAAGGGGGCCTGGGCAGGGTCTGTGCCCACTGGGCTGTGAAGCATGGCCTGTGTCCTTCATGCTTCGGGGACGTGGCAGGGGGCAGATGGAGCCACTATGTGCCTGTGGGACAAGCCCTGGGCATGGGGGGGCAGTCCCTCGGGGCAGAGAGGCCCAGCCCCCAGATCTAGATGTGAAACTGCTCTGAGGCCTGGGATGTTCCCCAGACTTCAAAATTAGCTTTAGTTGTAATTATGCTGGTAATGCCTAAACACGTTCTCATGAAAAGCCCTTGAACAATACAGAAGTCTCTGGGTCGGAAGGGGCGTTTCCTTGCGGTCCCCAGAGGGAGCCTCTGTACTTAGCAGTTTTTTTTGTTTTTTTGTTTTTTTTTTTTTGAGATAGGGCCTTCCTAAGTCACTAAATTGCCCAGGATGGGCTTGAACTTGCATTCTTCCTGCCTCAGTCTACCAGAGTCCCGGGATTATGGGCCCACACCACCAGGACGGCTACACTTGGCAGTCTTTCACTCAGGATCGGCCTGGACTACAGTGAGACTCCGCTCAAAAAATAAAAAAATGCCTTTACATTCTTGAGAATGTGCACACAGATGTAGAAAAAGGTGGTTTTGATGTTTCAACATGACCCAGAGTAGACACCTGTGCTGACCTTTCCCTCCTCGAGCCTGGCCAGGTCCTGGGGCTGTGGCTGGCTTTGTGTAGGCCCACCTCTTCTGGGAGCACACCCAGATCTCCCCTGAGCCTTTCTCCTATGTTTAGCTTTGACAAACAAGGACTTTGCTAGGAAGTCCCCTTCCCGGTACAGCATGGGGGATACCGGGCTGGACCTGCGGAACTGGGAACAGGCTGGAGCGGATGGGACCAGCACACAGGCTGGAGGCCTGTCTCTGTCCCTCTGACCACGCCTGCAAGGGCAGGTCACAGCAGGGCTGGAAGCCCCAGCCTTTCTTTGCATAAGCCTCTGGGGTGTGGGGTCCCTACATCCTGGGGACATGCAGCAGGTGCAGTTGGAGCCAAGCTGTGAGGCCGGGTGGGAGGAGTGGAGCAGGAACCTCCTCAGGCCCAGGACCCCGGGCTTCACTTGGCCACCACAAACGGGGCTGACTGCTGGGTCCCCGGGGGTCCAAGCTGACCCCATGGACAGATGCCTCACCACCCAGTGAACGCTAACTAAGCACCTACTATGCATCAGGTGGTTTCAGGACCTGGGCCAGGAGACATAGAGAACCACAGAGGCAAAGGTCAAGCGGGAGCCGGGCCAGAGGTACAGGTCCGTAATCCCAGCACACTGAGAGGCCAAGGCAGGAACCTCACCAAGCTCGAGTCCAGCTTGGGCCACCATAGCAAGACTGTCTCTAAGAAAAAAAAAGAATTTAGAAATGCTGGTAAGAACTAAAATAAAAAAATAAAAAAAGGCTGGGATACAGCTCAGTATGAAGGCCCTGAGTTCAATTCACAATACTACAAAACCCAAAACAAAAAGCAAGCAGGAAAATTGCTTAGCAGGTAGGGCATGAGAAGTGCTGGAAAGGACAGAGGGGGAGGGTGCCGGCAACACGGGCCAATTTTAAACAGGGAAGTCAGAGAAGGCCTGGCAAGAGGGTAACCTTGGAGAAGGGGCAGGTGACAACCCCAGGCACATTTGGGGACAAGCCCTGATCACTGACCAGGAGCAGGACAGTGTCCAGCCCTGAGCTCTGCTCCACACCCACACCCTTCCCTCCCCCATGAGCTCCCTCACAGGCAGGCCAGCCTCGGAGCACAAGGCCAGGCGCCCACAGAACCCTGGCTCCCCTAAGGGCCTTGGAATCCCTGGGCCCACAGAGGAGGCCTCAAGGAAGGCGGCCCTTTCTCTTGGAGCTGGTCCCTCACAGCCCCTAGGCCAGGGGCCACACTCAGGTGGGGCTCACAGAGCTGGGGCGTGCAGCCCGGCAGCTCCCCTTGTCTCTCTTGGCTCCAAGTGTCGCGAGAAGTCCTATTACATCACCTGGTGTCCTCCTGAAAGTCTTGGACACCTAATTCAGACAACTGGAGCCTAAACCACCCCTGCCTCAGCCCACGAGTGCATTGTCCCAAACGGCTCCCCGTCCCAGCAGAGGAGGTGTCTCCCAAGAGATCCTCAGACCACCTACCCATTTGGGTTTGTGGCCAGGGGTCCATTTCAACCCTCAAAAATTTGCCTTCAAATCTCAGCGTGCTGACACATGCCTGTAATCCAGTACCCTGGGAGACTGAGGGAGGAGGACTGCCAGTTTAAGCCCAGGCTAGGCAAGTTAGCAAGACCCGGTCCAAAAAAAAAAAATAAATAAATAAATAAAAATAAAAATAAAAAAAAGTTGGGACTGTAGCTCAGTGTGAAGGTCCTGGGTTCTATCCCAGTACTGAAAAACAAAACAAAACAAAAATCACATATACAGGCTGTTTCCCATTTGTCCCATTGTACAGATGAGGTAACTGAGGCTGAGGGCAAGTGACCCGCCCAAGGCCATGGCATCAGAACAGCCACACCAGCCTTGCCTGCTCCCTCACACTGCAGGACTCAGGGACTGTTCCCTCAAGCTCCTCTGGGGCTCTGCCACAGGCACCCAGAAGGTACGAGATGTGCGTTCCCCGTCCATCGGTCCCCGGCATTCTTGAGACGGCAGATCTGAGGACACCTGACCGCCATTTAGGTGTCACTGGGCTCTGCTGTACAGCAGGGGTGGGCCAGGCCCCAGCCTGAGAGGCGGCCTCTCGGCTTCTGGGTCTTGCCAAGCCCGGCAGGGAGCTGGCGGCAGTGACAGCATCGAGTTCCCCAGCACTTGGAAGGCTCCCAGGTCCTCGGTGGAGAACGCGATGCCATTTCTCTTGTTAAATGGCACCAGGTGGCAAAGAAAATGTGGCACAGGAACCTGCGGAGAGAGGTGTGCCCCATGTTGGCCGGGGGCAGGGGAGGGAAGGCTTTCTCATGTCTCTGGGGAAGGTGACCTGCCTGCTCAGGACAGGAAGGCTGTGTTCACACCAGTCTTCGCCCCCCGCCCGGGCACCCCCCCCCAATCCATAAAGCCCCGCCCTTTATGGCCCAGGATCTTGAAGAGCCTGGGGACAATACTAGTTCCCAAAAGCTTCAAGCCCTGGGAGAGGGGCTTCCTGGGCTTTGGCCAGGCAGGCAAACCTTTGTCTGGTCTCCAGCCTCAGCCTGGTCCCCCTCTCTCTCCCCCCAGACACAGGACCCTCTGGGTGCCCACGACCCACAGGTGTGCTCTCTTCATCCTGGACCGTTCCCCAGTGGTCAGTAGTCCAAGGCAATGACCAAAGTCCGAAGGAGCGAGGTCCCAGGGGACCACTCTGCGCAAGCCTGTGCCTCTAATTCCTCTGCCCTCAGCCCAGCAGGGATGCCACACCTGTGTTTAACAATTAGACACACAAACCTGACAGAGCCCTGAGCCCATGTATACGACCTGGTTCGCCAGCAACCATCTGAGACGTGGACACACCCATCGCAAGTCTTAGTTTCATGAACTACCAAGTGGGGGAATCTTGGAGACCTCCCAGGTCTGAGACGGTGACGGGAGAAGCCGCGTGAGAAGAGCTTGTGAAGCGTGAAGCACCCTGCGAGTGTCAGGTGACGTGTGCGGCCTCGGGCAGAATGCACACAGCTGCGGTCCTCGGCGGGGCCAGGTGCGCACAAACCCTCACTGCGCAGGGGCTTATGGGCCAGCACTGCCCTGAGTCCCCACAAGGGGCTTGACGCTGCTCACTCCTTCTGGGAGGAGCAGGAGCCTGGCAGTGCTGGTGACGTCAGGGCACAGGCTGGCTGTGCCCAGGATATCAAGCAGGAGCCATCTCAGGGCTGGGCTGAAGGACGGGCACCGAGCGTGAGGAGGGCTCAGGATCTGGCGTTCTTCCTGAGGTTTCTCCTGCAGACCACCCCCCTCACCCTCAAGGCCCCACGTGCCATCCCCTCTCCCTGAGGTGGCAGGGGCTTTGACCCTGCAGACAGGATTTCCAGAGCCAGCCGTGGCTCTCCAATAGATTCCCAATTAGCTCGAAGGCAGGGGGCGCTGCCAGCCCAGAGCCCTCCAGCCAGCCTTTCTCTCTTACAAACTTCTGACAAGAGTGGCAAAATTCCCAGGTTTTCTTTTCTTTTGTAGTACTGAGGATTAAGTCCAGGGCCTCTGCAGTGATCTATATCCCCAGCTCCTCACTCCTTTTTGAATTTGGATACAGGGCCTTGCTAAGTTCCCCACGTTAGGCCTGAACTTGTGATCCTCCTACCTCAGTCTCTCAGAGGTCTGGGTTTTCAGGTATGCACTGCCATGCTTAGCTACAGTTCCCAGTTTCTTCTTTTTTTCTAGTTTTTTTCTCCTTTTTTTGAGGCATGTTCTCACTCTATAGCCCAGGCTGGTCCTGAACTCATTATGGAGCCCAGGCTGGCCTTGGACTCACCGAAATCCTCCAATCTCAGCCTCCCGAGTGCTGGGATTACAGGCTTGTGCCACCACACCTGGCTCATGTAGTGCTAGAGAACTGAACTTTGGTGCGCTTTAACCGCTGAGCCACTCCTCCAGCCCCCTAATGCCCAGTTTTTAAACTCACCTCTGTGTAATTTTAAATAACACCTACTGTTCATTGAGTGCTTCCCTGGCACAGTGTGGGGCATTCACACCATGTGCTTACTAGGAGATGTACTAGGCGAACGCAAACACAGGGGCAATATGGTCTCAGCCATGCCGTGTGTCACGACATTCAATCCTCGCAATGCGACAGGGCAAGCAGACAGTCTCTATTTATACCCAGAGAAACTGAGGCTCCGAGAGGCGGCAACCACCTCTGATGCTAACGGGGCCAGGCTGTGGAGCCCCGCGGGGCTGAGTCTGCGGCACCCTCCCCCACCAGGTTCCTAATGGTTCTGAGTCAGTTTCCTCATCTGCAAAGCCAACGGTGGCAGATGAGACCGGTGATTTTCACACTTTTTTTAGCCACGGACCCTTTGTTCCAATGAAATCTAAAGTGGCGATGCACTGTGTCAGGTGGCTCAGCGGAGCCAGTGTGGGGGCAGGAAGGGTGGGAGTTCCCCCTCTGCGCGCCTGTCCCTCACTCCCTGCCAAAGCAGGGGGTCCGCGCTGCAGGGCCCAGGCTGACTGGCCTGTCAGGCCCCAGCTGTCTTCACCAACAGGACTGGCACCAGGAGAAGCTGCCCTCAGGGCTCCTCCAGCGGGGGGCCCTCCGAGCTTCTCAGCAGGGACATCAGGCTCAGAGGAGAGACACCGGGCACGTGGCCGGCACAGATCTGCAGCATGCGCACCAGGCGCTGCGCCATGGCGACTCGGAAGCCTTCCACCTGCAGGGAGAACAGGGAAGGGCAGGGAGATAGATGGGCTCTGCAGTGGCAGGGCAGGTGCTGAGGCTGGGATGCCAGGCTGCTTGGGGTGTGCGGCCTGTCACAGCTGTATCTTTCAAGGCAGCCTCCCACGTCCTCAGCCCACCCAGTACTATGAACAACCTCAGAGGCTGTGAGCCCCTTTAAAGAGAAAATGAAGGCTTGGCAAGCAATATGGGCAAAGCCAAGAGCACTGTCCAGGAAGAAGAGGCAGTGACTTCAGGGTTGGCATCTGAACCGGGCCAGCCCCAGCCACGCCGGCTGGCCCAGGTGCCTAAGGCTCACAGATTGGCATCTGAGGAAGACACTCCCAGTGAGGGAAGGAGAGGGGCTGGAGGAATAGTATTGCGGTTAGAGCACTTGCCTAACAAGCACAAGGCCCTGAGCCTGCCTCCCTAGCACCACTAAACTGGACATGGTGGTGCTTGCCTGTAATCCCAGCACTCCGGGGGCTGAGGCGGAAGGATTGCTGTGAGTTTGAGACCAGCGTGGGTTAGTGAGTTCAGGACTGGACTACAAAGCAAGACCCCGAAAAAAGAGAGGGAAGAAGACGGTAGAGTATGGCCTTCACTGTGGATAAGAGAATCCACAGAGACTCCCTTTGTCAAGGCTCTGAGGGCTGGCAGGCCCAGAGTGGGCGACATCCGCAAGTGCTAGGTGGACAGGAGCCACTCTATGCACATTTGTTGGAAGGAGATGGTACATGATGTCTTCCCCTGTTCCCTCACGAGCTGGGGCAGGGGCGTCATCACCGGCCCTGCCGCACGTCATCAAAATGCAGGGGTCCCCAGTCTTTGTCCTTGATCTCCTCGCCCTCAGGTGGCTTCATCCAGCTCTGTGCCTTTGAGAACACCTGGGCGGATACGCGCACTACACCTCCAGGCCTGTCTCTGAGTGTTAGTCGCATGCCGCCGCTGTCCGCTTGATCTCCCCCTTAGACCACCAGGGACTCCCCAGTCATAGCACATCCATGACAGAGACCCACAGAGCCTGCCCTTTGGTCTTGCTCATGTCAGCCAAGGCAATGCCATCCTCTGGTCACCAGGCCGGAAACTGCAGACTGTCCTTTACTGTGCTTCTTTTACATCTCACATATGGTGTCAGCATGTTGCTAACTCCACTGCGGAAGCAGCCTGTGCTGTGAACCAGCGGTATCCCACCTTTCTGGCACGGGCACCTGTTATGTGGTCGGTCGTTGGAAGATGGTCTTCAAGTGGCGGCAGCAGCAGCAGGAAGGGGACGGGAGCGAAGACCCACCTCCTGGCAGTCAGCAGCAGCATCAGAACCTAAAGGTGTGCGCCGACAGGAGGCGGAGCTCCACTCACAGCCCTGGCTGCTGAGCTGTCCACATGTCTACCTCCTTGCCCAGCCCTCGGGACCACAGGGCACTGTCATCTCTTCCAGAAGGAGCCTCCGGACCCAGCTCCCCATTTCTGCCTCACCTTCCTCATCCCACTGTCCTCCCTGCAGCCAGAGGCCCCATTTAGAAGCCAAATCAAGGCCTCATCTCTCTGGGCCCTATACTCCTCAGCAGTACGGTTTTACACAAGAGTATAAGTCCAAGCCTTTACTGTGACCCAAAAGGCCTGAATGACCCGGTCTTACTGTTGCTGACTAGTCTGCCTTTCATCTGCTGAGCTCCTGTCCCCTGGTCTCCCTGTAGGACCTCCCACGCACAAAGAGAATTCCAGACTGGGGCCCAGGCACCTGCCACTGACACCGCTGGGCATGCTCTTCCACCAGGGGGCGCCTCAGCTAAGTCCGAAAGTCACATGAACGGAAAGGCTTCCCCATGGCTTTTAAGTCTTACCCCTTTACCACCCCGACTTCCTGTCATTTTTTTTGGTGGTGCTGGGATCCGACCCAGAGTCTCACACACGCTAGGCAGATGCCCTACCACCGAGCTGCAGCCCCGCTCCCACACCCCCATTTTCTAACCCATTAGGCATTCTACTTTTTTACCATGTTTCCTCAGCTAGAGCAAAGCTAGTGTACTCAACCAGCAAGCACACCGTGCCTGTGTGAGAAGCGCTGCTGGACAAATCTCCTAACCTGAGTTGTGACCTCTGCCCTGGAAATGCATCCTTGGGCTGCCGATAGATTGGGCTCCACGTGTGCTTCCTGCCAGCCAGCCACCTCCGCCCACACTTCACCTCCAGGCCCCCAAACCCTAAAGCTAACTGCAGGCACAACTTCGCCCACCACAGGAAGACATGACTGGGTTCTATGCCAGGCTTCCGAAGCCCATCACGTTCTCCTGCTGCTCCGCAGGCTTCCTGCCTGTCTCTCTCCCTAGGCTCTAAGGGGCAGGCCCAGTGCAGGCCTCATCTGTGTGCCCAGGGAGCAGCACAGCCTGCCCAAGCACCCAGGATATCCTTCTGCTGGGCAAATCACACACCTCTCCGTTTGCTTCCTGGCCTGTGAAAGGGGGCTGGTAACTCCTGACACAGAAAAGCCTTAAAATGTGGCAAGGCTCCAGCTGGATTCCACAGAAGGGCACACTCTGAGGCCCATGCAAGCACGTGGGGTGAAGGTGGGCCTCATGCTGGGGGCATCATTTGAAGGTTGCAGGTCTATGTTCTGAGCAGGTCTTTCTGCAGCGCCTGTGAGAAAGGCAGTCGGGCCCCTGCTGCCTACACAGGCCTTTTCCTGAGGCAGTTCTCCGGCTAGGAGAGGACTCAGGGCCGGGTGCAGCCTGCCACCTTATGGTCACACACGAAATCGCACCACTTCTCGCAAGTTTAACAGATGCCTCGAAAAACACATGCTTTTGCATTATGGGGCAAAGATGATTCTTCAATTAGAAAAAAACTATGGCTTTAGGATAGAGGTCCCCAACGCTCCAGCCATAGGCCTTGGAAGGCGGGGGTCACTGGGACAGATGCACTTCGAGTGAAGCTCCGCCTCCTGTTAGTGCACTCCTACTGTGTTCCGATGCCACTGCTGATCGAACAGGAGGAGCTCTGCTCCCCATTCCCTTCCTGCTGCAGCCACAACGTCAAAGCTGTCCTCCAACAACCTACAGAGCAAGTACACCCCTCCCCCATTCCTTGGGCGAATGGTCTTTAACTAAACTGGATCCTGGTGTCAAAAGGGCTAGGGAACCACTGCTTCAGGGGAAGTCCTAAGGGGGGAAGATGGCTTGCTCAAAGCCACACCATCAGCAGGCTACAAGGGAGAGACAGCTGTATACCAACTGAGTGGTCCCAACTTATTGGATGTGAGTTTTCTCACAAGTCTGTAGCAAAGTCTGTCAGTGGTGTCTCTTCAGGTGAGCCAGGACCTCAGGGTCCCATCTGTAAGAGCAGAGGAGTGATCTGGCCAGGGGCTCTAAAAATAATCATCAAACTTGAAAAACAAATTCATGATAGAAGCCAGGTGTGCTGAGCTCCTTATAACTCCAGGACTCTGGGAAGCTAAGGTGGGAGGAGTACAAGCTTAATCTAGCCAGAGCAATTTAGCAAAACCCTGTCTCAAATTCATGCGCACCTTTTTCAGTGTGTTGATCTGGGGTGATCTGGGGCCAGGTCTCATAACTGGAACACAATGTAATTTGGAAACACTGCTGTGTCTATTGGCAGACTTTGCTATTCCTGCGGACACACTTGTCTACATCTATAATGTTCAACTTCGCTTTGAGATTAGTGGAAAAAAAAAAAAAGAAAAAAAGCAACTCTTTTTTCATTTAAGTTCACAGGTCCTTGAATTCTGCCTGGGCCAGACAGTCAGGGATCATATGTGACCTGAGTTCTGTAGCACACCACTTCACCTTTGGAAACAGGTTGCAAATCCAGAGCAAACACTAATCTTTGAAATGAACCTCAAAAACCAGTGAAGAGTTCTCCAAACAACTGAACAGACCTGTGGGGCAGCCCATGCCTCATGAGCCCGCAGCACATCTCCCGGGGGAGCACACCAACTCCTGTTGAAGACTTTCACAAAAAGTCATAAGAACTCATTCTGCATAAAAAGAGGCTAATAACCCAGCACTCTGGGAGGCTGAGACAGGAGGATCATCAAAGTCCAGCCGAGAAAACTCAGTGATACCCTGTCTCAAAAAAATAAAGGGCTGGGGGTATAGTTCAGTTTAAAGGCCCTGTGTTCAATCCCCAGTACAATGACACATCAAGGAAAAAAAAAAAGAAAAGAAAAAGAAGTTGAAAAGGAAAGGCCGAACGTAAAATACATCAGTAAAATGGAAATCTGCTTTGCTACCTCCAGAGTTGGGACTCACTTGTGCGAAACACTAACAGAGGCCAGCCAGCAGAGCTAACACCCCTATGACCTTACCCCACCACCCACCCACCTAGCCAATATCCCTACTGCACATGTGTGACCTGCACTGGGCTAGGGCTGGGCAAGCCTGGCAATGCACAAAGCCAAGCCAAGGTAACATCAGGAGCTCTGACTGCTGAGGGACACAGGAGATAACGGTAATGAAGCCGAAGATACCTGGTCTCAGACGCAGGAAGGTGACACGTTAATATGGACCCACACATACATACATAAGACTTCCTAAGGTATAGGGTACCCAGCAGGACAGAGCTTCCCAACCCACATTACTAGGCCACAAAACAGGAGCTGAGCACGTCCCCCAGCTTGCATGGCGGCCTGAGCTGCACCTCCCGTCTGATTAGCAGTAGCGTTGGTCTCTTTTTTGAGACAGGATCTTGCTCTGTAGTCCAGACTGGTCCTGAACTTGCTTTGTCGCCCAGGATGGCCTTGAATTCACCTCAGTCCTCTTGCCTTAGCCTCCTGAGAGCTGGGATTACAGGTGTGCACCGTCATGCTCAGCTTACGTGGTGCTGGGGAACTGAACCCAGGGCCTTGTGCTTGCTAGGCAAGTGCTTTAACTGCTGAGCTATGGCCCCACCCCCTGCACTAGGTTCTCACAGGATTGTGAACCTTACTGTACACTGTGCCTGGGCTCCTTATGGGAATCTAAAACCTGTGGTGTGAGGCAGAGCTGAGGCGGGTGCTGGTGGCCATCCATCTCTGTCTCTTCCTTATTTGTGGAAAAAAATCGTCTTTCGTGAAACTGATCCCTGGTGCCAAGAAGTTGGGGATTGTTGCTATAGGAGGTCATAGCCAGTGAACACAAAAGCCAGAATTCAAACCAGGATCTTGTGTCCCCCTGCACATCAAGAGCCACCTTACCTGGGGACTTAATGACCCTTCAACAAGCCCTCCTGATGTGCCCACTGTGCGCGAATGGTCCTTCCCCCACACCCAAATGTAGTGTCAGCCCCTGTGATTGGTGATTGGCATCCTCACCTCCAGGTCACAGAAGAGCAGGGGACTTTGGTAGGTGTGGGCCAGGTTCATGACTGTGTTCCGGTGAACGCTGCAGTGACTCTCCCGGCCTGCTGTGAAGAAGCCACGAGTGTCACAGGCTGCATCGGGGACCTGGGCACCAGTGGCTCCCCACCCACTCCCCCACCCCAGGGTCTCGGGTTTGACTAGCCAATTGGGTGACAATCCTGTTCTAGCTGGGCAGTCAAGTCTACTGAGTTAGGTATATAAGAAAAGGCTCAGGGAGGCTCTAAAAATACCCAGGATTCCTTACCTTGAAGTGAGGATATAAAGAGCTCCATCTCCACTGGATTACTACAGTCAACGAATCAGTTCTGAGAAGTTACCAGGCTATCTGTTACCCACTAATTCTCATTAAGAAGGTTGTGGGTTTTCTTTTCATTTTTTTTTTTTTTAATGAGTGACTGGGGGCACAGCTCAGAGTTAAGTGCTTACTTAGTATGCACAAGGTCCTGAGTTAGAGTCTCCGGAATCACATAAAAGTTAGCTGGGCATCATGGCACGTGCCTTCATTCCAGCACTTGGGAGGCTGAGGCAGAATTGTGAGTTTGAGGAGGCTATATAGTGAGCTCAGGACCAGCTTGAACGACAGAGTGAGACCCTGTCTTAAATAAAATAAGTGAGCAAATAAATAAATAAATAAAGTAACTAATGTTGAGACAATGTTTCTCTAGGTCACTAAGTTACCCAGGCTGGGCTTGAGCTGGTGACCCTCAGCCTCCTAAGAGTGCTGGGATTACAGGCCTGTACCATCAGACCCAGCTGCTTCTTGAGAATAATTTGTGCCAGGACCTTCCTTTGAGGAGCTCACAATTTAGCTAGAAAGGCAGGTAAGTCATGCATGCATGAGGTGCCAGAGGGGACACTGGAGCCGAGTTTCGAGGTATTTCTAAGGACATCAACACAAAGAAGAGGAAGAAAGGCTTAGGGATAGGCCCCTGCGCTATCACACGAGGGCAGCCTGGAGGAGAGTTACCTCTGGAGTCAGCTCCACCACTTGAAGCTGTGGGGCCTCATGAAAATCACATAATCTCCTGATCAGTTTCCTCAGTCATAAAGCTGAGAAAATACCTACCTCAGAGTAATGATATAAAAACAAAGCAACTATCAACAGTGCCTGGTGCACAGTAAAATTAGCTGTCAACATCACAAGTCTGGGGAAGAGCAGGACCTTTCCAGAGAACTACAGGAGACCCAAAGGATGAGAGCAGTGGTATCACCAGGGAGGCAGAGCCACACTTCAGAATGCTTCGTGCCTCTGGGGGCAATTTAGATTTTCCTTTGAAAGCTGCAGGGACTCCGAGCCAAAGCAGAACCCGTTAGGGAGACTGTCACAGTCAGGCTCTGAGGCCCCGGTGCCTCTGTCACCCAGGCTGCCTCAGCATCTCCAATGGCCACAGGCCTCCCATAGGGGGCAGGTGGGTGCCTGCGGTTGGGAGCAGGGTCACACTTACCACCCGTGGCGAGGAAGCACACCTTCCCCAGGAAGAAGCTGGCATCCACATGGCGCAGGGATTCCTCTACACTCTGGAGGCTGCGGTGGCAGCCAGGGCGAGAAGACAAATCAGGGGATAAAACATGACACCAAACACAGCAGGAGCTCCTCCTCCTCTGCTCCCAGAGGCCAGAGAGCAGCAGCATAGAAACAGGAAGGGGAAGCAGCCTAGAGGTACTTGGTCATTTAATTAATTAAAAAATTAATTTAATTAAAAACAAATTACTTTTAATTATAAAGTGACTCTTGCTTATAAAATAATCCAATAGTAAGTATGAGTATACACATAGAAAGTAATTAGCTGGATGTGGTGGCATGCAATAGAAATCCCAGCACTTTAAGAGGCTGAGGTGGGAGGATTGCCAGATTCGAGCCCATCCTGGGCAACTGAGTAAGACTCTGTCTTAAAAAAATACATATATAAATAAATATAAGAGGGGCTGGGGATGTTGCTCGGAGGGAAGGCCCTGGGTTCCGCTCCCAGTTCAGGCTGTGGGAGGCAGTAAGGACAAATGGCCTCTTCAGCACCACTTTCACTCCCAGCTCTCCAGGGGAAATTGCTGCGGACAATCTGGGGTGTAGCACTTTTAGGACTTCGTTCATACAGAGGAATGGGGAAACAGTCACTACTGGATACACACGTCAAGCTCCCCGTAAACACTGCAACAGTGTGGATATGGCTTGAGTGTCCTTCAAGGAGTCATGTGCTGAGATTTAAGCCCCAATGTAAGGTACAGAGGGCAGACACTTAATTGACCACGGTAGATTTTTATTTTGCTTTTTTGTGATACTGAGGATTGAACCAGGGCTTTTACACTGAGCTAGATCCCTCTCAGACAGGGTGTCTCAAAGTCACTAAGTTGCACAGGCTGGGCTCTAACCTGCAATCTTCCTGCCTTGGACTCTCACTGTGCTGAGTTACAGGCTTGACGCCACCACCCCAGGCTCAATCATGGTGTTTAGAGGTGGGGCTTTGGGAGGTGGATAAGATTAGAAAAAATAATCAGGTGGAGGCCCATGATTGAATTCTAGTGCTTCTGTAAGAGGAGAAGGGACACATGTGGGCTTCCTTGCTCCATCACTGCCTCAGAGCTCCACCAGCAAGAAGTGGGCCCTCAACCCTGGAACCCCAGAACTGTGAGGCAAACTAAACCTCTTATCTTTGTTTGTGGTACTGGGACAATGGTTCAGCGTGAAGGCCTGGGGCTCAGTCCCCAGAACTGAGAGAAAAAAAGTAGCTAAATGAACATGACACAGCTGGTGTTAGTTAGTGTCTTTTACACACTGCACTGGCCACGGGCTCCTCCCTCCTCACCCTCCAGGCGGACCCCAGGCAGCCTCTCACTGCCTCCCGCGCTTCTTGTCAGTCCCAGCGCACTGTCCTGACAGCCCACCCTCCGGCTCTCACCTGTATTTGCTGTGGAGGTTAATCACAAACACAATCAGGTCAATTCGAGGCCGACTCAAGTTGGAGGGCAGAGGGAGGAAATTCGCCAAGTGGCTGAAAGACAAGACATTGCCGGCCTAGTGATACACACCCACGCGAGTGACCTCTTCGCATGACCCTCACGGGAAAGGGATGCCGAGGGCGCCTCACCTTCTCACGGGATTCCTGGTGGACAAAACTCCTTTCGGGAGCAGAGGCCGGCCACAGCCCGTCCTAGCCATACAAGGCCTGACTACCTCTGCCACAAAGGGCTATTAACCACCATAGCAGGGGAGTTTGGATACAAGATGGCGTAGTACTAGCCAGGCCCAGTGGTACAGGCCTGTAATATGAGCAATCTGGGAGGTGGTGGCAAAAGGATCACAAATTTAAGACCAGCCTGGGCCACTTAGTGAGACCCTGTCTCAAAATCAAAAAAGATCCAGGTTAGATCCCTTGTACCACACGCCCACACCCACACAAGACAGCATGGTGCTAGGCAGTTATGCTGAATGCTGGAAAGAAGGCCAGGCTCAGAAAAGAAGGTTCTGGACTTAACAGTTGAAGAAGACTGAGTCCCTCTGGAGACAGGCCTGGGCTCAAATCCTAGCTATCAACCATCAGCACTGTGACCTCAGGCAAGTGATTCTCATCAGGAGCTGGGCTCTGCTTGTCCAATACCCACGTGAAGGCTCTTCTTTTTCTACTCGCCCCTCCAACCCAGTGCTGGGGGAGGAAGCTAAGGCCTCGCACATGCTAGAAAGTCTACCACTGAGCTACACCCCCAGCCCTGAAGGCTTTTCTGAGAGCTTCTATTGCTGCTACTTTTTCATCTTCTTTTTTTAATTTAATTTTTTGTGGTACTGGGGATAGCCTAGGGCCTTCATACTAGTCTAGGGCCTTCATACTGAGCTATATCTCCAGTCCACTTTTAGTTTTGATTTTAAGACAGAATCTTGCTGTGGGCTGGAGGAACGGCTCAGCGGTTAAAGCACTTGCTTAGCAAGCGCTAAGTCAAGTGCTAAGTACCCGAGTTCGATTCCCCAGCACCACATAAGCTGGGCGTGGTGGCACACGCCTGTAATCACCAGCACTCGAGAGGCTGAGACAGGAGGATTGCCCTGAATCCAGGCCAGCCTGGGCTCCATAGTGAGTTTAGGACCAGCCTGGACTACAGAGTGAAATCCTGTCTCAAAAAAACGAAAAACAAAAAAACAAAACAAAACAAACAAAAAAAAACGAATCTTGCTAACTTGTTGCACAGAGTGGGCTTGAATTTTTGATCCTCCTGCTCCAGCCTCCCAGAGCGCTGGGATTACAAGTGTGTGCTGCCCAGCCCTGTTTAAAGCTTCCCCTTCTGCCCATATCCACATATTCCTATTTATCCCCTTTCACCTGATTATAATTCAAGGAATATCAAGAAGTGCAGGACAAAGATTTAAAATACGCACCCTCCGTAAAAGTCCAGTCACTTAGTAGAACTATAACTATTGGCAGAACATTCTTCTAACTATCTCCTCACACATAATGCATATACATTCAAATAATGACAGGACAATTCCATTAATTTAATTTGAACTGAAGCAAAATAAAGTAGAACTGCAAAAAAGTGGATGAACTCTGGACAAACATTTTTTGCAATAATGGGGATTAAACCCGCTCTACCCCTGAGCTACACCTCCAGCTCTCATATTTTTATTTTGAGGCAGGAACTCATTAATTTGCCATAGCTAGGCTTGAATTTGCAATTCTCTTGCCTCAGCCTCCTGGATACCTGAGATTAAAGGCCTACACTACCATTCCCAGCTGGGTAAACTGTTTTCTAAGTATAAGAGACTGCTTCCTAAGAAGGTTCAATTATAAAAAGATCGTGAGAAAAATTATGAAGTTAACACCAATTTTTTTTTCCTTTGGTACTAGAGATTGAACTCAGGGCTACCACTGAGCTATACCTACAGGGTGGAAGCTGACATCATTTCTAGCTGTATATTTCAACTTCATCCGTATCTGACTGATTCTCTATTACAAAAGGTGAAAAAAATTAACATCCTCGTATCTCATTCCACCATTTAGATAAGGCTCTTAAGTGTACACTTATGTCATTATTATGTACATTTAGATTGTGCAGCAGCAATAAATCTGGACCCAGTGGCCACCAGGAAAAAGGGGAGGGAGGGCCCCGGGGAATTCTCCTGTTATCTACTAAATGCTGCAGCTGTGAAGAGATAATCATTTTTATTCATTATTCCATCTTGTTTTTGCTTAGTAAATGCAGGTAATTTTGTCTGTATTTTCCATTTACTCTGGTACTAATCACAGGCATTTTTAAATATACTTTTTTAGAGACAACAGCCTTCTTATGCTTCCTAGGCTGGCCTCAAACTCCTGGTCACTGGTGATTCTCCTGCCTCAGCCCCCTGAGTAGCTGGGACTATAAGTATGTATCACCTTGCCTAGCTAAATAATTTGTGTCTATATCTGAGCTAAGGGTTTGAGACCTTGATAATTGTGTTTGAGGTCCTGCCTGTGTAAAGTGAGTGGGGCACAGACAGATCTATGAATAACATTTATGCAAAAGGAAAATACTGTACTTCCTCACTGAGATTTTTACCTTTTTCTTTTGTGGTAATGGGGACTGAACTTGGGGTCTTTGCTCTGAGCTGTATCTCCAGCCCCATTTAACTGTTTATTTGAGACAGGGTCTTGCTAAGTTGCTAAACTGCCCAGGCTAGGCTTGAACTTGTGAATCTCTTGCCTCAGCATCCCAAAGTGCTGGGATGACAGGCCTGTTCCACTGGGCCCAGCTTTATTAGATTTTTAAAAGTGCTGCAGGGAACCAGGGATGTACCTCGGTGGTCGAGTGCTTGCCTGGCATGTGTGAGGCTCTGGGTTCAGTCCCAACACTGTTAAATAAATAAATATGCCACCACAGGGCTTAATCTACCTATTCAGTAAAGGGCATTCTGGTCCCTATGGAGGCAACGTCTGGACTGGACTGTTCTCCAACACGGATCCGTGGGACTGGCTTTCTATCAGGAAGAATATTACGCATCTTCAGTGACTCAGCTAACAGGGAGCTGTTCTTGCCCCTACTATTTGAAAAAGAAAAGAAAGACATATTTCTTTAGTTACCTTGTCTCCAAGTTTGGGAGCAGTAACTAAAGAATTATTAAAGAACTTTGCTGTATGCCAGTAGGCATACTATGCCAGAACTGTGTGCAGCCAGTGACTCTTGCTGCTTTCTAATTCCTTTCATTAGGTTTTGGGAGAAGAAGATTTTGTAGTTCAGCGTAAGTTCAACCACATTTCCTGGGAAATCCCTGTATGACACTGTGCACTTGCGCGCAAGTGTATGATTCTGGAGATTCCGATTCAAAGTCTTGGCACACTAGGCAAGTGCTTTACCACGGAGCTACATCCCAGCTCTTGCCTTGAACTTCCAGCGACCCCTCCCCTCAAAAGCTTTCTTTATGCTGAGCATGGTGGCATATACCTATAATCTCTGCACTGTGGGAAGCTGAGGCAGGAGGACTGAAAGTTGGAGTGCCGCATGGGTAATTTAGTAACTGAGTGAGACTCTGTCTGAAAAAAAAAAAAAGGAGGCTGGGGAGCTCAGTGAGAAGGCCCCGAGTTCAATTCCCAGTATGGTAAGAAGAAAAAAAAAAAAGCTTTCTTGTTTTTAATTTTTATTTCCTGAGACAGGATTTCTTTATGTAGCTCGGGCTGCCTTTTAAAGCAATAGGATTACAGGCATGCACCACCACACTCAACTTAAATCCCCTCCCCTCTCTTAGAGGGGATTAAACACAGACTCTGCAGTGAGCTATATCCCCAGTCCTTTTTTAGTTTGAGACAGGATCTAAGGAAGTTGCTAAATTGTCCAGGCTGGGCTAGAACTCAGGATCCTCCTGCCTCAGCCTTTCAAAGTGCTGGATTACAGGCCGTACCACCGGGCCTGACCCAGCTTGAACCTTGAACTAACCAAATTAATTCATTAATTATTGACTGAACATCTACTCTTTGCCAGTTACTGCTCAATGCCCTGGGGACTCATCAGTTAGCCAAGTCCCTGACCTCAGGGCTAACTGCCCATCGGCGCAGGCTGCAAACAAATGCACAACCGGGAGGAGCGGGATTTCCAATGTTGGTAGTACATAGTACGTGGAATACAGAACATATGTGGTGACAGGCCGTGCTGCAGGCACCCGGGACGGGGCGCACGCGGGGCTCCTGTCTCAGGTGCGCTCATCTAAAGTACAGGCTGAGGCAGTCAACGCTGGAAGAGGGCAGGTTCGGCGCGGGCTCCCACCCAGCGGGCCGCCTCCGCCGGTCCCCGCCCTCTGCTTCCCCCGCAGTCCGGGGTTCAGGCCACCGCTACTTACATCCGCAGTTCAGATGCGCAGTTCTCCTTCAGCATCGAGTCGGCCAGCGGCTGCAGAAGACCATCCTCCGCGCCCACGAGCTGTCCAGGGAGAGAAAGCCTCAGGTACGGAGCGGTGGTCCCTCCCGAACGCCACAGACCACAGGAGAGTCACTTCCCCACCCCGCGTGGACGCACGGGTACAGAGGGCTTAAAGTATGACCCGCTCCAGGCCTGTCAGCTCCGCGCTTACCATCCTCCCCCAGATCGTCCCCCGGACGACTCGGCCTCTCCACAGAACCGGACCCCGCGACGCGGGAAAACCAAATCGCCGCTAGGGCAGGCTTCCCACCAATCAAAAGCTGGGAAAGACGCTGCCGCGCACCTATTGGTGAGTGAGACCGCAAATCGCTACGATGATTGGTTCAGACAGAGGCTCTCCTCCTAGCCGCCCCGCCCCTCAGGCAGCGCAGACGCACCCGGGCATTTGAAGAAGGAAGCCGAGGCAGGGAGTCCGAGGATGGCGGGCCGCTGGCACCTACCAGAATGGTGGCCGTGTTTAGAACAGGCAGCTTGTCCAGTGGCCTCAACACAGACATTCCCTTCGTAGGCGGAACCGCCGCTCTCGAAGTGCGCGCCGGGCGTTCAAACTTCCCAGAATCCCATCCTGAGGGCGGGGGAGGGCCACGTGTCCTCTCTGGGCGGGGCTTCGTCGGACAGGGCAGGGTCCCTTAAAGAAACCGCTACCTTCTTTCCAAAGGGAATGAGCCAGAGCTATACCCAGGCGGGTGAGGCACCGGAAAAGCCTTTTTTTGTTCTATGCTTCGGAGACAGGAGGGTTCCGGTGATTCTTTCGTGCATTTGGATTCATTCAACTATGCTTCCTCTCGTGATTTTTGATTCCTTCCAGACCTGCTTCCCCTTTTCTTCCCTCTGGCCTTGTAGCTCCCCAGATCAAAGTGTGGGGTCATGCTGGACTCCTCTTCTTCACACGCTGCGTCCAGTCTGCACGCAAACCTCGCTCTGCACCTTAAATCTTTGTTTATTGAAACTGGGTATCTTTGTGTAGCACAGCTGTTGTCCGACTCGAGATGCTCAGCCTTCTGTGTGCTGAAATTAGAAGTATGCCACCTTGACCATCCAGTTTGAATCTCGAAATAACCAGAATAATTAACCCAGCGATTATTTGAGCACCTGCTCTCCCTGTTCCTGCTCAATGCTCTGGGGATTCCCCGATGACTAGATTCCCACTCCCCCATTGAACTCAGGGGCGCGTGTTGAGCTACATCCCCAGCCCTTTTATCATTTTGAGATAAGGTGTCACGAAGTTATCCAGGCTGGTTTCAGACAAACTTGGACTTGACTATTCTCCTCACAGCAATCAGAATCACTTTTTAAAAAATAATCATCAGAGACTATGTCTCTGATCAAACCCACCGGTGGTCCCCATGTCAATGCACTGCAGAGGCCTAGCATGGCCTCCAAGATCCTGTGTGTTCTGCACTGACAATCTCCTTGACCTCATCTTCTACCTTCTCCTTCTAATACCCCGGCCGCTAGGCTGGTCCTCAAATATTCCAAGTGTCCTGCCTCAGGACTTTTGCCTTTGCTCTTCCTTCTGGCTGAAATGCTCTTCCAAGCAGTCACATCGTTAATTTCCACACTTTATTCATGCTTCTGCACCAACGTCACTTCATCAGAAGGACCTTTCTTTTTTTGAGACAGGATCTCACTCTGTAGTCCAGGCTGGCCTGGAAAACAGCAATCTTCCTTCCTCAGCCTCCCGAGTGCTGGGATTAAAGGAGTATGCTTCCCCACCTGGCTTGCGTGGTACCGGGAAATGAAACTCCCGGCCTTGCACTTGCTAGGCAAGCGCCCTACCTCTGTGCTATTCCTCTAGTCCCCAGAAGTGCCTTTCTTAAAGATCCTATTTAAAGCAGCAAGCACTCCCACACACTCCTTTCCTGCTTTATTTCTTAAATTACTTTCTTTTCTTTCTTTGTCAGTGTGGGGGATCGAACCCAGGGCATCATGCTAGACACGCACCCTACCCCTGAGCTGCTCACCCTCTCCCTTGGCTTGTCCCCCTTCTCTATTCCTGCACATATTTGCCCTGTGGCACTGATCTCCACTTCATATGCGTCATTGTCAAGAACTGCCCAGCATCTAAGATATTATCCCACGTACAAGCTAATAAACTGACTCATGCTTGTTTCATGCATGCTAGCGGAAGACATAAAGCTCTGGGAAGATACAACAGACTTGTTTACTCTCTGAGAGCAACAGTAGCTAGGGATTCCTATTTTTGTGTTACTTTCCAAGGCCCTCAAGTCTCTCGAACACATTAGAGCAAGTGGTGGACATGCCTGTTCTTTTTTCTGAGGAAATGTCACCTTGTCCTTTAATCTCCTTTGCCCCACGAAAGAGCCTGGGTATGAGTGGAGAAGTGAATCCGACGCAGAAGATTAAATATGTTAAATATCTCATGGTTTCTCTGATTTGGGAAACTCAGAATACAGGCATTCTATAGAACCAAATGAGTGTGATAGTGACAGTCACGGGGGAATGCTTTTCCAAGTAGTCACATGACTAATTTCCATACTTTATTCATGAGGAGGGTGTGGGAGGGCCAAAAATGGGAAAAGATTGTAAAGTTAATGTGATATATATGTGCACAATATACTCAATTTCATTGTAAACATTATGTATCACATATATATTAATAAAAATGATGGGAAAAAAAGAAAGAGCCGGGGTAAAGAGCTGTCAGAATCCTCCTTTCTTAGCCTACCCAGGAAGAAGCACACAGTGATGCTCAGGGCCCACGGCACAGGGCTTCTCCTACCAGGAGAATTTCATCGTCTGTCTCTTCAACTAGAACATAAGATGCGCAAAGTCAGAAACTTTGCATGTCCAGCTGTATTAGTCACTTTCTCATTAAATACTTGACACTCACAAGTTGAAAGAAGATTTATTTTGTTCCAAGGTTTCAGTCCATGGTCAGCTGGTTCCAGGCATCAATGGCCTGGCAGAGTACATGGCGTGGAACATTGTGCACTGCATAGTGGCCAGGAAGCAAAGAGAAAAGGGAGGAGCCGGGATCAGAATACACTCACCCCCGCCCCCAGGTCAGCCCCTGGGTCACGCCCTCAGTGACCACCTCCAGCCAGGCCTCATAATAGAATGTTCATCTATGAGCTAATCTATGGGAGAATCCCCTGATGACTACAGGGCCCCCTTGAGCCAACCATCTTCCAATCACATGAGATCCAGGGGACATTTCAAATCTAAACCATAACACCAGGACTCTAAGAAGTGCCTGGTATTTATAGTTCTTCGCCAAATATTTGTCAAATGAATGGGTTGGTTTGCGTCCCTCCCAGAATTCATTCGTTGTTTACTTCTAGACTCAATGCTCCACCGTGGAAATATAGGTGAACCAGACATTATCCATCAAGGCTGTGAATGAGGGGGACAGACCACAAAGATAGTGTGCTCCCTCCTGTGACATCCAGGGGGGCAGAGGCATACTTCCTTTCTACTCTAAATCTTTCTTACTGCAGACTAAATTAGGTGTCTTGCTCAGAAAGAGCGGAAGTAAGTGGCTTTGTGGAGCCCTTGCCTCCAGCACAGATGGGGCCTTGATTCTTGGCAGCATGGGGTATGACGATCAGCCAAAGCAGGGTGGGGGAGTGACGGGTGGGAGGGAGCTATTTCCGGGGTCAGAGGAGGCCCTTGTAAGAAGGTGACGTTTGAGCAGATGCCTGAGGGGGAGAGAGGGGCCCAGTGAGAGGAGGCTGTGGCAGAATCAGGTGCAAGTACAAAGACCAGATGGGGGCACCTCTGGGGACCAGTCTTAGTGCTGAGCTCTGGGATCCAGGCTGCACGGTGTCATCCTGCCTCAGAGAGCAACAGATGCAGGTGCCCGGATGGTGGTGCAGTGAGTGTCCGTGGGGAGCCCACACTGCCCTTCACTCCGGATGGTCATTGGCTGAAGTACCAAAGGTGACTTGGTGCTTATAGCCCGGGAAGGGGCAGAAGATAGTTGTGGTAGGCTCTGCGCTGGAGTGAAGGGTAGGGACTGACAGGCCAGGCCTTGAGGGTCTGTGTCACAAGACACCAGAGCTTACAGAGTCATCAGAGAATGCCCAGATTGGCTTTTGCCAGACCCTGGAGAGAAGCCTTGGGGTGTTGTATAGCAAGTCCTCCAACCCATCAGGAGGGAAGAGGGCTTGGGAGACTCAGCAGCGAACAACTCACAGATGCTCACAATAGGAGCAGCGGGGTGGAGCGCTGGGGGCCAGGAGCCTGAGCCGTGTGCCACGGTGGATCTGCAGGTGCTGCTTAGGGTGTGTGCCTTAAGTATGGTGGGGGCCCTGTACCTCAGGTATGCCAGCACATTAGGCCGTAGGGTAGGATGAATACCTACAGAAGAACCCTAGAGCAGTTGCCCCAGAGGATAGGTCCCAGGAGGCCAAGAGCGGTCACCTATGCTGGGGTGATGCAGTTGCCTTTAAGTCACCCATACTTCTGTAGGTGACCCTAATAAACTCACTGGTTCACCAAGGTGGACTTGGATATAACTGTTACCTTGGTCTGTTGTCTGTGCCTTGTCTGGGTGAGTAAACCTTTGTTTATGTCTCTTCAGAAAAAGTTTCACATAACAGGTACTTGGAGGCACGGGGGGTGTCTGAGTGTGTGGAGTCCAGAAATACCACCCTTAACAGAAGGAACGGTGGCTTAATCTCCAGTACACACGGAGCTTCTCATAGACCTTTTGTATAGAAAAAACAAAAGGTGACTAAAACAATACCTCTAGGCCACTGATCAATTTTTTTACACATTTAATGATGCACTGTAGTTAATGTATTAGAAACTACTTAATTGGGCACAGTGGTGTATACCTGTAGGCCCAGGCACTTGGGAGACTGAGGCAGGAAGATGCTGAGCCCAGGAGTTTGAAGCCAGCTGGGGCAGTATAGAAAGATTGCAAAACTCAACAAAAGAATAAAACCAAAAATCTACTATTTACACATCTAAGATATAGGGTTGGAATTGTTTTGACATATGTGTATGTGACCACTGGAGACATTATGTCAATTCGAGGCAATTAGGAATCAGCCTGGATTAGGCAGTTAGGAACCAGCCTGGATTAGAGTGTGAGTGATGTGTGCGCCAGCAAATGAGGGAAGAGCACCCACCCGGATGTGGGAGGGCCAGCTGGGAACTCGAACTGTATAAAAGGAGGGAAGAAGGAAGATTGTTACAGCTTTTTGCTCCAGGGAGAGACCGGACTTGACATGACTCGGCTTCCTGTGTGTGATGTCGTGAGGAGCTGTCTCCACCTCTGCCTCTGCCGTGTACTTCCACTGCTACTGGCCACCTGTGAGTGGACTGTGACCTTCTGAAACTGTGAGCTAAACCTTTCTCCCCTAAATTTATGGGTGTCAGGTATTGAGTCACAGCAATGAAAAAGTAACTAAGCTACTGTATATGTAGGAAGCCTATACTGTCATCATAAAAGTGCTAACCAAATTCGTCAGGGGTTGTCCTGGGTAATTCCTCCCCTAGCACCGCTTCGTCCTCCCACCCCAGACTGTCAGAGTGAGTTGACAGCCCTGTCACACAGTCTCCCCTGGGGTCCACTGCAATGCCCTGGGCAGGGGGACAGACAGACAATGTGGTGGACTGATGCCAGCAACAGAATGGTGAATCTCAAAAGTGGTGCCGAGCACAAAAGCCAGACATAAAAGAGCCCTGGGTGATTCCCTTTCTCTCCAACCAAATACAAAACCAGTCCCCGGGGGTAGAGGTCAGAGCTTTGTTTTTTGCTTTAGTGCTGGGGATTGCACTCAGGGCCTGTGCCCTGCCGTAGAACTATACCTCCAGCTTTGAGAAAGGACATTGATTGTCAAGAGGCAGGGGCAGCCTCTCTAGGGTGAGGGAAATACCTTCCACCTTGATTCTGGGCTGTGTGTGTGTGTGTGTGTGTGTGTGTGTGTATTAGCAAAGATTGAGCCCAGAACGTCCACACAGAGATACATTCCAGCCTGGTTTTTGTACCTTTTTGTTCATTTTGAGAGAGGGTCTCACTCTGCAGCCCAGGCTGGTCCTGAACTCTCTGTGTAGCCCAGACTGACCTCACACTCACGGCAATCTTCCTGCCTCAGCCTCCTCAGAGGTGGTATTACAGATGTGTGCCACTTCACCCCGCTTCTGCGGTGCTGGAGGTTCAAACTCAGGGCCTTGCCCTTGCTAGGCAAGTGTCTAACCACTGAGATAGTCCTCCAGTCCCCCTCTCCCAGCCCGTTTTTTATTTTTGATTTTGAGACAGGCTGTCACTACTTCTAAGTTGCCCGGGCTGGGCTCAAACTTGCCATCCTCCTGCCTCATCTCCAAGTACTGGGATTATAGGCCTGGGACGTAACCTGACGCTCACAACTGAATTTTAAAAATCCCTCTGGGAACTTAAAATCACCACTCACCTCACACATGATGGAGAAGACACAAACACCTGCAGGACCCCAGATGGTCTCAGCTGGCTGCATGTCTGCGGGATGGGGCGGACCGAGGGCCCTAAAGCCACTCCACCTGGAGCCTTCTGTACCTGTCTGTCCTCAGGTTTCTGAGAATGGGCTCTTGGGAGCTGGGTCCTGGAAGCCACTTTGCTATGGGTCCTGGGGCTGCTCCATCCTACTGAGGCGGCAGCTGCTGCGGCTTGTGAGCTGCTGCGGGAGGGTCTGTGCAGCAGACAGCCCAGGAGGTGGGATCCGGTGTGGGGTGATAGGCCCCACCTTCCCTGCCCCGCTCCGCTCAGTCCCTGAGCAGCCGAGCCACCCAGAAGGGAAAGGTAAGCAGTTTCACCCCGTGGACCTCAGCTGTGTCATCTGCGTGTGAGACCAGCGCCCCGTCCCCGGCCCCATCCCCCGCCAGCAGAGAGGACTGAATAAAGGGCTGTGTGGGGCTGGGGTGGGGGTGCCTGGCAGGTGGGACCCTCAGGTTGAACCCCAGCTAGGGGCGCCATGGGGCTCACGAGGCAGCATGCGGAGAGCGGCCCTTTGGTGAGCCATGCGAGGATGCTGCGGGAGCCTGTGTGGCTACCTCCCTGCTGTGTGGCCTTGGATAATAGGAATAAAGCGCTGAAAAGCGTGTGTAGCGCGTGCTGCGGGCTCCCTTGAGCCAGGGTGCCCAGCCACCTTCAGCCCCGGACCATCCCCGTGTGACTCTCACTGGGTCTACTGCTCGCTGCTTCTGTATACCCACCCAGTTGCCAGGCTCGGGTGTCTCCCACTCCCGATCCGCAGGCCACCAAGCCTTCCCAGGTTTCAGCCGGGAGTTCTCTCTGAGCACAGCACCCTGCAGAGTGACGCTCACCCGCTCCGCACTCCCCCAATTCTGCCCTTCTTGTCATCTGCTGTACCACGTGCACAGTAGAGGGATCCAGCGAAGGAGGTTGGTTGCCAGGGCAACGGAGGATAAAGCCCTTACCCTGCCAGGCTGCTGATTGGCTGAGACAGGTCCCGCCTCCTGCCATCCTAAGAGTGGTGGGTACAGAGGAGGGTCTCCTGTGGGCAGGGAGAGGTGACAGGGTGCGGAGCCAGCTCAGGATTGTCCCCTCCTGTCCCTCTCAAGGCCCCCAGAGCCCGAGAAGCTCTGGCTCCTGTTGGGGGCATTGGCCTCACCCCGTCTCTGCCTCCAGCACCCAGAGCGGCCACAGATGGCAGCGTCTCTGGGAACAGCAGCTTTGACTGCGTCCTTGGGCCACGGCTGAGCTGCTCAGGCCGACGGTGTGCTCAGCACAGAGCCCCCGGAATAGGCATCAAGGCGTGAGGTGGGTCTGCGGGCACACGGGGCACGCTGAGTGGGTCTGATGGCTGGGGAGGCAGCAGACGGGGCTATGCAGGCTTCACAGGACCTTGGCTGGCCTGGAAGTCCTTAGAGACCATCTGGGAATCTTTATCCCCACCCTGTTCCCTGTGCACAGAGCAGCCTAAAGCCCTGACAGGGTGAGAAGTGGTCCAAGGTCACACAGAGGCCTGGGAGTCTCTGCTTAGGTCAGTCCTCCAAGAAGCCAGGAAGAGGTCTGAGGGTCCTGTGGCCCAGAGTGCCTGGAACTTTGTCCACAGGGTTGGAGAAGTGGGGGACCCTGAACTTGGCTCTGCAGATCTGCAGATCTCCAGCACTACAGCTACATGCACTCTGTTCCGTTTTGCCTTCCTATTTCCAGGCTCACGCTGCAACGGAACAGGGGTGCTGACCAGGCCCGGGGAGGGCATGAGTCACCCTGGCTTTAGTCAGACCTGTTGGGGTCAGTCTTCCTGCCTGCACCCACCGTCCTCCCCCCAATCCTGGCAGCACCGGGCCATTTGGAACTCTTTGACTCTAGCAAGGTACTGGGCAGGAGGCGGTGGGTCCCGCAAGCTGTCCTGCCCCTGTGTGTTACTCCTGGCTTTGGACCGTGAGTGCCATCTTTAGTTTGGCACTTAAGATGTCTGTATTTCAGAAACAGCCACTGGGGTTTCCAGGGGCAGGGGAAGCTCCAGACAGGTGCAGGGCCAGGAAGCAGCGTCCTCCCTCCCCTGGGTCACTGCCCACTGTGGGAGTAGGGGAGCAGGAGGAGCTGAAGTCAGAAGACACATCGGAGGAGCTGGGCGTCTCTCCATCTGCCCTGGCAGTCATCCCGCCCACCCGCTGCTTCTACCCCCAGAAGCCACAATGGACCCGCGTTCCTTTCATCCCGTCCAGGCGTTTCTCCCGGCCCTGGAGGACCCAAGCCCTACCGGCTTAGGGTTTAGCTCTGCCACTTTCCAGTGGGCTAACCTTGGCAACTGAGGCTGTCTGGGCTTCTCTTCCTTCATCTGTAAACTGCGGGCAGTGACACCTCCCCCAAGGTCCTGTCCAGGGCCTGCTCTGAGGCCTGGAGACGCAGTCCCTGCAGGGCAGGTAGAAGGGTTTCTCCGACCCACCCCTTTCTTCGGTTTGGGGAGGTTTTGGGGTGGATTAGATGAGCCCTGCTGTTTCATTCTGGAGGAGATATTTGCATTATGGCTTCTGAAGTATAACTGGAAGAAACAGGTGCAAAGTTTGGACCACAGAACACGGGTGACAGACAGTCCCATGATGGCAGGCCGGGTAGGACGTGAGGCCGGGGAGACTGCTGAGAGTAGGTGGGGCGGCTTCGGGCTGTCATAAGGAGGCTGGTTGATGCAACTTCTCTGGAACCCTGCACCTGCCGCTTTCTGCTACCTCTGGCTGGCTGGCTGTCGTAACAATAGCTCACATTAGTTGAGCGCTGACCCTGTTCCCCCTGTAGGCATTGTCCTGTTGATAATTCACAGTGCGCTTAGGAAGTGGCTCCTGAATTGTATTCCCATTTTACAGATAAGGACACTGAGGGGCAGCACATAAGAACAACCTCCGTTACATGTTGGGAACGGATCCTGATCACTTACCTAAATTACCTCACAAGACTCACAGATCTGTGACGTAGGTACTGCTATCATCCCATTTTATAGATGTGAAAACCGAGGCTCTCTGGGCATCTTGCCCTAATTTTTTTGGGCTAGCATTCCTGGCTTTGTAATTGTGAAACTGGGCCTTTGCAGACCGTGTCAAGTGGGGCCCTAGGGGTAGGTGTTTGTTGGTCACACTTTTATCAGGGTGTGCAAGTGGCCAGTAACCCTCTCGTTTTTAGGGGGGACATAGCAAGCAGCGGCCACCGCCACCGTGATGGCAGAAACAGGTCTAGGGACTTGGTGGTGCAGGGAAACCAGGGGAGATTTTTTCCCCCTCCAAATGCCACCCTCCTTTCCTGAGTCCCCAGCACAGTCCCCACTTGGGATCTGTCATCATTGGGTCCTCACTAAGACCTGTTCCCTGGGCTGCTTCCTATTCCACAGAGGCCCAGAGAGGTTAGGCAACCTGCCCGGGAGCACACAGGCTGGAGCGGGGTATAGCCAGAGAGGTACTTGGCTGTAGGCCTCCTTGAAGGGTGAGTCAGAGCTGAGTGTCCCTGTCGGGTGGGGACAGTTCAGTGTGTGTTTGGGAAGCTTCAGCTGTGAAGTCAGCGAGTGTCCCCCCTCCCCGGCACCCCAGTCTCCTGTCAGTACAGCGATGCTTGGGCCACCGGGCTCTGTAATCCCGAGGGTCTCTTTCTGGGTGGGTGTGACAGGGGGTCGCTCCGCAGGTCCTCACGGCCCCTGTCTCTGCAGCCAAAGCCCCCGCCATGCCGCACTTCCTGGACTGGTTCGTGCCTGTCTACCTGGTCATCTCCGTGCTCATCCTGGTGGGCTTCGGCGCCTGCATCTACTACTTCGAGCCGGGCCTGCAAGAGGCACACAAGTGGCGCATGCAGCGCCCCCTGGTGGACCGCGACTTCCGCAAGACGCTGATGGTGCGGGACAACCTGGCCTTCGGGGGCCCTGAGGTCTGAAGCGGTGACCACTGACAGCACCTGACGCCTTCTCCCCCCGCCCGCCGATCCTGGAGACCCTTCAGAGGGAGGGTGACCCGCCGGTTCCCTTGGCCACCCTGGTTCACCCCGGGAGGACCCTGGGTGCGGAGACCAGGACGCCTTGAGGTGCTGCTGTACCCTTTGCTTCCTCCTGGTCACTGTTTAGTCACAGGGACGGCGCCTCCACGCCAAGCCGGCCCACCCCACGGCTCCCTCCGAGGTCTGGGACACGCCCCACTGGCCCCGTGCCTTCTGCTTCCCAGCGCGTCTGGGGTTAGGCGCGGCCGGCCCTTCCTGCCCTCAGTCCCCCTCGCTCCCCGCAGCTGGCCCTTGCACACAGCGCCACTGGCCCTGGAGCGCTCTCCGCTCCGGCGTGGAGCGATCCACGCAAGGGGCCTCACCGGAGGGCCGCCGGCGCGGTCCAGCCCAGCCTGGACTCAGCTTTGGAACCTCGAAACGTGCGTGGGGGCCGGGGGAAGGCCACCGGAAGGGGAGCGATGCGTGTTTGTGAGGGTGTCCGGGGGCCCGCGTGGGCAGCGCCCTGGAAGTGAAGAGATGTGCGGATGGGCGGGGCTCTGGGCCAGGTGGGGACTATCCTCAGTACCCCTCTGCTGAACCTTCCTGTCCCCCCTCCTAAGGCTGAGGCAGCTGGTGGAGCCGACCTCTGCCCTCCCTCCGTGTCCCATGCTGCACCCCTGGGGCTGAGCCCTGCCCTTCCAGGCTGCCCCCCCACACACACACACACTCCGGGGCCCTCCCTGCAGCCTTTCTGCTCTGTGACACACTTTGGACGCGGACTGGCACCCACCTCCCTCCCCCACCGGGGCTTCCATCCTCGTGTATTGGCAATAATAAAGACTTCATGATTGTCTCTGCAGGACCCGCTCCCTTCCTGAAAGCGAGGTTGTGCCTGTCAACTCACTGGGCCCACTGTGTCAGCTACAATAGCCTGGCAGTCCCCATGTTGTGGGGGACACCACACCACACCAGGGAAGGCTGAGTGGGCATTCTCGGCCAGGCCAGTCTTGACCATGGGGAGGCTGTCCCATGCACCCTGCGAGGTGTTTACCAACGGGGTTCTCTAGGCCACTAGAGACTAGTATCACTTACTTTTTCCACCAGGACAATCAAAAATCTTAACTGGCCAGGCCCAGGGGCCCAGGCCTGAAATCCCGGCACCCTGGGAGATTGAGGCAGGAGGATCGCAAGCTGGAGCCCAGCCTGGGCAACTTAGTGAGACCTTGCCTCAAGAAAAAAAACCTAGCATAATATATAAATACAAATACAATTTATATAATATGGTAAATTACATATAGCATCAATACTAGTTCATTAGAAAAGTGATCCCTTGAGGATTAGAAATACTTGATAAGATTTTTGCAAGGTTTATGTTGGTATGTGTTTGTGATACAGAGTTATCACAGTCATCAGGGGAACGATGCACCCACGTAGCCCACCCTGATTATTTTTACTTCCTCTTCTGTTCTCTGCTCTCCCGCCCCCCAGCCCCCGCAGGTCCCCTTCCCATCTCCCCAAAGTCTACCTCCCTCCACACGGAATTTCATTCCTTGGGTGGGCCACTCCACAGGGAGCTTGTCCACAGCTGCTTTGGTGGCATTTCCAGGGACCCCAGCCTCTCCCCGTGTTGCCTTGCTGGCATGGCCTGAATCCCCCCTGGCTGTCCACATCCTGTGCAGCAGGACAGGACCGGGGTGTCCTTTCCCTGAGGGACACGCTCTGCTGGTTGTATCCTTTACTTCCTCCTGGTCAATATTTAGTCACAGGGCTGCCCTAGCTGCAGGTGAGGCTAGGAACTAGAGCCCTCAGCTGGGTGCCTGTGTATCCAGCTAAAAAGCCCACCTCCACAGTTGGTGTGGTGGTGAGCCTGTCATCCCGCATTCTGAGAGTCTGGGGCAGGAGGACTGCAAATTTGAGCCCAGTCTGAGCAACTGAGTGACACTATCTCGAGGGCCCTGAGCTCAAGTCCTAGTGCTGAAAAATAAACAACAAAAACCTACCATATTCACTGGGGAAAATGATGGAAGCCAGTTTATTTTCGTGGGGATTTGCTTGAGGTCCCAGAGCAATGGTCTGAAATTCTAGCGAGATCCCCTGGCTCACATCCCCGCCTGGAGGCAGGGAGGGGAAGGGCTGTCTCTGTCACCTTGAGGGTACCTGGTTTACAGAGGAGGAAACCAGCCTGGTGAAGGGAAGTGATCCACCGAAGGCCACCCAGCAGGTTACTGCCACCTGGTTTGGGGACTATGAGCCCTGGACGGGGAGCTGGGCGGGAGCCCTTAGAGTTTGGGGAGCTTTAGTGTGTGGCTGTGAGTGGGGGCTGCAGTGCAGGCAGGATGTGGCAGAGGTGGGGGAGGCAGGGAGCGGATTCTTTCAGGACCCACTGGAGGAGGAAGACCTTCCAGTCCCTTTCAGATGACCTCACACAATATTAGGAATACTTGATAAGATTTTAAAAGGTCTTTATTGATACGTGTTGTGATCCACAATAGTTGCGTTCATCGTGGGGGATGATATGTACCCATGCAGCCCTGGCCTGCCTGCATTTCTCAGTCCCCTAGGTCCCTTCCCCCAGGGGCACATGCCTTACATCAGGGGCTGTGGTTTCACAAGGCCCTTTGGTGACGTTTTTTCTTTTGCTGCTAATCTAAGTGACCAGAGGTGTGAAGCTCTGTTCATGAGAAATGTGTTTCCCAGAGGCGTTCGGAGGCCGAGCTGGCAGGGCTCAAGCTGCTGTGGGTGGGCGTTAGGAGAGATGACAGTCAGGGTGGAAATCCAACTGGGCTGGCTAGGGCAGGAGGGGAAGGTCCAGTGGGGACTCTGGGGTGCCCCTGCCCTTGAGGGGGCAGCAGGGCTCCAGGGCAGCTAGAAGCAGGCCTGCGGACCCTGTGGGATTCTTCCCCACTTTCTATTTCTGAGTCTGTGACTGCTTTTTGGCCACCTCCCTCTTCCGTCCATCTCAGAAAACTGCTGCCAGCTGCTGCCATCTTCTCTTAAAGCTCCAAGCCCTGGAGAGTCACCTGTGCCTGGCTCTGCCTCAGTACAGCAGCTCAGGGGAGGCATCCATTGGTTCTTCATAGGTCAAGTGCCCACATTGCTTATTTTTTCTGGCACTAGAAATTGAACTCAGAGCTTTCACACTGAGCTATATCCTCTGCTTTTTTCTTTCTTTTTTTGAAACAGGCATTACTCTGTAGTTCAAGCTGGTCCTAAACTCATCATACAGCCCAACCTGGCCTCAAATTCAGCAATCCTCCTGCCTCGGGATTATAGGCGAATGCCACCATGCCTATCTCTCTTTTTTTGGAGACAGGGTCTCGCTCTGTAGCTTGGGCTGGCCCTGAACTCACTGTGGAGCCCAGACTGGCCTTGGACTCACGGCAATCCTCTTGCCCCAGTCTCCCAAGCACTGGGATTACAGGCGTGCGCCACAATGCCTGACTTATGTGGTGCTGGGGAACCGAACTCAGGTGCTTAGCACTTGACTTAGTGCTTGTGAGTGCTTTAACCGCTGAGCCATTTCTCCAGCCCACTATGGCCATCTTGTATGATCCTGGGGAATCAGACTCAGTCCTTGAGCTTGCCAGGCAACCACTTTAACCACTGAGCCATTCCTCCAGCCCCTCCTCTGCCTTCTGAACTTTTTATTTGGAGACGGGGTCATATTAAGTCACTACATTGTCAGGAAGCTATACTCCAACTTGTGATCTCCCTGCCTCAGCCTTCCAGAGTGCTGGGTTTAGAGGCATGCGCCATACCCAGCTAGGTGTCCATTTTAAGCCAATCACCCAAGGATGGGGCAGAGTCCTGTGTATGGGACCACCTGGACCAGTCAACACAGCATGGGCATCTCAGAACAAGGTGGCTGTCTAGGGATGTCGTGGAGGGAGAGGGCAGCAGGTTCCGGAAGTAATGATATAACCCTGTCCCTCTGGGAGCGGGCAGGGCTTGACCAACTGAGCAGGGGGACCGCAGGCTCCATCTGGCCTGGTGCCAATTTTGCTTTGTCCCACACAGTGTTTGGAAAAATGTAAATAGGTTGCCAACATTAGCAAGTCAGGAGATTTCACATTAAACCCTTTTTTCTGCCTCTTCTTTAAAAATAGAAATTGTCGCCATTCTGGGTCCGAAGTGTGAAAGTGCTCATGGTTAGGAGCTTCACATGGAGACAGAGAAGGTGTTGACTATGACCTTGCCAGTGGCCTTGAAGTGGCCAGTCCCTATAGGACAGCATGTGTACGTGTGTGTGTGTGGGGGGCGGTACTGGAGATCAAGTCCAGGGCCTTCAGACTTGACCTACATCCCCAAACAAGTTCTAGTTCTGATTTTGAGGCAAGTTCTTACCAAGTCACTAGATTGCCAGGCTGGGCTCAAACTTGAGATCCATTGAAACCGCAGATGACTGAAGCCCAGTTATGTGCCCCTGCCAGTCCCTGGATCATGCCCGGCTCTTTGTAGAGGCCAGTTTATTTATTTACTTATTTATGTTTATTTATTTATTTTGAGACAGGGTCTGGCTCTGTAGCCCAGGCTGGCCTTGGACTCTCGGCAATCCTCTTGTCTCAGCCTCCCGAGTGCTGGGATGACAGCCATGCACCACCATGCCCGGCTTATGTGGTGCTGGGAATCGGATTCAGGTACTTAGCGCTTGCTAGGCAAGCGCTTTAACCGCTGAGCCACTCCTCCAACCCCTCCAGCCCATTTTTGGGTTTTGATGTTGGTACAGAATCCTGTGAAGCCGCTTAGTTGCTCAGGTGGGGCTGGAACTTGCACCCTCCTGCCTCAGCTTCCCAGAGTGCGGGCATCACACGCCTGCACCAGGGGCCTGGCTGAGGTCAGTTTGTTTTCCTATCTCTGCTGCCCTGCTAGCCTCATAGAGTGATGGCAAACGTCAGTGGAGACCGTGGGGAAGAAGACGCTATATACATACTGGTGTCACATTGATATCCTCTGGAACTCTGTGGAGGCACACGAGGTACCTGCTCTACCCTAGCAATAAGTCTGGGACCAAGAACACGAACTATGAAGACACTGTTCCTGTGTCCTGGGTAGCAAACTGTGCCTGCTGTAATGAACTGTGTGTGAGAAACTGAGAACAGACCCGCCAAGGGCCTGACTCCCCGGGAAGGGAGTGGTGTCACTCAGTGGGAGCGCAGAATGCTAATGGGTAGAGTGACTTTTCAAGTACAATTTAGACCCAGGGAGACAGCCTGGTCAACTTCCCATTGTCGTCCCTCCAGAGGCTTTCCCTGACCCCACCAGTGGCTTTTGCCATTATAACCCTAGTCTTTCTTCTTTTTTTGTGGTTCTGGGGATTGAACCCAGGGCCTTTGGCCCCTGAACTAAATCTCCAGCTTTTTTTTTTTTTTTGAGAGGTGAGATTGAGACTTGCTAAGTTACTAAACTGCACGGGTTCATTTGAAATTGCCATCCTCCTGCCTCAGCCTCCCAGAGTGCTGGGATTACCAGCATGTGCCACCACGTCTGGCTAGCTCTACTGTTCGGTGTGATTATATTTGAAAGTCAGTAGGACCCAGTGGCTGCATCCCAGCACCTGGCCGCAGCCTGCCTAGCAGGGTCCCTTTGCAGGCTTTCTCCTCTTTTTGAAACTCCTGCTGGTGGCCAAGGTTTCAGAGCAGCTTAGAGCTTCGTAACCTTTGGGAGGTTTGTAGAGTCCCAAGTGTCTCCCTTTCCCACTATCTGGGCCCTGCCAGGGAGGAAGGGGGTGTGAGCCTGGGGTTGGCCCAGAGCGGTAGGACTGGGCGGGAATGTGCGGGGGGCCCCGTGGGAATGGCTGCAATGTTCGGACTCCAGCCCAGGGAGGCACAGGCTTCCCATTGTTCCACTCCCACGCTCTCCACTCCGGCAGAGCCCAGCTGAAGGGCTTGGGAGACCAAGACCAACTCCGGGAGAAGAGGACTGAGGCTACAGGCTCACTTCAAAAGACCTAACAATCTGGATCAACAATCTTTCTAGAGGACCCGGGACAGGCCTGGCTTCTCCCTCTCCTCCCTCGACTGGGAGGGGCTCAGAATTTTCTCGCTGCTGGGGCTTTTGCCAGGGTTGTGAATGTGGTAGGTAAGCACTCCACCACTAAACTATCTTAGTCCTCAAACTGGGTTTTGAGGGTTGAATAGGATTTTTCCTTGCAAGGGACTCAGTTGTCCAGCTACCCACTTACCACGTGAACACGGGCAAGTTCATTTCCCTATCTCTTCAGCTTTGTAAAAAATCAAAGGAAATCCTGGCTATTAATAATAAAGAAATCAGAAATCCAAGGCGACAGTTCTTTTCTTGGTGCTAGGGATGGACCCCAGGGGTTTCACATTCCCAGCATCCCCCCCCCCTTTTTTTTGTTTTGAAGGAGGAAACGGTTAATTTAGCTTACTGTCTCCTGCACTTTTATTTTTTGGGATCTTGCTAGATTGTCTCAGCCTTCAGAATACCGGGATTAGACACGACAGGGCACGTGTCACTACATTCATCTTTAAAAAAAAATGACCCCTGGGTTTCATGCATGCTAAACACATGCTGTGCTACCAAGTCACACCCCTAGACACAAAGGAGCAACGTTCATAGCTCATAAGGACTGAGACCATTGGCACTCTCGGGGCAGTAAGAGACTCAGCGACTTCCTGGGGTAGAATTACAGGTCCTTGATTCCTCCTGCTGGGGGAGGCTACTCTCCTAGTTCTGGCCAATGAGGTCTAATTGGAGGTCAAAGCCTGTAATGGCTGGCTGGCAATTTGTCCCTCTCACCTTTTGTCTGCTGCAAGGTTCTGCAACGCTCCGGGGGACCCCATCAGCTGAGGTCCTAGGCTGAAGGTGACTTGCAGCAGAGCCTAAGCTGACCCATGCAATGGTGGACAGCAGGAAGAAGTCAGCCCTTGGTGTTGAAAGCCACTGCAACCTGTTATGTCACAACTTAACACATCCTGCCTTGTCCAATTCTCATTTTGTAGGAGCGGAGAGAAACAGAGAGATTTGCTGGAAATCACACAGTTGTTAACAAGCCTCGGCTTGAGAGACCCCCGGGCACGACTCCTCTTCCTCGGCTTGTGCTTGAGTCAGGTCTCTGTTTCCGAGGCAGCTTCCAGGTCTTGAGTCAGTCTTTGGTGGGAAGGAAAGACGTGGAGTTGGAAAGTTGTCGCTGTCACTTTGGACCACTAGAGGGCAGCTGGACCCAGGTTTGTCATTACGGGGCCGTGGGTGTCTTTTAGGCCGTTCAGCACCGAAAGAGAGAGCAGGTCAAAGTGTGCAGGAGGAAGACAGAGATGAGAAAGAATTCCGGGTTCTCACGCTTGCAAAAACAAAACAGAGACAAAAACATGGGGCCCCTATTTGAAAAGGCAACTGAGTCAAAGCCCGGTGGGGCAGACCTGTAATTCCAGCACCTGAGGCTGGAGGATCCCAAATTCAAGCTCAGCTTAGGAAATTTAGAGACTTAGTGAGACCCTGTCTCAAAATCAAAGATAAATAAAATAAAATAAAGGGCTGGGATGTAGCTCAGTGTGAAGGCCTGGGCTTCAGAGCCTGGTATGGGGGCACATGCCTATAATCTCAGCTGTCTGGGGATGGCAAATTTGAGCCCAATTTGGGTGATTCTAGCAAAACCATCCCTCCAAGAAGGGAGGAGGGACTGGGATGCCCCTTTGTGTGGAGGCTCTGAGTTCGGTCCCCAGGACAAAAACAGAAGCAAAATAAAAGGCCAGTGGAGGCTCAGAAGGGCAAGTGACCTGTCGGAAGTCACACAGGAGTCACTGAAGTGGGGAGAGCACCCAGGGCCGCGGGCACAGGGAAGGTGCCCCAGCAATCGGTCCAGCTAAGCCCCCACCCTCGGTCTCTCCAGGCAGACCCATGCTGGTTCCTCCTCCAGCTCTCCCAGTTCTTCTTCCGGGCCTCCAAGAAAGCCAGCAGGTTAACCAGCAACCAGAACGCAGCCACGTTAGGGCAAACCTGAAGCTTGAACAGGACAGAGGAGGGAGGAGAGGGGCGGGTCCAGGGCTCACCCTTCCATCATCTCATCATTCATCCACTCTACAGAAACTCGCCAACCTGAATCTTGCCAGGCCTGGGACCCAGAACAGAACAGAATCCAGGCCCTTCGGAACTGTGCCATCCAATACGATAGAAGCAGATGAAAATGAAATAAAATTTCAGTTCCTCAGTTCCATTTTATTCCATTAGTTAATTTTTGAAGCAGGTTGTCTCTCTATAGTCCAGGCTGGCCCTGAATTCACTATGTCATGCAGGCTGGCCTCGAACACACGGCAATCCTCCTGCCTCTGGGATAACACACGGCAATCCTCCTGCCTCCGTCTCCCACGTGCTGGGATTACAGGTGCATGCCACCACACCTGGCTTATGGGGTGCTGGAGAGTTGAACCCAGGGCTTCAACCTTGAAAGGTAGGCACTCTAACCACTGAGCTACATCCCCAGACCTCCTGAGTCCCATTTTAAGTGCTTCATAGCCATCCGCGGCGAGTGGCTAAACTATGGGGCAACACATGGAATACTTCTGTTACCATAGCAAGTTCTACCAGGCAGCATGGCCAGAAGCTCACTTCTGCGCAGAGCAACACTCAGGAAAGAAAGTCAGACCCACAGTGCGGCAGGCCTGCAGCGCCCTCAGCAAAGAGCTGGGGGCAAGGCGAAGATCAGGGGAGATTAAAGGAACACGCTTAGCCTGGCTCAGGGTTGGTGCTGGAGGATGGCCATGCCACAGCTGCAACAAGAATCCGTTTATACCCTCATCTTCCTGCGCAGGCTGTAAGCTCCTCCTGCCTGTCGCAGTGGCTGGCACAGAGTAAGCGCCCAGGAAATGGTGCCTCTTACCTCTACTGTTCGGTACTGGGTACTGAACCCGGCACTTTTGCCACGAGCTACAAACCCTGCCCATCTTCTAATTTTTTATTTTGATATAGGGTCTTACTGAGTTACCCAGAGTGCACTCAAACTTGCAATCTTCCTGCCTCAGCTTACCACAGCGATGACTGGTGGGCTACCACATCCGGCTCACGAGCATCTCTGCTGTACCGTCGCTTGCGTTCAGCCGGCTTGAGGAATCACCTCACGTGCACGGGCACAATGACTTAGTGGTCACAGACCCAGCCTGGCATGGGGAGTGCTGCAAGGGGGAGGTAGGCGTGAGGATGGCCCAGAACAGGACGACATTTCTGGAGAATCTTACCAGACACATCTTTCCGGGGGCCACTCTGTGGGAGACAGACACACTTGTCAAGGGCACACAGCAGGGGCCCCCAGGCTGGTGTGAGCCACCCATGGCCCTTTAGGATTCCAGAGGCTCAGAGCAGCCATTCACTGACACCCACTCACCCGCTCTTGAGGAGCCAGCCCCTCCCTGCCAGGGCCCAGCCCAGCTGCCCGGGATGCAGCTGGCGGGACAGGTCCTCGGCCTGAGGGCTGCGGCCTGGAGGCTGAGTGGGAGACCCGCAGAGGATCCAGGGGCCAAGACCCTTGAGCTGGTCACCATGACCAGCCTCTGGGTGTGGAGGAAGTGAGGAACCGGCATTCGCCCCAACTTCCCACTAGCACAGCCCCTTCCTGTCTCACTGAGGTAGGTGGATTTGTGTGTGTGTCTGCATATGTGTGCATGTGAAAGGAACAGGACGAAAGGGCCCATGGGGTGCAGGGACTTAGCAAGCGGTTGGAGATCTCATGACGTGGGAACATACATCTCAGAAGCCCGGTCCTAGGCCGCTCTCTGGGTCTGGCCATACAGGCTGAGGGAAGATGTTTGTGTTAAGCGCCGAGGGAACATGGTGTGCCCGGGGGCAGGCAGTGGTGACCGCGTGGGCGGGAGCGCGGTGGGGAGGGGTGAAGGCTAGACAGTCTTAGATGCAAATATGTGGTTAGAGAGCAACAAGAGGCTGAGGACAGCACAAGGACCATCCGCCTGTCCTGCCTCCCCCTGCCCTCACCGCAGACCTTGAGAGCTGGCTGTATGATGCCCCTGTCCCTCACAAACCCCTCCCACCAGCCCTGGCCTGGCTCCCTGCAGGCTGTCGGGTCAGAAGCAACAGCAGCAGCTTTGCGCCACAGCATAAGTTCTATGGAGCAGAGTGGGTGCCAGCCAGGCCCTGGCAGGCCAGAGCCGGCTCAGAGAGCTCCATCATTGTCCCAGACCACCAGGCGGTGTCCTGAGCACCCTGCTCCCCACCTCCAGGCAGCAGTCTCCAGTCCCACTCCAGCCCACCTTTCAATCATGTCCCCAGAGTCCCCCTGTCTAATTCTGTTCCCCTCTGATCCCTCTGCCACTGGGGCTGGGGGGCCCGTTTCTACTTGCAGATCTGACCAGCTCATCTTCCAGGGCTGAGCATCTTTGTCCTGGGCCAGACCCTGCCTCACCTGCAGCCCTGCCTCCCCTTAGGTACAGCCGGGGAGCTCCCGGCTGGGTCTGCAGAAACAGGCTACACTTCTTGCCTTTGGGCTGTCTGCAGGATCAACCCCACCCCATTCCCCACCTCCTGCTGTTGGCGGACAGACTGGCACTGTAGCACAGATCTGCCTGTTTCCGCTGCCTGGAGTCCCTGGGGATGGCAGGTCCCCCAAGGGCAGGGACTGTGGCTGGCTCGCTGGCCAGGTCTCCTGTGAACACTCGTTACCTCTCCATTTCCCAAGCTTCTTCTCTGGGGCCTCTCCAGCTCCAAATCTGATCCTGTCTGCACACCAGACCAGTCGAGGGCTTTCCTGGTTTGGAGCCCCAGATCCAGACCCTGTCTGTCCTTAAGCCACTGGCCATCCCTGAGCCTCTGACCCAGACGTCTACACTCTCGTCTTGGCTGCTGTGGGTGGGAACACAGACCCTTCTGTTCCTGAAGAGACAGGCACCTAGGATTCCAGTAGCAGCAGGTCCAGATGTGCGTGTGACCTCCACGGAGTGGTTTACAGAGAGAGGGCCACATTCAGGCCCAGGAAAGGGAGAGCTAAGCCCTGCCCCTGGGGGTGCCCATTGCAGGGCAGCCTGCCCATTGGCTGATCCACACCTCCCCGTGTAGGGGAACATGTGTCTGAGGCTGTGTAGTGGGCAGGTAAGAGCTGTGGGACTGTAGAAAGGTACGTGGGATAGTCCCCCAAACAAGGTCCCTTCAGACTGGCTGCCTGTCAGAAAGAGGAAGGCTGAGAACTCCAGGTTCGTATACCTCACCCCTCTTGGTCCTTTCCTCCTGTGACTGCCCCAGGGGAAGTTGGACAGCCTGCATGGACCACGACATCGTACCTTCATCTCCAGAGATGCAGCCACACGGGGCCCCTGGCCCTGGAAGCTCCTTCTCCCACAGCCAGTCTCCGGGGCGCCCTGTCCACCCATCCAGGCTCCCTGGAGGAATGCCCCCCCTCATCCCTGTTCTCAGGAAGACTGTCCATCTAGATGCCTTCCCTCAAAGCCACATCCAGACTTCCAGCCGACCAGCTCTTAAAGCCAGGACCCGGAATGCGTCCACCCCGGATGCTGGGATTGCTCCAGGGGCTCCCTTGAGTCCTCTGACGGCCAACAGCCTTACGCCCAGGAAGCTCAGCTCCATCTCCTTAACGATCCGTCAGAACAGCCAGTTGCGGCCCGTGGATATGCCACTTTCTCCCTGGGAAGACTTGCCCACCCTGGGCAGGGAGGCTGCTACCCACAAAGGAGGAAGACCGTCTGCTCCGGGTTCACCACCCCTGGCCCCAGGGCAGGAGGGCAAGGTCCACCCCGAGGGCCCAGGAGACCTAGGTCTGGCCAAACTCAGCAGGACACTTCCAGCGGAGAAGCCCCTGGTCAGCTCGTACCTGACCTTACCTTTCCAATCCCGGCGAACTCCAAGTTCACCAGGCCTGGCCAGGCCAAGCCCAGTGGGTCAAGGGTACTCCAGAGCTTCCCCAGGAAGAGGAAAGTACCGGGCCAGGGGTCTTTCCAGACCCCGGAATTACCTCCAAAGGGCCTCCCCTGTTACAAATTTAGCTGCTGCGGACACAGCAAGGCCAGTCATACCCAGACACTTTGCCACAATGGCCACCAACAGACCTAGGCTGGTTGTCAGTTTAGCCACATCAAATACACCCGGACTGGACACAGACACAGAGCTCCAAGCTCTGGATACCAAGCTGGGCACAGCCAAGTCAGGCAAAGCCACGAACTTGGCCACTACCAGCACAAACGAGCCGGGCGTAGCCACGATCATGGCCAGGGTAGGGACAATCAAGCCACGCAAGGTTGTGGACTCGATAACCACAGACCCGGAGAAGCTTGGCAAAGTCACAGCTACAGGAGACACAGCCAGCATAGATAGGACCACAGGAGACTTCACCAAGCCAGAGAGGACGCCCAGGGGCACAATAGCCTCAGCTTTGGAAACAGCAGCAGACCCCGTAAAGCGGGGTTCAGTCAGCTCGGACACAGCCGTGACTTTGGCTAGAGCAAATACAGCTGAGATGGGCCCAACCGTGGATTGTTCTGCTTTGGGTGTAAACAGGTTGGCAGCTTCCATGGGCTCGGTTGTGCTTGTCACGCCAGACACAATTGCTGGGGACAGCAATCTGGATAGTGACGATAACCTGACCCTATCAGACTTGGCTACCTACTCACTGATGCCAAGCAGAAGCGTGGATACAGCTCAGGATCAGGCCACAGTGGTCGCTGCCACAGACCGAGATGCAGAGGTTGGCATACTGGACGTGGCCAGAGAACGCAAAGGTAAGGGCAAGAACCTGTCTGGGGTGTTCCAGGCTGCTGGAGGGGCACGCGAGCCTGGAGATGGAGCGTGCTTGGACTAGTTGGGAAAGGGGGGAAGGACTTGTGGTCAGGAAGGAACAGGTTAGGGGGAAAAGAACAGGAGTTGAAGGGGTGAAAACAAGGGGTGTACCCTGAGCCTGGGCCCAACCTATCCTGGAGATCAGACCGAGGAAGCTATCAGAAGGCTTATGGAGGTCACTGTAGAGGAGCACTCACAGAGGTCCCCGCCTTGCGCATCTCCTGTGGTTCTCTCTTCCCCAAAAAAGAGCTGCAATACTAATACTTCAGTGATTAATAGGTAAGTCACCTTCACAGGCAAACGTGTAGCTGGGCTTATGATGCAGGCCAGTAATTCTAGCACTCTGGAAGGCTAAGGCAGGAGGATGGCAAGTTCAAGCCCATCCCGGGCAAATTAGTGACCTAACAATGCTATCTTAAATTTAAAAAAAAATATTTTTTTTGAGACAGGTCTCACTCTGAAGTTCAGGCTGGTCCTGAACTCACTACGTAGCCCAGGCTGGCTTTGAAGTCAAAGCAATTCTTCTGCCTCAGCCTCCTGAGCGTTGGGATTACAGGCAAGAACTACGATGCCCAGTATATACGGTGCTGGGGAATCAAACTCAGGGCTTTATGCTTGCTAGACAAGCACTTTAATTGCTGTGCTATTCTTCTAGACCCTCAAATTAAAAAAAAAAAAATTAAAAGGTTGAGGATATAGCTCAGGGCAAAAGCGCTGGATTCAGTCCCTAGTGCTGAGAGAGAAAAAAAGAAAAAGCAAACCAGTGTGAAAATCTAGACTAGTAGTTGGCACTGCAGTGGTCCCTGAATGTGAGACACTGGCCTTGCCCGAGATCTACACACACTCACCTCGATCCTCTTAGGAAAAGGTCTGTTACCTGGAAGTCTCAAGTCTATTTCTTGGCCTCCCATTCCAAACCCTCCAGTCCTGGAAGGTACCGTGGAGACTCGGCTATGCAGAAGTCTTACAAAGGACTATAAACACAGGATCTGAAGTTGCCTGGACGGCTCGGGGGCCAGGGCATGATTAAAGTCATGCCAACACTGGTTAGCTGACTGGAACCCAGACCTCGGGATCCTACTGGAGGCAGCCTCACTTCCAACACTGTGGTCCTCCTGCCTGAGCCTTCCCGCGGGCTGGGCTTACAGGTGTGGCCAGCCCGCCGGCCCTCCTGAGCAGCTCAGCTGTGGGCGCTGCCCACCTTTTATCCTGTGATTAGAAGGGGGTGGGACGGCATTCTCTCAGCCCAGTCTCCTTCAGTCTCGTTCTTTGACCTCCTCAGTACCTAACCCCGCAGCTGTCTGTCCCCTCTTCTGCACCCTTCGGCCCGTGAAGCCACCCCGCCCTCCTTCCACGCGGCCGGCTGCCGGGGGGGGGACTCCTGTACTTAGTGGCCACTTAAACGCTGTCCGTGCTGACCATGACTTCCTTAAGTCCAGCCCCTGAGCCTGGCTTCCCAGGCTGGTTCTCCAGCCTCTGTGCTGGACATCCGTGCCTGGGTCCTCTCTGCTCCCGGCCACCCTGGAGTTCTGGGTGGCCACCAGCACCCCGCAGCTCTCCCTTGCCGCCACCCCCCTCCCCCTGGTCCCCAGTCTCCTCCAAGAACTCCCGCGTTCGCTCTCTAGACTCAGACCTTGCGAGACAGGGGTGGCACAGGTGCCCCGGGCGGGCAGGGCGCTGTCCACCACGCTGGCTGAAAGCCTGCACGATTATGCCGATGGGCACGCTGAGGTTCCCGACTGGCTCCAGGCGATGGGGTCCCCTTTGCGGGCTGGCGGGGAACCCCCACCACCGCGCGACGATGCGCGCGCGCAGCGACCCCCGGCGACCCCGGCCCGCCCCGGCCTAGACAGCCGGGGGCCGCGAGCAGGATGCCGCGGGAGGGCCGGGACTGAGCGCCCGCAGCGGCCGGGCCCGCGACCGCGTGCGGGAAGGGGCGGGGCCGGCGCGCGGGTCACGTGGGGCGGCGGCGGCGGCGGCGGCATCGGTGCGCGCGGCAGGGCGACGCGGCGCTCGGCGAGCGGAGGCGACGAGGTCGCGGGCGGCGCGGGGCGCAGGGCCGGACAGCGCGGAGGGGCGAGGCCCGGCTGCAGGGGTCGCCCGGCCCAGGGGGAGCCTGCGCCCCGCGCAGCCTTGCGGCCCGCGCCCCGAGCATCTCCCGGAGGAGCAGAGACAAAGGAGGATTCATGTCCAAAGGTAGGGGCGGCCGGCGGGCGGGCGCGGCCCGAGGGGCCCCGGGAGGGGCCCGCGCGCCCTGACACACGCACGCACGGGGGCACGCACCTCGCGACATGCAGGCTCGGGAGAAGGGACCCGCTGGCACGCAAGCGGGGACCCCAGACGCGCACAGAAAGCCCCAGGCCGGCGTGCACCGAGACACGCACACACATGCACATGGGCACAGGTACCAGGGCCACCTACAGGGGCAAGGCGACCTGAGCTCTGGCACATCCGTCCCCTCCCCCACACAGACAGGCGCCGCTGCGAGACAGGCACCAGCTGGTGGTCGCCAAGGGAACCCGTCGGCCTCCCGGGGCCTGGGGCGGGGGACAAAGGGGCGGAGGAGCAGGGGTGTCCTGGGGCCCTGTGCCCCTGCCAACGGGGAAGGGCTAAGATGTCTGGTGGGGCTGCTCGCCCAAGCGCCCAGGACTAGAACTGTCTGTGTGGGTGGGGGTGGGGTCTTGAAGGCTGATGGGGACCCCAGCTTGGGAGGGATAGGAGGGGCCAGCACCAGGCCAGGAAGGCAGGTGTCATTCTGGAAAAGCCCCCTCCTCCCACGCTGTCTTGGCAGTGGAGGGGTGGGGTCCCTGGACCAGACGAAGACAAAGCCACTCATCTGCGCCAGTGAGAGATGGCACCGGAATCCTCGCTTGCCACCGGGGCTGTTCCCGTGGGGGCGGAGCTGAGTCAGGTGGAGGTGCCTGTCCCCAGCACTGATGGGACAGGTGGCTCTTGGCAGGGGTGCTGCGGACAGATCCCGTCCTCTCCGTGGATCCGGAGAGCTGTGAGTGTAGGAGGAGCCTGAGAGCCGCCTAGTCTGAAAGGCACACTTACGCTGCATCTTGTGATGCCGCACCCCCATTCTGAGCTCTTTCCCACTCTTGGGGAGCCCCCCTGTGAATTCCGTTACAGGGGAGCAGGCGGTGACTCTTAGCGAGCCTTCCCCTCCTGCCTGTGGCCCACACAACAGCAACAGTTACTCACTGGCCGCCGTCGGCTGCTCCACACCCAGAGCTGCATCTGAGGGGCGATGGGGTGACAGGTCTGAAGTGCCACCTCGTTCACTCGCCGTTCATCCACTGCCAAGTGTCTGTGGTGTGCGAGGTACACAGGATCAGAGACCATTGAGACGTGGCCCCTGTCCTAATGGAGGGTGGACACCAGCGTGTGTGCGGCACTGGGGGAATTCACATCCAGGGTTTCGTAGAACTTTCACAACCACTGAGCAGGGGTCAGGTACTGTTTCCACTTTCCCAAGGGGAAAATAGGTTCGCGGTTGTCACCCAGACAGGACTCAGGCCTGGGAGAGCTGCCCACCTGGCCTGGGGGGATTGGTGAGCCGCAGAAGCCAACTCCCGAACAGTGTTTGCACTGTGCCCTGGATGTCTCAGTGTCCTTGCCAGGCGCCTCACCAGACAGTGGGCCTGCAGAGACAATGACCTTGTCGGGGGTACAAGAGTGTCCTTGGTCTTTAGTGTGTGGCTTGGCTAGATTAGACCCGAATTTGACAGTATGTGAAGTGGCCTGGATGGGATGGGATGAATGAATGAATACATGAATGAATGACTGAGTTAATATGAGTATGGGGGGGGGTGGCAAAGGCAGCACGGAGGATACACTCGGTGTACGTAAGAGCAGCTCAGAAGAGGGGCGTCTGAGGAGAATGCAGATAGGAGTCAGCCAGGGGCTGGAGGGGGTGCAGTGACCCGCAGCATGCTTGCAAAACGGATGGCTGGTCCGTGGCTGCTGTTAGCATGCGACTAGCTTGTAATCGGCTTGTGTAGGGAGGGGCTGACTCGCGGCAGCTACTCACCCTCGGAAGCTAGCGTGTGCTTGTCGAAAGGATGAATGAGCCCTGTCCACAGCCTGGATCGCACTGGGCCCGCTGTCTCCCCCAGGTGCTGCTGGGAATCCGGGAGGCCCTCCCTCCATCAGGGTCCTTTAGGAGTACTTTCTTAGGATGCTGCAGGTGACAGGTCTGGCCACGGTGAAGATGGACACATGCTTTGTAGAATGTTTGTACCCCTCCCCCATAATTAAACACATGGCTCACTTTTCAGGTGTGTAAAGTGAGATTAAGACCGCTCCACACCCCAGGTGGATCTGCTTCACAATTCCGATTGTCGACACCGTAGGGGCTCAGCTGCGGAGGCCTAGGGATGATGGGAAAAGCCGTCCCGTGTGAGCAGCTGGGCAGGAGAAGTGGGGCACGGGGCCTCGGCACGGGTGGGGGCCGGGAGCCACGTGTGCATGTGGAGGAGCAGGGCCTGGCTGCTGAGAGTCAGCTGCCACAGGGTTGAGCCAATCTTGCTGCCCTCTGGAGCTGCCTGGCTAGAAACAGCTTCCTGGGAAGCCAGAGGGAGCCGTGCCAGGCCCCGGGGGAGGTCCTGAAGCTCGGTCATGTTTAGCTGTGCCTGGGACTGACAGGGGAAAGGACAGTTTCTCATGGGAGTGAGGGTCTTGCCAGTACCGGGGGAAGGACCAGCTGGTGAGGGTACGCGAGCCGATTCCCGGCCAGGCTCAGGATGGGCGGGAAGCGTTCCTGTGCCCTCTCCCTGCTGCCCATCTGCTGCCCCATCAGGCGCAGGCTTCCCTGCGAGGCTGGCTCTGCGGGGTGGTGACCATCAACTATGGTGTTCTAGCGCAGCAAAGCCGGAAGGCGTCCTCGGGAGAGTGTGGATTCTAATAACTATGCTCGTGAAATTAGCACCTGGGGCATTCCCCCTGCACGATGGCCTTCAGGTGGGCCTCTGCACTACCCCTCTGGATAAGCCATGAACTTGAAAGTGGCAGGAGGGCCCGGGACCCTGAGGTACTGTGCTAGTAAGTGCTTCTAAGCATCGTATCTCGTGTGCCACTCCAGCCTGAATCCTGATCTGACCATTCCTGGGGCTGGGGGACAGGGGGGAGGGGGGAAGCAGGTGCCTAGAGGGGAGGTGGCCCCTCTAAATCCACAAAATATTAAGTATTCAGGCAGGCTTTTTTGATATCGTCCCATAGCATCTTATCGATGGGGAATGGACTTGCTCTATTCTAGAACCTACTGTTGGCCTGTGGCCCGTCGAGGGCACTCACAGATTCTCCAGTGTGTGAAAATACTCACGCTCGTCCAGCACTAGAGAGATTTTCGCCGTTCCCCCTGAGGAGGCTGTTTCTGCGGCCTTCCCTTTCTTCCCCCACCCCACTATTCCCAGAGCACCCTGTGTCAGCTCAGGCAAGTGACGGCCCCTATCTGGGTCTCATCCCCCACCCCAGATTAAAAACAATGGCTAGGAAGAGGTTTGGGGTGCCTCTGGGCACACGCACCCCTACCTGGCAGCTTGCGTAACAGGGGAGGCTGAGACTGGAAGACAGGAGTGAGGTTTTGTCTGGGCAGAGAAGGAGCCTTGTTCGAGTTTCAAAGACAGACTCGGGCTGAGGCCTAGCTCAGTGATTAGCGCACTTGCTTAGCACGTGAAATGCCCTGGGTTTGATTCCCCAGCACTAGATAAAAATTAATTGAGCATGGTGACACATAACCGTAAACCCAGAACTCGGGGGGTGAATTCAAGGCCAGTGTGGGCTACAAAATGAGTTGAGTTCAGGACCAGGCTGGACTTGAGTGAGACCCTGTCTCAAAAATAAATAAATAAATAAAGCCTGAGGTTAGTAACAGTCAATAGATGTCGGGTCCAGGATCCCAAACGGTCTTTGTCCTTCAATTAGCCAGCCAGGACTTGGGTCACAATAACCCCAGACATTTCTCAGATGAATGGTTTCCACCAGCCTGCAGCCTCCTGCAGACACGTGGTACTATCAAGAGACGTTGTTGGTTGTCACAACTGGAGGTCTGCTAGTGTCTCATAGAGCCTGGGATGCCACTCTGGAAATCCTCCAGACACAGGGAAGTCCCCAACATGTAAGAATCATCCACGTGTGAACGTTGCCACGTGGAGGAGGCCTGGGTTCAGGCGCACAGATGTGGGGCTTTGGAACAGTACACTTGGAAGTGCCCAGCAACTGGAGGATATACTCCTGGTGCAGATTTTGTACCTCACCTGCCCTGTGGGGTTTTTCTTTGCTACTGGAGAAAGACCCAGGGCCTTTGCGCTGGGCTCCATCCCACCCTCATTTTTTTTTTTTCCAGACAGGGTCTCACTAAGTTGCCAAGTTGACCAGACCGGGCTTGAACTTGTAATCCTCTTGCCTCAGTCTCCCAGAGTGCTGGGATTGTAGGCCTGTGCCTTTGGGCCTGGCTTGCTCTGCGCTCTCAAGCAAGTCCTTTCCCTTTTGGGCCTCCCTCTTCATTTATGTAATGAAGGATCCACGCTGGATCATATTAAGGTCCCGCCTAGTCCCGGCTCTGTGTATTCCCCACTGAGAAGAAAATACCATGGCTTCTGTATAACCTCTGCTGCCCTTCTGCCCACCCCGCCTGCCCTCCCACCTGGCTCTGCAGGGCTCCCCGAGACCAGGACGGACGCAGCCATGTCGGAGCTGGTGCCCGAGCCCCGGCCTAAGCCGGCCGTGCCCATGAAGCCCGTGAGCGTCAACTCCAACCTGCTGGGCTACATTGGCATCGACACCATCATCGAGCAGATGCGTAAGAAGACCATGAAGACAGGTTTCGACTTCAACATCATGGTCGTTGGTACGGAAGGCCCTTGGTCACCAGCAGGCCTGGGGCGGGCAGCGCTGAGCATCCCTCTATTTCCCCAGAGTGGCCTCAGCTCTGGCGTCTGTAGGATGAGCTCTTTCTAGGAGGAAGGATTTGCCATGCTGATCACAGAGGCCGGCCCTCTTCTCCCCTCAGTGATAGCTACGTGGGGGGAGCAGGGACAGCAGGCTCCGCCCCCAGCAGGTGTAGACGGGCACCCCTGGCCCCTCTGATCTTGTTTCAGGTTGTAGCATGGGAGAATATCCACATCCTTAGTTCCCTCTAAGAGCAGATGGGAAGATCAGGTGAAAGGTGTTCTCTTTTTCCTTTTATAATGTTTTATAAAGCTTTAAATCCAGGTGTCTTGATACACATCTGTAATCCCAGAACTCTGGGAGGCTGAGGCAGGAGGAGCTCAAGTGTGAACCTGGCTTGAGCATTTAGTGACTTAGCGAGACCTTGTTTCTAAAAGTGGAAAAGGGGGCTGAGAATATAGCCCAGTGCAAAGGTCCTGGGTTCAGTCTCCAGAACTGAAAAAGAAAAGCATATTCCCAGGGATTAGGTCACTGAGTAGCAGCCCTGGGAAACAGGACGGAGCAGCCGGAAGGGACCTTTGTGTGATCTCACCACCTTTCTTTCCTCCTCCTCCAGTGGAATCGGTTGTGGAGTCATGGAGCCCCATTTCTTTTCTAAATATCTCCTAAATCTGCTCACTTCTCTTCGTCCCTGCTGCCGCCACCGTGGCCGAGCTGGGCTTTTCTCATGGATTGTCACAGCCACTGCTCTGGTGCTGCCGAAAATGCTGACCTATTGCAGGATGAGAAGTTGGGCGAGGGTGGAAATCATCCGAAATGTCATGCTATTGGAAAAGCCAACTGATTTAAACAGCATTCTCAGTGACATAGTTGATTTACCTTCTAGTACAAAATTTATCTCAAGAAATTGTGGCAAAAAAAAAGAACTAGTAGTAAATGGTTCATGGACCCTGGCAACCAGTCCCTGAGCCACACATGGGTGGCACAAGCCCCTCTGGTTTTCTGTCTCTTTCTCCCACCCTCTTCATTGTCCACCATTGCTGGAATAATCTTTCCAACCTGCATAACTCACAAGTCACCCATCTTGCTTAAAACCCTTCAGTGACCCTCCTCTAACTCAGGACAAATTTAGCCTCCTGTCTTGGCCTGGTGCTGCCTCTCAGACTCCTCTCTTAGCACTTCCTGCCTGGCATTCCACTCCTTACTCACATGGAAGCGTTCTTCTTGACCTGCCCTGCCCTGTCAGTGCCTCTGGGCCTTTGCACATGCTGTCTGTAAGTCCCTTCCTGCTTCTCACAGCTCATTGGAAGTCATCTTTCCCTTTCAGCTTTGATGTGGCCTCTTCCTTGAAGCCTTCCTAGATCTCAGAGAGGCTGGATCCCTTTGCGATGCTGTTATGACACCCACAGTTATCACTTTCACAGTGCCTGTCACAACATGTTGTAAATGTCTGCTTATGGGTCTCGGTGTCCCTTGCGTTGTGGTCCCCTGAGAGCGTGGTTGATGCCCGAGCCCAGGCCCAAGAGGGGATGTCAGAGCCACCTGCCCTTCCCCAACTCGGCCTCCGGATCTAGGGCAGCACTTGCCACTCAGCGCTCGCTCTCGCTCTCTCTCTCTCTCTCTCTCTCTCTCTCTCTCTGTGTGTGTGTGTGTGTGTGTACTTTTTTGTATTTTATTCATTTTTGTGGTACTGGGGATCAAGCCTATAGCCTTCACATTGAGCTACAGCCCTAGTCCATTTTTTGTTGTTTGTTTTTGAGGCAGGGTCTCGCTCTGTAGCCCAGGCTGCTCCTGAACTCACTATGGAGCCCACGCTGGCCTCAAACTCACAGCAGTCCTCCTGCCTCAGCCTTTCAAGTGTTGAGATTACAGATGTGTGCCACCATGCCCAGCTAATTTTTATGTGGTGCTGGAGAATTGAACACAGGGCCTATTCTTGCTAGGTAAACCCTTTAATCCCTGAGCTATGCTTGGCCTCAGAGTCCATTTTCATTTTTGATTTTGAGACAGAATCTTGCTAAATTGCTCAGACTGTGTTTGAATCTACAGTCCTCTTGCCTCAACTTCTGGAATGCTGGAATTATAAGCCTGCACTACCAGTCCCAGATCCATTTTTTTCTTTTTGAGACCGGGTCTCATTCTGTATAGTCCAAGCTAGTTCTGTACCCACTGTGGATCCCAGGCTGGCCTCAAACTCATACCAATCCTCCTGCCTCCGCCTCCCAAGTGCCCAGTTTCATTTTTTATTTTTGATCTGGAGATAAGTTCTCACCAAGTTGCTAAGCTGTGTGGGCTGGACTCAACCTTGGAATCTTTCTACCTCTGCCTCCCAGAGCTCGGGGATACCCGCCGATGTCACCTGTCCTGGCACTTGACAGTGCCTCGTGAACAAATAGCCTCAGGAGCGTGCCAGAGCAGGAGTGGCAAATGCAGGTTGCGTGGTGTCCCTTATACGAAAGGCTTGGGACCAGAAGTATTCTGATTTTGGATTTTTTTTTTTTTTTTTTGGATTTTGAAATATTCCCATAGACTTTGCAGGTTGAAGATCCTTCACCTGAAAATCTGAACTCTGAGATGCCTTGAGATGCAAAACTTTTTGAGCATCATGTCAGCATTTGAAAAGTTTCAAATTCCAGAACATTTTATATTTCTGTTTTTCAGATTTGAGGTGCCCAACCTATCTAGGATGCATGGCCACATCCTCCTGGAGGAGTGTCCTCAGCAGATGCTGCCCATCACTCACAGCACATGCTCAGTACTGAGTCTGCTGTAGCCATTTGAATGGAATGGTCCCGCTGGCGTCTGCCAGCGGATCAGCCAAGTGGAAAATGGGTCTTATTCACCATCCCCAATCTTGTCTGATTCTCTCTCTTCTCACCTTTTCCCCCTTTCTTTTGGTTACTGATAGTCAAGCTCAGGGCCCTTACACTGAGCTCCATCCTTAGCCCATTTTTATTTTTGATTTTGAGACAGGGTCTCACTAACCTGCTAAGTTACTCAGTTGCCCAGGCTGGGCTTGAACTTGAGATCCTCCTGCCTCCGCCTCCTCAGCCTCCTGGATTGCTGAGATTACAAAACCTGTATCACCAGGGCCTGCCTCCTCCTTCTCCAAAACCAACCAAACAAAAACTCCCAAAGAAGCAGGGCCTTATGAGACCAACATAGGCAGCTCAGAGGCATTCTGGGAAAACACCGAAGTCAGGTGTAAAACCATCGGCTCTTGCCTACCAGCCTGACTTGTTTTCTAATAGAGTCTAAGAATGCCGTACACCAGTACTGCTGGGCCTCACTGTCTACACGGCTCCTCTGGAAGCCCAGTTAAACTGCAGATTCTGAGTCACACGTTCCTGGGTCTCCTACAAGCATCCAGGCAGTGCTGATGCTGCTCCTTCGTTGCAAGGCTTTCTTGTGCAATTCTCTGTCCCCCCAAATTGTTCTTTTTATTAGTATGGATTTGCAATGCATTATTACATTCAACTTGAGGAGCTGGTGCCCAGACATACCATATCTCAATCACTTTTACTTCCCGTTCCCACTCCCCCCCCCCACCATCCTTTTTCCTTCACAAAATCTGTCCTCGAATTTTCTCCCATCACCATCCTGTGCAGTTCGTGCCCACGGGAGAGGCGCAGCTCAGACCCATCGCTCTCCGGTGCAGCACCTTAGCGGTGGACTTCCTGCTGAAGCATTTTCCCACGTAGCTCCTGCATGACCCAGGGAGCCACAGAAGGTGGAGGTGGACACTGTGGCCCTGCCCACCCAGCTCCCTCCCCTCTCTCACCGGCCCTGGCTGGCATGTATCCAGCTGAATACCTAGGGCTTCTGGGAACACAACTTCAGAAACCACTACACTAGAAAAAAGATGGGTGTAGAGCACAGAGGTTCAAGGCCTTGGTCTTACATATACTAGTTATATTGTCACCTCCCACCCATTTTTATATTATGAGAGGATAAATCTCTCTAGGGCCATCTCACTGGGATAAGGGGCCAGCATCACAATGGAGTTTGCTAACAGATATCAGAGTGCTGAGGTGTTCTGGGGCAGTATCAGAGCGCAGAGTAAAAATTCTGGGACTGAAAGCTGAAGTCAGGAGAAAGGGCAAACCAAAACGAGAACGGATCATTGCCAAGGTTGTCCCCTCTCCCGGGGGTCTCTGACGAGGCTCAGGAGGCGCACACGGCATCTCCCCGCCTTGTCTCCCTCCCCCTGCTGTGCTGCAGGCCAGAGCGGACTGGGCAAGTCAACACTGGTCAACACGCTCTTCAAGTCCCAAGTGAGCCGCAAGGCCTCTAGCTGGAACCGGGAGGAGAAGATCCCCAAGACGGTGGAGATCAAAGCTGTCGGGCACGGTGAGGACCAGCTGGAGGCTTCTGCGGGCTTCACGTAGGGAGCAGAAAGAGGGAGAGATGGGGCTTCCTGGGGAGTAGGACACGTGGAAGGCAACCTCGAGACGGACCGCAATTCAGCATTGAATCAGATGAAGCAAATCCGTGGACTCTTGTCCAGGAAGAGGGGCAAAGAGAAGTGGGCCTGGAGAAGGGTGTTGTGGCACAGGCAAGGCTTTAGTCAGACGTAGAAGTAGGTAGTCCAGGAGCCCGGAGCGGCATAGCTTCGCTGTGGAGGTAGGGACCAACCCTAAACCTTTCCAGTGACTGGTCCTCAAGAGGCGACGCTGGGCCTCGCTGGCTAGCCAGCAGCTGTGCACCGGAGGCCGGCTGGAGGCTGACTTCTCTGATGCCTTTTCTGCTTTTCCCCCAGTGATAGAGGAAGGTGGTGTCAAAATGAAGCTCACTGTCATCGACACCCCGGGCTTTGGAGACCAGATCAACAATGAAAACTGGTACATGCCTACCGCAGAGGTTTCTGCCCTTTAACACTCTGCCCAGAAGATGCCGGTTCATGCTGAGAACCACCTGCAGGCTCCATGCCCCGAAGGTCCCTAGACCCCAGGCAGAGGCTGGGTCTTACCTTTGCTGACCATCATGGAAATCAGCTACTGGGAGGGGACAGGGGAGAACTGACCAGCACATTTCCTAGACCAGGGGCTCCAACCCTTGGGCCAGGAACTAGTGCTGGTCTATATCTTATTAGCAACCTGGCCACATAGCAGGTGAGTGAAGGAGTGAAGCTTCATCTGTTTACAGCTGCTCCCCATTGCCCCATTACCACCTGAGCTCCACCTTCTGTCAGGTCAGCAGAGGCATCAGATTCTCACAGGAGCATGAACCCTCCTATAAACTGCGCATGCGAGGGATGTTGCTGTGCACTCTTCTGAAATTGCACCTGAGTTTCATGTGTCCGGTCATCCAAAAACCATCACCCCACATCTCTCTGTAGAAAAATGAAACCTGTCCCCGGTGCAAAAAAAGTTGGGGGCCCTGTCGACCCACCAGGCGAGGCAGGACTTGACTTGGGTGCAAGGCTTGTGACCTGACTGTGCTTTAGACGAGCTACTGGGCCCTCTCTTTCTCAAGCATTCATTCCATCTGCCTTTTCTATCTCTCAGCTGGGAGCCCATCGAGAAGTACATCAACGAGCAGTACGAGAAGTTTCTGAAGGAGGAAGTGAACATCGCCAGGAAGAAGCGCATCCCTGATACCCGCGTCCACTGCTGTCTTTACTTCATCTCCCCCACGGGACACTCGTACGTGCCAGCCCCACCCTGCGCCAACTGGGTTCTGTTCCTGGTGTGGACTGGACGATGGGTGCTTGGGGTGGGAGGATAAACTAAAACCTGTCACAGCCCTACAGTCTTGGAAGTCCCCAGACTTTCCACAAGAAAGTCTGACTTTCTTACCAGGACGGTAAAGCTGGCCATGACCCACCCCTGCTGCCCGGTGTGTCCCAGCCCAGCACACCTGTACAGCAGAGAGCTCAGAATAAGGGAACAGGGGGTATCTCCTTTGATTGACCGGCACCTGCTTTTGGACAAGGCTAGGGGTTGGGAGGGGAAGCAAGAAGAATGAAATAGGAAGAGAAATTTTGGCATTTTGGCAGGATATGGAACCCAGCCGTAGACATCTGGAAGGTGCCAGTCCACATGAGGAGCCAGGAGTGGCTGATGAGGGCTGGTCCCAGAAGGGTGTGCTGAGAGTTTAGGTTGTGAGGGGCAGGTGGGCCCCGTGCGAGGGAGTGTGGCAGCAGGCAGAGGCCAGAGATCCGTTGGTGACTTAAGTGACCCTCCCACAGGGGGGTGGTATGTGTCTTATAATTTGTTACCAAGTCCACATGCAGGGCCAGAGCTCAGTTCTTAAGGATGGTACGAGCAAGGCAGGTCCCAAAGTGAAGAGGTACTCAGCAGGTGCTGCATCCTGGAAGATGCTGGACTAGGCCCAGAACCTCAACAAAAGATTAGCTTTAGTCCTCCCTAATCTTGACTCATAGTCACAAGGAGTCACTAGATAACCCGACTTAATACATTTCCCAGACAGCAAGTTAGAGCCAGATTGGGCTCCCAGCTGGGGATCGGGTGGGAGGGGGGTGATCTACCAGAGAAGTAGAGAGGAGCAACTCCCCTAGATGGTCCCCGTAGAATTTTAGGAGCTCGATGAGGCCTACTAAGAAGTTCAGACCTAACCTGACATAATAGCACACACGTGATCTCAGTGACTCAGGAGGCTGAGACAGGAGAATTGCAAATGTGAGGCAAGTTTGGGCGATTTAATGAGACTCACGTCAAAAAAATAAGGACAGGGGGTGGGGATAGCTCAGCACTGTCTGGCTTCAATCCCCAGTGCTGTGGAAAAAAAAAAAAAAGTACAGAGCCAGAGAGTATGACACACACAAGTCGCCATCACACGTGGACATGCTGGTAAGGAGGACTATCTGGAAATGTTCCCAGGAGAAAGAAACCCCTGGGTCAAGAAGGGGTGTGAGGAGCAGTTTGCAGGAGTGTAACGAGGCAGGATTTGCATGGATGTGGAGGGAGAAAGGGGGTGTCAGCGTGGGAGACTGGAGGACTTTCTGCCCACCGTGAGGCGGTGGGTGAATCAGACATGACGGAGCGGCCTGGTGGTCTGATCCAGACCCAGCGCAGGCCTCTCCCAAAGACGCCCTGGGTATGTGACAGTGGCGAAGGGGACGCACAGGTGGCCCTGACACTCCTCCTTTCTCCGGCCCAGCTTGCGACCGCTCGACCTGGAGTTCATGAAACACCTCAGCAAAGTGGTGAACATCATCCCGGTCATCGCCAAGGCCGACACCATGACCCTGGAGGAGAAGTCGGAATTCAAGCAGAGGGTGAGGGGACTGACTCCGTCCTGTTCCCGTCTCCTGTGCTTCCTTCAGCTCCTCTGAGTCCAGCCCACCCTCTCGCTCTCACCCCTCCTGTCTCCCAGATCCCTCTTCAACACCGGGGAGGCTGGGCTGGCGGTACCAGTGGGCCAAAGGGAGGAGGTCGGTGCAGCCCGGGCTGCCTGCCATCTTCCCACCCTCCACACTGCTTCCACCACTGGGTCCGTCAGTCTCTATGAACAGGAGGCCTCGCTCCTCATAGTCAGGTTACTTGAAGGACTGGCCTGATGGGTCAGTTAAATGCCCATAAGTCCTCACTGGCTGGTGTCTTCAGGCACCTGGCACATGAGGAGTGAGTTAAATGCTTAACCACATATAGCAGGCGAATTTGTTTTGGTATTGGGGATTGAACTTAGGGTCTTTGCCCTGAGCCATATTTACAGTCCCTTTTTTATTGATTATTTGAGATAGGGTCTTGCTAAATTGCTAAGGTGCCAAGGCTGGGCTTAGCAGGCTACATGTTATGTTTATTTTTTATTTTTTATTTTTTGAGACAGGGTCCAGGCTGGTCCTGAACTCACTTCAGAGTTCAGGCCGGCGTTGGACTCACGGCAATCCTCCTGTCTCAGCCTCCCAAGTGCTAGGATTATAGGTGTGCACCACCACGCCCAGCTTAGATGGTGCTAGGGAATCCAACCCTGATCCGTGTGTTTGCTGGGCAAGTGCTTTAGCCACAATGCTATTGCTTCAGTCCCAACAGGCTAAATTTTAAGTTGATAACTTTGTATGGCATGTAGATGATTTTATAAGTGTTCAAATGGCTTTGGGGGAAAAATGTTTACCAACTTTAAGTAAGCCCAGTGCTGGATGCTCAGAGAGTAGGGGAGAGGGTGTGAGAGAAGTTTAAAGACTGTTGCTACCTTTAAGTTTTGTAGAGCTGGGGACATAGCTCAGTGCTAAAGTGCTTACCTAGCATGTGCAAGGCCCTGAGTTCAATTCACCAGTACCACATCAAGATCAGCCGCTGTGGTAGTACACGCCTGTAATCCTAGCACCTTGGGAGGCTAAGCTTGGAGGAGTGCCATGAGTTTGAGGCCACAAAGTGAGCTCAGGACCAGCCTGGACTTCAAGCAAGACACTGTCTCAAAAAGAAAAAAAAAGTGGTGGTGGGGTGCTGGGGATGTAGCTCAGTGCAAAGGCCCTGGGTTTTTAGTCTCAATGCTAAAGAAAAAAAAAAAAAAAAAAGCCAGAACACTGAAGAGGCCCTGGCTGGCACCTGAGCAAGGTCAGACTTCGCTGGCCTATAAAGGAGGCCACCAGAGGACTTGGAGTGGGCCTCACCTGTTTCTCTTGTAAACAGGAACATAGAGTATGCAGGCCATGAGCACTGCCTGGTGGTATCTGAACTCAGCTGTGCTGCTTGTCCAAGTTTAGACCCTGAGCTGGGCCCTCTGTGTGAGGAGCGGGGGCCTAAGCCTGTACCCCAGACACCACCTCCTGGCGGGCCGGGCTTGGTAGGCGTGCAATGATCTCGTATTGACTTAGCATCTCCCTGCTACTCAGGGCCTCCGTGATCAGAGAGGGCCGTGATGATCAAAGGCTGGGCTCACCCCTCTACGTCAGCTCACATGGGCTGGCAGACCTGCGCTTGCGCACACCCGCCCAGCGCTCCTCCCTTATAGCATGTAACCACCTCACTCCCTGCCTCTAGGTTCGCAAGGAACTTGAAGTAAATGGCATTGAGTTTTATCCCCAGAAGGAATTTGATGAGGATCTGGAGGACAAGACTGAGAACGACAAAATCAGGGTAGGTCCTTGGGGCTTGCCTGTCATACATGTGGCCCCTTGTGCCCCTGGGATTGTTTTTCCACCTGCTTCCCCCCATCTCCCTGCACCACCTTGCCTGACCCAGGCCAGGAGGATGATGGCCCAGCTGGGCCTAGCTGTGACACTCAGAAAGCGGTGTTCCCTTCAATCCCCAAACTACGTCAAAGAGTCCTCTTCCACCGATAGGGCCTGACAAAATCATTAGGGGGTAATAGGGCCCCAGGCAGGACAAGCATCTGGCTGGGGCCCAGGGAAACCAGGCTCTGGTCAGACTCTGCCTCTGTTTCCCCTTCTATAAAGTGCAGGGACTAAACCATGTGAGAGGCTTAGGGTGTATCTTTTTTTCCCTAGCAGAACACTTGTAAGAAATTTAAACAGGGTTGGCTAGTGCTGTGGTGGGAGCTTGTAGTCCTGGCTACTGGAGAGGCTGGATCAGGATGTCCCTTAAACCCAGGAGTCTGAGACCAACCTGGGCAACAGAGCATAAAAATAAATACGTGAACCTACCTCAGAGCTCCAGTATACAACACATAAGAACAGCTGCTTTGGCTGAGCAACATGGGCCCAGCACCTGTCTTCCCTGAAGGCCTCAGGGATCCTGGTGTGGAAGTCATCAGCCTGTGTCATTTCTTGAGTCTCTCTTAATTCTAAACTTCTATAGTTCTTTGCTTCCACATCAGAAGCTTGGAATATAAACCTCTGCCTGCCTTTGTCTTGCGTCCCCTCCTCCGTCATGTGTGGATAATCCAGAAACCCCTTGTCTGACACGGTTAGGTGAGGGAGTCAGTGGGGACAGTCCACTGAAGTGAGGGAAACCTTTTTAAAAGTGATTATACATATTTTAGATATCTAGAAAGAATTTTATGTCTTTAACAACTTAAAAACATATATTCCATATGCACCAATTATTCTTTTCCTACAGAGCCAGGGCCTCTTCTCTGAGCATAAGTCTACTTTTTATTTAATACTGTTTTTGTGGCGTTGGGCATGGGACCCAGAGCCTTTTTGCAGCGGACAAGCATGCTACCATGGAGCTATAGTCCCAGTCCAAAGTCAGCCCCTTTTCTTTTCTTTTCTTTTCTTTTTTTTCCTGACAATTGAACCAGAGGATTTCACAGCTCTTTAAGAATATTTTTTGAGAAAGGGTCTCACAGGTAACTAAGTTGCCCAGGCTGGGCTTGACCTTCTGATCCTCCTGCCTCAGCCTCCCAGAGTGCTGGGACTACAGGTATGCTCCCTGTCTCTCTCACCCGTGCCTGGCTCCAAAGTCCACTCTTTGCACATACATGTCCTCAGCTTATACAGTATAGCATGTGCTGCACAGCGAGGTTCCCGTCAGGCAGGACCACACAGGACAGGGGTCCCCTGTGATTCTGCTGCCTAGTGGTGAGGGAGCCTCCTTGGCTTCTGTAAGTGCACCCTGTGATGTGCGAACAGTGACACCGTCGCCCACTGACATGTGGTTCAGAACTCGAGCTGTGTCATCATCAGGCAACGCATGACTAGCTCATTTGTCTGATGACAGTAACCAGCACCCAGCAGGCAGATACATTCGGGACACACAGCTGGCCGGTGGCTGACATCCAACCCCCGGATGGAGCACAGGGGCCCAGCGCTCAGAGCTCAGCAGACACAGGAACCTGCGTAGGCTGTATGGACGACAGCAGGATGCATCAGTGCACCCGCCTGTCACCTGGGTGGCTTTTGTTTATGACAGGTTCTGTCTGTGCTCGCTAGCTCACAGAGCTGATCTACATCAAACAAAGTGCGTGAAAAAGCAGCAGATATTCAAGGTGCTCTGCGGGTGAGGGAAAGGTGACTTCCCGAAGTTGGCCAGCCGGGCTGCAGGGCACTCAGGATTGAACCCAGGATGCCTGACTCCCAGTCCATTGTAATTTAGAAGTTTTCTTGGGGGGAGGTACTAGGAATTGACCTAGGATGTTCACACTGAGCTACATCCCCAGCTCCCCTCCCCCGCCACTCCCCCATTTTTTTTTTTACTTTTGATTTTGAGACAAGGTCTTGTTAAGTTGCCCCAGCTGGCTTGAACTTGTGATCCTCCTACTGCTGGGATTACTGGCCTGTGCCACCGGGCTGGGCTGTCTTTTCAAGGCACAGAGCGTCACTCTTATTATCATCAGGAACATTGCTGTGCCAGACCTGGTGGCAGAGGCCTGTAATCCCAGTACTCTGGGAGGTTGGGGCAGGAAGATCAGCCAGGGCAACCTAGCAAGACCCTGTCTCAAAATCAAAATCAAGACTGAAATATGAGCTGGGAGTGTAGCTCAGTGTGAAGGCCTGAGCTCAATCCTCAGTACCAAAGATACCCCGAGGCATTGCTGAATGAATGTCAGAAATGTGTAGCCGAAGCCTAGATATCTAGGGGTACCTGCTCTTCTGCCCGTGGACCTTCAGCCCCCAGGAGGGTGACTGTGCGCGTGTGTCTGGTTTGTGTCTGCCCTGTCCAGCAGGAGAGCATGCCTTTCGCCGTGGTGGGAAGTGACAAGGAGTACCAAGTGAATGGCAAGAGGGTCCTCGGCAGAAAAACTCCCTGGGGGATCATCGAAGGTAACTCAGTGCATCTTCTGGGAGAACCAGCGGGTTGTCGGTTGCCCAGCAAGCATTCCGTGGGTCAAGGCGCTGCCCAGGATGCGGCCAGCCTGGAATGTTGGCCGCATTCTGCCCAGAAGGCGCTTTAAGTATAACTGAGAAGAGATTCTTGCAAAAAGCAGTGAGAGATTCTCTTCCATCTTTTGGTATTGGGCATTGAACCCAGGACCTTCATACTGAGCTACATTCTCCCACTCTGGGAGGCCGAGGCAGGAGGATCACAAAGTTGGAGCCCAGCCTGGGCAATTGAGTGAGACCCTGACTCTAGGTAAAAAGTAAGAGATCCTTGTAGCACCTGTTGAATGCGGTTGGAATGAGGAAACCATAGAAAGGTTTTTACGCCATGGGGGATGTGATCTGAGAAAGTGCCAGAAGGCGTGTCAGCCATTGCCATGTCTGCTACTTAAGCCTGGATGTGACCTCGGGCAGAATGCCACAATGATTCTGAGTGTTTTCAAAGACCCACGTCAATAATGTCATCAAATTTGACAACCTTAAGGCAGGCATGGTGGCGCACACCTGTAATCCCAGCACTCAGGAGGCTGAGGCAGAAAGATTTCTGTGAGTTCAAGGCCAGCCTGTGCTAAGTAGGACCAGCCTAGACTGAGAGAGTGGAGGAAGAGAGGGAGAGAGAGGGAGAGAGAGAGCGACCCTGTCTCAAAAAATAAAATATATTAGCATTTTCTTATCATTTGCCTTGAGTTAGAGTTATTTATGAGAACTGTACTCTTACTGTACCTGAGGGTTGTGTTTTAATCCTCTGCCGCCCCCCACAACCCGTGGCAACTGGTTTGCAAATAAGTAGGTTCTCCGTCCATATGTCCTTTTGGTTTGGGATTTGGCCCTGGGGATTGAGCCCAGGGCCTTGTGCATGCTAGGCAGGCATCTGCCAGCGAGCCACATCCCCAGCCCACTATGTTGAATTGAGTATGTCACACAGTACATGACCTTTTAAAGATGCCTCGACTGGTATGTTCTCTCTGTGTCACCTTCTTTCTGTCAGATCCTAAGTTCCTCACAAGTAAGAAATGGATCTTAGGCCTTGGCAAGTTTCTTAGACTCAGTATGTCTTAGTTTTCACTTCTGTAACATGGGAATCGTAAGTCCCTACCTGCTCTTCATCCTCAGAGCTTAGAACACTGTGTGCCCGTTGTAGGTGCTGCATGAATATTTTTCAATGAATCAAATCCAGCGCACTGAAGTGAGCAAGCCTCCAGAGGGGCCACACCATAACCCCCCACCTCCAGGCTTTCTATAAATACCTCTATGACATCCATGAGTAGAAGTGTACTTCCCGGCTGTCTCACCAATGGCATGACTACCTGTTTTCTTTTGTTTGGTTCCTAGTGGAAAACCTCAACCACTGTGAGTTTGCCCTCCTTCGAGACTTTGTTATCAGGTAAGATGTCTCCTTCCCCTGCTTGGATAGAAGACTTAATTATTTGGGGTCCTAGCATTTAGATTCTTGAGTCTCTCTGACAGAGCTTTTGCCCTGCTTCCAGCTCGTGCCCCAGAGTGGAGGGGGCCTGAAGAAGTGTCACTGTCCTTTGCAATCTGTTCCTGTCCTTGGTTGCAGGCCACTCAGTGACGTGTTAGCCTCACATGGGCCACTTCTCCCTCTTCCTGCCCCTAACTTGATCCCACTCTCTCCTCACCCTGTGTCCCTCAGGACCCACCTCCAGGACCTCAAGGAAGTGACACACAACATCCACTATGAGACTTACAGGGCCAAGCGGCTTAATGACAACGGAGGCCTCCCTCCGGTGAGCGTGGACACAGAGGAAAGTCACGACAGTCACCCATGACGACCCCTTCTCTGTGCCATCACACACACTCTCTTCTCCACACACACACATCCCAAATGCCACGTCCAGCCACCGTCTTCCTCTCAGCTCTGTCCCACGGGCCTGTCTGGTACTTGTGGAACATCTTGTCTACGTTGCGTGCGTGTGGGTGTGGATGTGCGTTGTGTGTGCGCGTGCGTGTATGACGAGAGAGCGTGTGCGTACGTGTGCATGTGTGAGCACAAAGGTGAGGTATTTTCATTGCTTTCCCAGGAAAGTCCCTTGTAAGTCTGGTTCCTCCATGACTATCCATCATCTGTCTCTTCCTGATGTCCCAGAACCAAGTCGAGCACCTCACTCGAGAGATCTGGGGGAGGTTTTGTATAAAAACGATGGGAGCGGGTGAGCCCAGGCAACTCTTACCTCTGGCCCCTCCACAAACGGGGACCACAGAGCTTCTCCAAGGACAGACGGCTGAGCTAGACTGGGTCGGGGACAGGAGCCGAGGACACCTTTATAATTTGGGTGTGTGGGGTAAGGCTAGGACTTCCTGGGGAAAGGAGAAAGAAAGTCACAGGGGAGCCGAAAAGTAGGTCTCAGCTGGGTTCCTGTGGAAAGAATTGATGGCCTGGAAGGAGCTGTACCCTTTGGTGTGTGGCAAGGTCACTGCCCTAAAGCTGCCACTTGTCACCATTGCAGACCGCTGCTGTCCGTGCTCGCCTTGCCTCTGCTCCCAGCCACTTGGCCGCCTGTTTCCTTCTTTCATGTCCCCTTTGCATATTCCCTTCTCCCTCCCTCCTCCTCGCCTCTTTCTGACATCTTTCACGGCCTTTTAGACTAGTCCACTGTGGCCTGAGTTCTACAGTGGCAATTTCTGTCCAGTCTTAAATGGCTTTCAGCTGCCCTAAATTAGAATTACAACTAACAGCATGGGACGGTATAAACTGCGAGTATCAAAGACATGGAGAAAAGGAAGGGTAGTTTCCAGAATCAGGGGCTTAAACTGGCCCTGAAAGTGAAGGCAAAGGCAGAGACCTGGTGAGTGACACTGTCCCCAGGGCCTTGTGGGAGGAAGCACATGTGCGGGCCAAGTGAGACAGACTTTTGGATTAGGGGAATTAAATTCTAGAAGAACTAACTCTGAATAATATACAATAGTTCTCTTAGTGGTCTGGCTTCACAGACACATCTTACAGCACATCCTTCTCCATCAGATATCTCTCTCTCTCTCTCTCTCTCTCTCTCTCTCTCTCTCTCTCTCTCTCTCAGCTGGCTTCTCTATGGCTCCTCCTGTTTCATACATGCTCTACACGCTCTTCTCTGTTTTCCCTCAAGCAAACTACATTTGTATCTGTATTTCTCCACATTTCCCCAATTCTCCCTCCTCATGACCCCTGGAGCCATTCCAGTGACACTTGAACATGGTCACGTATTTAGCCTTCTCCTGCCTTTCCCATGAGCCCTGTATCTATTAATGCATATACTTCCCCTGATTATTATTCAAATGCCACTGTTCTTCCTCTAATCTGTAAGAGTCCTGAACTCTGGGACTGGGGAAATCTAGCCTTAGGAAAGAGAAAACATCAAGTGGCACTGTTTACAACTTCCGCCTCCAACCTCCTGTCCGGTCTCCTGGTCCAACCTAGGTGTCTGACTGGTTCTCTCTCAATGCCAGCATTTATAATCCCAGTCTTTTTTCACTCAGGTGCTAGGGGGGGAAAAAGATGTAAGACCCAAGAGTCAGTGGATCAGGAGAAACAGGAGGGATGATCGGATCACCAGTGTCCCCTGTTCTACAGTCTCAGTCTTTCCTGGGGGCTGATTTGCCACTTTGAACCTTTATTCGCCTTTACCCACAGAGTTTCTTCTGGGTAGGCACCCATCAGGACAGAACTGCAGCAGTAGTGAACACAGAGCTTGTCACATTTTGGCTGAAATATTAAAAGCTCCTACAGAGATATGAGACTGGGCACTTGGAAGCAGCCGGGGAAGACTGTGGGGTGACAGGGGTGGTGGGAGTTGGAGAGGCTGAAGCAGGGAGGTGGTGCCTGGCACCCCTAAACCATCGTCTCAGCCTCCCTTGAGAAGCTATCTGATGTGTCTGCTGCCAGCTGCTGGTCCGCGCACCCTCAACCGTTCTCAACTCCCCTGCAGGGAGAAGGCCTCCTGGGCACTGTCCTTCCACCCGTGCCAGCCACCCCCTGCCCCACTGCTGAATGAAGGCCATTTCAAGCTGCTTCTCCCTCCATTCCTCTCAGCTGTTATTGCTTCAGGGCCAAGCCCCTTAGCGCTGCGCGTGTCCTCCCGCACTTGGCAGGTGGGAGGGGCCCCTTGCTTCCTCCATTTAGCCAGCTCACTCCTCCCCTCCCAGTGGAGTGGGGCTCTCGACAGCGCTGCCCTGCTCCGTCGTCCGACATCCAGCCCCAGCCCATCTGTAGGGAGAAAGAACTCGCCAGGAGCTTCTTCTGCCCTTGCAAACCCCATACCAGCTACTTGTCAGCATCTTCCTGGGAAATGGTGTAGCTGTCTACCCATTCGTCTGCATGAGCTCCCTTGCCTTCCTTAGAGAGTCAAGAAAGCAGCTGTCCCACTGGACAGATTCATTGAGGTCAGTGGTTTGAGCCCCAGTGTGGGACAAAGGTATCTCCCTTGTTGCTTAAAGATATTTGTAGGGGAGGGTTATTACAGGTATGGGGGAGTAAGGGCTAATGTCACTTTTTAAAAAATCACCACCGGTGGCTTGTCCAGAGTGTGGGTACATACCCACCCCAGAATGTAGCTACTTCTCCCATGAGATTGCTGAAGTTGATGCCTCCTCCCAACCCACAAAGTAAACACACACACAAAAGCCCAGAAACACCCAAGCTGCAGTCTAGGAAGAAAAGCAGCACCCTTCTGTATGCTCAGCAATAAGAGGGACCTCTTCCCACCTGTCTCCCCCGCCCCCGCTCCCATTCCCTGTCCCCCAACCTGTGAGTAATGAATTAGCCTGGCCACAGGTGGCCACTGTAGGCTAATGGAAAATACCCACGGGGCACAGAGCCTTCACCAGATGCATGAATGTTGGCGAATGTCGGCTGCCACTGCCCCACACACTGTGTCTTTATAGAACCCTCCTCTGCCCACCTCTTCCCTCGATTCCACCTGGACACAACTTGCTCAAAGGCTGGTGACTTGGGGGCCACTCATCGACAGCCAGGTCCCGATGGAACAAGAGGCCCAAGCCTAGGGGATGCAAGAACGACCCATTTCTTAAATGTTACCAGCCCCAGCCAACGTTTTGGTGACATCCTGGTGAAAGTTCCTGACTGACTGGACACAAGCCAACAGACACTCAAACTGGTTGTGTACATGGTTGCTAGACTTTATGTGTTGTACAACTAAATATTGCTGTTTGAACAACACCTGCCTGGCCTGTGACTTATTACATGCTTCTGGTGCTTTGACCAAATCATCTCACCCGTGAGTGTAGAGAGAGCCTCGGACCATCTTGGTAAGAAACAGCCACAAATACTAAAAATGGCAAGACTTCGTGAGGTTTACCTTCAGGTGGCATGAAGTGAGACGCTGTCATGATTTCGTGGGGTCTTACATACCAGATGAGTGAGAGCTAGCACATCTGACCTCATGGATACCATACTTTGCCTTCCTCAGTGCAAGTAATGTGTTTTTTTATTTTGTGTGTGGATATGTATGTGGTACTGGGGATCAGGCCCAAGGGCTTCACATGCAGCCCAAGCTGTATCCACGGTATCCCAACTCCTTTTTTATTTTTGATTTTAAGATAGGGTCTTGCTATGTTCCTAATTGCCCGGGCTGGTGTTGAATTTGCAGTCCTCCTGTCTCAGCCTCCCAGAGTGCTGGGATTATAGGACTGTGACACTAGTCCTGGCTGTGTATTTTTATTTAAATAACTTCCTAGCTTTCCCCTTCCTTTTTTCTGAAGGCATAAGGGCCAAATCAATGAAAGGAGTGGGTCCATCTTCCCTAGAAACCTGCCTATTTTACAATGAACACTTCCACTTAAGAATGAAAATACTGTCTCAAACTAATCCTTTCTGTCTGGGCTGTGCTCTTTCTTTTGTACCTAGTGGACAACTCTCACTTGCATATTATTTCTTTGAATTTGGATGTGACTCTGTGTGCCATTATGTGTTGAAGGGCCTCAACTTTCTGTGGGACGAGTGCAAGGTACAGTGTGAACTGAGGGAAGTGGTCTGCAGGTCTCAGAATTGGAGGAAGATGAGTCAGGAAGGTCTTGAAATCAAGTAAAATGAGAGTGGGAACCACAGTGGCAACACAACACTGAGATTTGAGCGACAGTCTTGGGTGGACATGACATTATTACAGTTAAAGAAACATCAGAGGTCTCCTCGCCATCGTACAGATATGGAGACCAAAGTCCAGAAAATAACCCAAGGTTGTACGTAGTTACTGTGACAGGATAGACCAGACCTCAAAGTCCCGTTGCTTCCGACCATTCCCAATGGATTTTATTTGTTCTAGTAAGTCTTGTATTTAGGAAAAATTTTTCTTAAATCAGGATATATCTTACAACTAATGGCATGTCAACTTACTTGGCAACATTTTTTCCTTACTGGTGCATTAATAATGCATTTTACATGACAGTATCTTAATGAAATCAAGGAGATGTTAACATGCCTTCCCTTGAAGACCTCAGGTGCTATTTGTCAAGCATGAAGGAAATAACAATCTAAGCAATTCAGATACAGTGCCTGCTGCCAGATCCTCGCAGTCACTCTGAGGAGGAAGAGCACGGATAATAGACGACTCACACAGGCTTGGGATCGTGGAACTGTCCAGGACCCAAGGTCCAACTTCCTCTCTCTGACCCAGCTCACTCGCCCGTTCCTGGGGGCAATCGTACAAGACAAGCGGCCCTCTTGGTTCTAGGCCTTCTCTGCTGAAACTTCTGCCGGCCTTAGCTGAAGCGAGGAGCCGGGGAATCCTGGGAAAAATTCTGAGAGAGCTGCTTTTAGCTCCATTCCTGGCAGGATGCACCCAAATCCACACAGCGGGACAGGGCAGCCATGCTGGAACCAACACAGGGCGAACCATTCATCTCCCTCTAGAGTCGCTGGGGTCTAGGGGTGGAGCCAATGCCCGAGATCCACCCCCTTTTCTGTCAGGGGCGTGTCTCAATTCTGACTCCACCTCTTCCTCTGACCTTGGCCCGCTCACGTGACCAGCCACTTCAGCCACTCACTCCCTGCCTTTGCGCCACAATCCCCGCCCTCCCCTCAGAGCCCTGCCCCACGGCGCGGCGCAGGCCCCGCCCCTGCCCGGAGGAGAGGGCGGTGAGATGGGCCCGGAGCAAGATGGCGGTGAACCAGAGTCACTCCGAGAACCGCAGAGGGGCCAGCATCCCCGCTGGTGAAAGGTGCCAGAGGGGCACTAGGGCTGCCGAGGAGAGAGATGAGTCGGGTGCACAGTATCTTTGGGATGGGGGGGCTTTCCCGCCTTTTCCTGAGGGGTCACTCTTAGCCCCGCCCCGGATGTGTGTGCGCACACGCCCAGACTGCTGTTTCAGGATGGGCCTGGGGAGGAGCTGCGGCCTGCGTGCATTTGAAGGGTGCGGGTGGAATCCTGCGTACTCGCCGGGGTTCGGTGTCACCTCAGAAGGAAGGCTGGCACCGCTGGCAGCTGTGAGTAGCTGTCTCTGGGGCCGCAGTGCGGAGGCGTTGGGTATGAGCGACTCTGCAGGGCGAGGACCTCCCGGAGGCCCTGGGTGCAACTCGATGGCTCACAGGAACAAGGATGAGGAAGTGGAGTGTGCATCATTCTGGAAAGATCTTGAAATGTTGAGGGCCCCTTCTGAGACAGGAGGGCAGGGCCTATGCTCCCCCAAATGTATTTTTATTCCATGGTCGCCCCGCACATCTTGCCGCTCCCTGGCTGCTTCGAGGCCCCTGCCTTCCCCCAATAGCTACGTGGGGAGATACTTGCTTTGAGCACGCAGGCTTTGGCTGTCCACCAGGCTCCGGATCCTCTCTGGGTGATCGTGCCCCTCTGTAGCCTACCTTCATTAGTTTCTAATTTAGGGATCTCCTCTGCTACCCACAGTCAAACAGAAAGTCTGACACTCCGGTGCACAAGCCCACCTTTACCCTTTATAAACAGCTTTCCCGTATGTTTAGCACAGTGGTTCCCAAATTTTTGGCACCAGGGACCAGTTTTGTGGAAGACGGCTTTTCCTTGGGGGTATGGGGTGGCTGGAGCATCGCTGCTTCGGGTCCACCTCAGGTCATCGGCCAGTAGGACCTCATAAGGAACACACAGCCTTATTCCTCCCATGCACAGCTCAGTGTGGGGTTCCTTCTGTGAGAATCAAATGCCTTGCTGGTCTTCCGGGAGGAGGAGCTAAGGCTGTCGCAAATGATGAGGATTGACTGTAAAGCTTCGCTGCTTCTCTGTCACACCTCTTGCCTTGTGGCCTGGTTCCAACGGGTTGGGAACCTCTGCCTTATCAAGCTTGGCCCCTCCCCTGCTTCCCTTTGCATTATTAGCTCTCCCTAATCAATCTTTTTTCCAAATAGCATCTTTTTTGCACATTTGTGGTTTCTATCTTGAGTACAGTGTGCTGAACTGATGGCACCAAAGACCACTGATACTGAAAGACACCAGCAGCTGGGACTGGTAACAGCTGAAAGTGGCCCGCGGTATAGAGAGCAACCATCAGTGATGCCGAAAGAGCAGAGAAGCCGATGGCATTCAAATCCCAGGGCTACTGAGGCTGAGCAAGCTGCACTTTGCCAATTCATGGTTTCTATAGGAAATGAGAACTCTCAGCCAGCCAGTCCTATCTTGGGAGCTGGTAGGGGACTCTTTAGAGAGCCTCGAAAAGCAGCATAAGCAACAGTAATGGTTGTCAGTAGAATCTTGGAATTTTTGAAAGTCCCCTTTACTTGTGGACGCAACCAGAAGTAGATAGATAGATAAGTGCTGTTTATTGGAAAGATCAGAACGCAAAGAAGCGATACCAGGAAGAATATTGCTCTCCCCACCTTGCACCGTGTTGTGGAGTTGTAGCCACGGCTTCTTAGCTGGGAGAAGCCGTCTCCAGGTAAACTCACGGACCTAGGCTCATGTACCTAAGGCCTCTTTTTCTCTCTCTTTTTGTGGTCCCGGGGATTAAACTCAGGGCCTTCTCACTTAGCTACATCCCTAGCTCTTTTTATTTTGAGACGAGGTCTTGTTAGGTTGCCCGTGCTGGGTTCAAACTCGAGACTCTCCTGCCTCAGCTTCCTAGACTTCTGCAATTGCAGGCTGTGCCACCATGCCTGCCTTCCGCTCCTCTCCGTATTCCACACGTTTGCAGTCCTCACCGGCTCCCGGCGTGCAGCTCTGCTGGTTTGCCCTCCTCTTTCCTCCCACCTAGTAGTGGGACCTGAACTGAATGAGGAACTCGGGTGGCACAGCTAGGTCCATCTGGACCCTTTGTCGGGAAGATCCGAGGTGACATCACCAAGTGCTGATGCCTGGTTATTCTTCTTTCCCTGGAGAACATTCTCTTGACAGTTTTACACCGGCTGTGGAGCTAGTAGCTCATCCGTCCTCACACGCCCCGAAGGACCTCGGCTGCTTCATTCAGTTTGATACTGGGGGGAATGACCGATCGCCACTCCGACCTCGGCGACGTCCGTGTGTGCACTGGCCCGGAGCGCTTTAACCTGTGTGCCTGTCATTCTTTGCCATGAAGTGATTTCCAGGCTGGCGTTATGTGTCTTCTTACTCTGACTATGTGTGTTGCTTTTGCTGTTTGTGTGTTAGAGGCAGGGAATGAATTTTTTTTTTAGATTAACAGTAGCAAAAATCACTGATCTTCTTATGGTCCTTGAATTACCTTTATGGAGTTCTCTCTGTGCCTTGGAACGCTTAGTAATAGCATTTGCTGAGGAGTTAAATATGCCAAGCACTGTTCTAAGAACTCAGTACTTAACAACTGTTCTGTCTGTAATGAGGATCAGTATAATTCCCCTGGTTGATAGGTGGGAAAACAGTAACAAAAGTCATTTGCTCAAAACCATGTATCCGTTGCATGCAAGAGAGCTTGGATTTGGATTTGAACTTAGGTACTATGCATGAATTCCTTTTCTCTAGCTGGTTGTCTGAAAAAAAGGACAGTTTCTCTGTTTTCTCCTTACCGGAGAGGGCCCTGTCAGTGCTGTGGCTCCTGAGCTAGATGCGACTTTGAGGAAAGAGCTTGGGAAGGAAGTCAATTCTATTTTAATTTCTTTCTGGTTACAATAGGCACTTGAGAAATTCGTTACAATTTGGCTGTGGTTCATACAGAAATTTCTCCGATCCCAACCGAGAAGTCATGAATGTGTGGGCCAGACTGTACTATAAACAGGGAAAACATTGCATTCTATTTTATCTGTTGTTTAAAACTTATGCAGATAATATCCTGTGTGTTACAGTAGGAAAAAATTTTGTTGGCTTCAGTTCCATCACCCAGTAATTTTTATGCCCTTGGTGTGCATCTTTCTGCACTTTCCCCAGGGAAATTCATATTTTTTTTTCTCCAACTGCTTTGTACTTTTTCTCACGTACCCGTGGGCCTTGAATGCTCTCCGGTGTCACATTTGCATTGTTTTCAGTGGCTGATGTTCCCTTGTGCATAAATCTTTACTCAATCCCCAATCTCTGGGATCATCTGGATTTTTTTTTTTTTGATCATTCCTATAAACATTCCTGTGGTAGACGTTTTTGAAAACGTTTCTTTTCCCATCTGTCAAAATGTTTCTTTGGGATCTATTCCTAAAAGGGAATAACAGAGGACATATGCTTTTTAAATAAGATTTTAAGATATTTAAAAGTAATCCTTATGAAAAAGTATACAAGTATATGTTAGACATATTTACTTGTTCAAAAATGCTGCTGGGATTTTGATAGGGATTGTGTTGAATTTGTAGATCACTTTAGGTAGTATAAACAATTATTCAATTTTTTGTATCAATATTTATGAGAGTTGTTGGTCTCTAGGGTTCTTTTTATTTTTTTAACCTGCTTGTTTCATTGATTTATTTCACTTTTTTTCTCTTTTCTTTACTGGTACTAAGGACTGAGTCCAGGTCTTGCACTGAGCTATAGCCTCAGTCTTTCATAATTTTTTTTCTTTTCTGAGACTGGGCCTCGCTAAGTGGCCGAATTTCCAGGCTGGGTGTCAATTTGCAACCCTCCTGCCTCGGCCTCCCAAAGTTCTGAGATTACAGGCATGTATCACTGTGCCTGGCTTTCTTTTTCTTCTGCTCTAGTTTTTGGGTTAGTTTGCGCTTCTTTAATTTTTTCCAGGATAAAGTTAGGTTTCTGCCTTGAAATCTGCTTTCTTTTTAATGTGCACATTCACAGAAAATTCCCTGTTACCACTGCATTTGCTACACCCTATAAATTTCATGGTGTTAATTTTTTTTGTCTGAAAGTATTTTCTAATTTCCTCATGACTACTTTGACCCCTCGGTTATTTAAGAATGTGTTGTTAATGTTCACATATTTGTGAAAATATTTTCCCTGTGTTCTTGACTTATAGTCTCATTCCATTATAATTAGAAAAGAGACTTTATATGATTCTGACCTCCCTGATTTTTGTTAAGAATTCTGAATGAGTTTCAAGCCCAGCATGCAGTGGGCAGGCTCAGAAACTGCCCAGCTAACACACGTGCGAACTGCCAGGGCACTGATGACAGCAGACCTCGGTGGAGTCACGGTCCTGTTCCAGGTCTTTATGCCCCAGTGGGACGAATATCTTTATTGGCATCGCTCACCGGCAGAGGCGGCTTCTGTCAACAGCCCTCTGTTCCCTCCAGTCCCTGGTACCCGTCCTGAGAATGAAGGCTGTTATTTTCCAAGTTTGTGCCAAGCCGGGGAGGGGGAGGTGACCCAAGTGGAAAGGGCCACAAACCTCTCTTACTGAGTGTCAGCTTTTGCTGTGGATGTTTGTTTGAACATTTTTCTAATTGTCCTAAACTTTTTGTGTGTTGTTTTGTGTTTTGTTGTTTTGGGTGTGTGTTCTTTTCCCCCCTTCTGTTGAACTTTATTTAACCCTCAGGCTTTTCAGGATGGCAATACATATTTTCCCGATAGCCACAGAGTAGTTTTTTTCTGAAAATAACTCCTGAAAATAACAAAAGCACAAACAAAATCAACAAATCCAACTTGAAGTTTAGGCAGTTCCTCTTTTTTGTTTCCCAGGGACAGTTGGTTACTAGGGCACTTTTATCTCCAGATCTCATTGTTTCCAATATTATAAGCTTTTGATTAGGTTCTAGAGTTCTGAGAAAGTTCATTCTGATTTTTTTTTATACCAGTTTACTAACTGCTTTTGAGACTAGGCATTTGCAGACTCTATTCCATAATTTTCCCTGATATGCTGCCTTTTCACAGTCTCACAGACCTTTTTAAAAATCCTTCCTTTTCCCCCCTCACACTACCACTATTACCTTACGGTAGGACTATTTTAGGAACTCTTACACCAATCCCGCCAGTATGCCACCACCCGCTTGTTCGCTTGACTTCCCTCCTGAGAACTCCGCAGCTCACAGTGCCACCCTGCCTCGGGAGGGTGCTGCCAGGCTGCAGCCCAGCATGGCTCCAGCTTCACCTTGCTGTGAAGGTCCCTCCCGACCTCGCCCTGTGCTCCGCAGATGGAGTGGCACTGCCCCACTGCCAGGCTTCTCCCAGGCATGCAGTTAGCACCCATTTCCACCCCCTGCACCTCCATTAGTGCTGTCTGCCTCCTCTGAATCGTCCCCTGCCCTCACCCCTCTGCCTGCCGAAACACTGCCATCCCTAAAAGTATGCAGCCTTCCTACAAGGCCGTCCCCCGTCTCTTCTTCCACTAAACTGCTGTCACATTGTTGTGTGATTTTCATGCTGTGCCATCAGTGGCCTGTTTTCCCATTTTCACTTGTTCATTCTTTCTTCCAATAAATATTTAGTAGCCCTCTTTGTTAGGACTATAGAAATAAAGAAGGCAGTAATTTCCCCCCAATAGTTATTAAAGAAGACAATGAGCATGTATGTAATAACTATTAAGAAAGAGGAAAAGGCTGGGGCACAGCTCAGGAGCAGAGCGCTCACCTGGGTTCAGTTCCCCAGCACCTCAGAAAAATTAGCCAGGTATAATCCCAGCACTTGGGAGGCGGAGGCCAAAAGATGTCCATGAGTCCACACCTGTGATTCTAGTGATTCGGGAAGCTGAGGCAGGAGGATCGCAAGTTTGAGGCCAGCCAGGCAACTTAAGGAGACCCAGACTTAAAAATAGGAAATTTAAAAGGGCTGGGATATAACTCAGTGACGGGTACTTGCTTAGTGTGCATGAAACTCTGGCTCAGTCCTCAGTACCGCCAAAACAAAAGAACACAACAGTAGTTGCTACCCCTGTCGAGTGCTTATTCAGGACTAGACACTGTACTGAGAGTTTGCGTGTGTCATTCTGTGTAAGTTCTAAGTTCTGTCTGCCCTTCCCTGTCCAGTCTCCTGAATCAGTGTGCAGGCGTGGAACTATCCTTTCCACAGCAGCCGCCCGGCTCCAGCCTCTTCAGTGGCACAAAGAAGGGAACGGTGTATCTCACTTCCTACCGGGTAAGGCTTCCTTCTTTCATCTGCTGATCCCCTCTGGTGCGGGCTGGTCATCCCAGCACTCTGGGAGGCTGAGACAGGAGGATTGTCAAGCGTGAGCCTAGCTGGGGCACTTAGCGAGTTGGCGAGACGCACGCTCAGGACAAAAAATAAAGTGGGCTGGGCGTAGCTCAGTGTGAGGTTCAGTCCCGGGTATCACAAGCACACCTGGGGAGAAGTCCGACATTGACCTTCAAGGCTTGTGAAAACGTTTGCACTTTGAGATTGTCCACGTTGAGGGATAGGAGAGAACAGGCGCTGTTTCTCCCGTTGATCAGATTCCCAGAGCAGCCTTGATTTTGCTCTTGGAAGGCTGAATCCCCGGACAAATTCTGTGTCCTTTTCCAAGGTTTTCTCCCTCAAAGGCTGCTGCTAGCTGGAAAGGGTCCCAGAAGAGGGTTGCCTCTTTGTTCACGCAGGTGATTTTTGTGACCTCACACTCGGTCAGCGACCCCATGTTGTCTTTCATGATGCCATTTAATCTGATGAAGAACTGCACTGTTGAACAACCTGCCTTTGGTCCAAACTACATCTCAGGGACCATTCAGGCAGATCCAGAGGGTAAGTGTTTCTCCATAAAGTGGTCCCTTCCCCTTCCCACTCTCAAAAAAACAAACAAACAAAAAAAGACTATTTGAAGCCACTCTGGGCTCCGTAGTGAGTTCAGAACCAGAGTGAGTCCCTGTCTCAAAAAAAAATAAAAATAAAAAATAAAAATTCAAGTGAGGGCTGGGGGCATAGCTCAGTGGTTAGAGCGCTTGCCTAGCATGTGAAAGGCCTTGGATTCAATTCTCTAGCACCACGCAAAAATTAGCTGGGCATAGTGGCACACACCTGTAATTCCAGCACTCAGGAGGCTGAGGCAAGAGAATTGCTGTGAGTTTGCGGCCAGCCTGAGCTACATAGTGACTTCAGACCAGCCTGGGCTACATAGTTAAGACTCTGTCAAAAATAAATAAAGAAGAAAAGAAATTCAAGTGAAAACCATCCTGAGGCCTTGGGCAGTGCTTCCCTCCGTGTTTGTGGCTGACCTTCTGCGGGCCAGTCTCTTAGTTGTGTGCTTTTTTCTGCCCCAGGCGGCTGGGAAGGACAGGCTACTTTTAAGTTAGTCTTCAGGAAAGGAGGTGCCATCGACTTTGCTCGGCTGTTGACAGAAGCCACCTCTGCCGGTGAGTGATGCCAGTAAAGATATTAGTCCCATCGGGGCTTGAGGACCTGGAATAGGACCGAGACTCGATGCTGTCCTCGGTGCCCCAGCAGTTCGCGTGTGTGTTGGGCGGGCAGTTTCTGAGCCTGCCCACTGTGTGCCACACACATCCAGTACTGTGTGCTGGGAACATCAGGTTTCCCAGCCCCTCGCTGTCCTGAAGGAACTTGCAGTGGAGTGGGTGCTCCCACGCGACCCCTAAGAGACTCGTTCTACTGCCGATTCCTTTGTCCTTTAAATGCTGGTCCTGTGCCTCCCTCCCGCCGGCTCCTGCTGACATCCGGAAGGCCCAGGTGCCCGGCCCTCCTTCCTCTGGTGTGGCTTTGATCGCTTTCCCCTCTGGCCCTGCCTTCTCTCAGGTTTGGTCTTTGCTTCCGTGAGAGGGGAGTAGAACAGCGCTGAGCTCCTGGATGTACCAGAAAACCCTTTCAAACCGACTACAAATGGTCCTTTTATCATGCATGTTAGCTCAGTCTGGCCTCACTCCGTGCCCCTCACATCCTCACTGATACACCCCAGCCACACTGGACTTCCCGTTCTTTGTTCTCTCATCTCCGACCCTCGTGCTCGCTTCTCTGTCTGGAATGCTCTTTTTAATTTCCCTTGCCGTCCACCTCCTGACCTCCAATATAGTTGAGACAAGCACAGTCCAGTAGTGACAGACATAGGGAACATATTTTGCCTCACGGCATGAGCTGGAGGAGACACGGACCTAGCTCTCCCCAGAACTTCCTAGCTTAAAAGATCAAGGTGGTCATGATCTATAAGCATGGTCAAAAGTATACGAATCACAGGTGTGGTGGCGCACACCTGTGACCCTATCCCTTGGGAGGTTGAAGCAGGAGGACTCATGTCTGTTCAAGGCCAGCCTGGGCTATGTAGTAAGTTCAGGACCAACTTGGAATAGACAAAGAGAGAGACCTTGTCTAAAAAACAAAAAACAAACAAAAACAAACACCTAACCACACAAAGCAAAAAAGAAATGAGTCACTGGCTAACACGTATTAAATGCTTACCATATACTTAGTGTTCTAAGCCTTTCGTGTGTGATTTATTTAATCCTTACAAAAGCCTTTTGTAGGTTATGCTGGGAAAACTGAGTGACTGATGGTTACGTAATTTCCCAAGGCTCCGTAGTTAGCAAGTAACGAAGCTAACCCTAACCTCTCTCTCCTAAACTTTATATTATGAAAAAATAAATCGGGGGTGGGGCCATAGCTCAGTGGTTAGAGTGCTTGCCTAGCAAGCACAAGGCCCTGGGTTCAATACCTCAGCACCGCATATGCCAAGCATGGTGGTGAATGCCTGTAATTTCAGCATGTGGAAGGCTGAGGCAGAAGAATTCTGTGAGCTCCGGGCCAGCCTGGGTTACATAGTGAGTTCAGGACCAGCCTGGACTGCAGAGTGAGACCCTGTCTCGAAACAACAACAACAAAAATTCAGATCCATAGAAAAGTCAACAATTCCTTTCATCTAGGTTGACTTGTTATTAACATTTTTTATGTTTGCTTTTTTTCTTGCTTTTGTTTTTGCGAACCTAATGTAGATTAAGTCACAAAGATCATTTTATTTCTAAATATTCAAATGTGATCTCCTAAGAATAAAGTCATTCTCCTGCCAAGTTTTCTGGGTATCACAATAGGTTTTATGGTAGCCCCTTTACAACTGTGGGCAAATGAGACCCGAAAACGTGTAGTTTAGGATAAAGGCCATATATTATATCTGCTGTATGCCTTATACCCCAGGAGCATTGTGGGACACCCATAAAAGGTAACATTTAATTATTTGTTAATTATTCAGTTGATAGCTGCAATAATTCTGTGAAAAGGATTCAGAGTTCCTGTTTTGCCAAACTTGTCTTTTCAGCTGCCCAGGGAGTTCCCCTCGGAAGCACAGAATATTCTCTCGGACCCATGAGAATTTACCTTGTTACTGGGGAGGGGAACGCATGCCCTCCAGAGACGCCTTGCCAAGGTAAGGCATGGTAGAGGGGTTCTCGCTTAGGGTGGAAAAGTGCTCTGGAGGCTCCGTAATGGTGCCTCAAATCCACCGCAGGAGAAGCAGCCAAGGTTTTGGGAAATGGTCAAGTCGGTGATTTTGTTTCAGACTGAAACCCAGTGTCAAGTCAGCCAGCGACGAGGCTTGTATTTCAGTGCCTTGCGCATCCTGAAGCAGCTCCTGTTAGTGAGATATTAGTTACGGCTTGGGCGGGAAACGCCTGCTGTATTCAGGCCACTCGTGTAGTACAGCTGTGAGCCTCTGCCAGCCCTGGGAGCTCCCTGAGTTCTCTCGCACTCTAGGCTGCAGGCCTTGAATCTCTTAACAGTTCTGCTGGGTCTCTGGGAGGGAATAAATCTGTGGCTCTCCAAGGTGTCCTGCTACCTGCTGGCAGGACTCAAAGGTCCTCCACACACCCCTTTGTGGGTTCTCTTCAGAGTAGGATGTGCATGTGCCAAGGGTCTTAGGTAGGTACACAACTGAAGGTTACTTATTTGTAACCTTAATAGCTGCCTTCAGGCGCAGGGGCGTAGCTCAGGTGTTAAAGCACTTGCTTAGGAAGCGCAAGCCCCAGGTTCAATCCCCCAGCCTCACATACTACCTGGGCGTGGGGGGTGTGAATTAAGGCCAGCCTGTGCTCCACAGTGAGTTCAGGACCAGCCTGAACTAGAGGGCAACACTTACCTCAAAAAAAAAAAAAAGTTACCTTAGTTTCTAAAGATCATGAGGGCAGGAGGAATGGTACAGCAGTTTAAGCACTTGCCTAGCAAATGCAAGACCCTGAGTTCAATTCCCCAGTCACAGAAAGCCGGGCGTGGTGGTACACTCCTGTGATCCAGCAATGGGGAGGCTGAGAAAGAAGGATTGCTGTGTGTTCGAGGCCAGCCTGAGCTACATAGTGAGTTCATAGTGAGCTCAGGATTTCTCATCTATTAAGGATCACAGCTGGGGGCTGGAGGAATGGCTCAGTGGTTAAAGTTCAAGCGTTAAGTACCTGAGTTTGATTCCCCAGCACTACATAAACTGGGCATGGTGGCGCACACCTATAATCCCAGCACTTGGGAAGCTGAGATAGGAGGATTGCTGTGAGTTCAAGGCCAGCCTGGGCTCCAGAATGAGTCCAGGAACAGCGTGGGCTGCAGAGTGAGACCCTGTCTCAAAAAAAAAATTTTAGTGAGAAACCAAATATATTAGTTAAAAGAGCTGGATCCACAGGCGAATGGAATCAAATTCTATTGACTTGCTGTGTACTAAGCAGTATTTTAAGTAACTAGCTTAAGCATACCTATAGATCAAGGCAAAATAACTTTACAGTTGTCTGTTCACCTTGACCCAGTTAAGTCACTCTCAGAAATGTAGCACAAAGATATTAAACTCATGCTTATCGTAGTAGTAATTTTTTTTGAGTCAGTGTCTTGCTCTGTAGTTCAGGCTGGTCCTGAACTCATACTGTACCTCAAACTCATAGCAATTCTTCTGCCTCAGCCTCCTGTGTGCTGGGATTACAGGTGTATGCCACCACACCTGGCTTATATGGTGCTGAGGAATTGAAATCAGGGCCTTGAGCTTGCTAGGCAAGTGCTCCAAAGTATTGGAAATTTGGAGACAACATGCTCTCTAACATCACCATATGATGAAATGTTATCCAGCTTTTAATATATGAAGTAAATTAATATAAATTTCTTATAATGTTAACAAAAATTATGTGTATTATAGGTTAAGAAAAACTATGCGATCAGCTGTGTGTGCTCGTTCATGCCTTTAATTCCAGCTATTCCGGAGCTTGAGGCAGGAGGATTGCAAATTCAAAGCCAGTCTAGGCAACTTAGCAAGACCCTGTCCCAAAAAAGGGTTTTGGGGTGTAGCTCAGTGGTAGAGCACTTGCTTATCATGTATGAAGGTCTGGGTTCAATCCCTGGTACCTCAAAAAATTATATGAGCAGCTATCATTGCACATGCTTGTAATCCCAGCACTCTGGGAGGTGGAGGCGGGAGGATCCCAAGTTCAAGCCCAGCCTGGGCAACTTAGCAAGATCCTTTCGTAAAAGAAAAAATAAAAGATGAGCTGGGGATATAGCTCAGTTAGAAGGCCTTGGATTCAATCTCTATTATGCACACAGGTGTGCGTGTGTGTGTATGTGAATGTATATGATGAGTATGATCATGCTTATATAATAGATGTTCTGAGATTCTACAACAGAAATGACAACTTTTGTCCAGTGGTGCAGGCCCATAATTCCAGCTTTCTAGGAGGCTGAGGCAAGAGGATCATAAAGCCTGGGCAGTGTAGCAACTTAGCCAGAAACCTGTCCCAAAATTAAAAATGGGCTGGGCATGTAGCTCAGTGTGAATGTCCCAGGCTGCATCCCCAGTACCACACACACACACACACACACACACACACACACACACACACGTGCACACGTATACACAGAAAATAAATACCTCAGAATATTGGAATGTTTCTCTTTGGTGATGAAATTATAAATGATTTTTTTCTGTTCGTCTTTCTCTATTTTCCAAATAATGTTCTTCATTGGTCATGTATTTATTCATGTACTTGTTCATAATCAAATCAAATTGTATTATAAACTAAATATATATGCACACACAACTGTAAGTAACGCACTGACCTGACCATGGGGTGTGTTCATGTTAATTTAACATACCACAACAGGAGATGGTAAAGCCCTCAACACCTGGGGGCTAAAAGAAAACGTTTTAGCGTTATTTCTGCCTGAATTCTCTGCCTGTGTTATTTGGCTTTAGCATTTTTTTGTTTGTTTTTCCTCCTCACATATTATTCTTAATGGGTCTCTCTCTCTCTTTGTTTTCCTAGCTTTTGTCTATGCAGTCCCACCTACAGGACATGGAGTTTCCCCTGGAGCATACGGAGCCCCGCCTCCGGGATACGGAGCCCCGCCTCCGGGATACGGAGCCCCGCCTCCGGGATACGGAGTTCCGTTTGGAGGCTATGGAGCCCCGCCTCCAGGATACGGAGCTCCACCTGGGGGTTACGGAGTCCCGCCTCCGGAATACAGAGGTCCACCTGGGGGATATGGGGCCACGTCTCCAGCATACGGAGCCCCACCTCCGGGTTACGAAGCTGCCCCTGGAGCAGCCGGATCCCCGCCTCCCAGATACAAGGCCCCGCCTGCGACATACAGGGCCCCAGCTTCTGCACCCGAAGCTCCACCTGCTGCATCGGGAGCCGGGCACCCCAGCTCTGCGGCAGCCCCCCCACCTGGATATGAGGCTTCTCTTCCGTCTACCTCTTCTCCCCAGGCCCCGTCTCCCCCTTCTAAGATGTAAACCGTGAGGATTCATCAAACACAGTGGCCCCCTAAATTGAAATGAAGGTTTAGGTACACGGTCAAAGGCTTGCCCCACCCTTGGAAGGCGAGCCTAGAGAGGGGCGCTAAGCTTGATGTCTGCGCCTTGACTTTAGAAGCAGAGCCTACTCTTAAGTAGCTGGGCTGACCCCCCAATAATTTGCTTGATATTGAGCTGTTTCTCAGACAAACCTTGAATGTGAGTTTGGAAAAGCTTCCTGCCTTTCTCCCCATCCCAGTTCAAGAACATCTATCATGCTCTGTTTGATAGGCAGTGAGGTGTGTGTTAAAAGTGTGCTGAGTGCAGTTATTTTTCACAGCATTCTGCATTCTGCATTCTGCATTCTGCATTCTGAGCAAAGGGCAAAACAACTAAATTTCCAATAGTGAGAGAACTCTGTGAGTTATGTGTGTCTATATAATGGACTATTACCCATCTGCTAATACGATGTCTGGCCAGATCTGGTTGGCACAGGTCTGTAATCCCAGAACTCTGGGAGCCTGAGGCAAGAGATGGTAAGTTTGAGTCCAGCCTGGGCAGTTTAGCGACTTAGCAAAACCTTGACTCGAAATCAAAATACACACACCCACACCCAGGTCTAGAGGTAAAGAAAGCAGCCTTGGAGAGAGAACAAAAATTATAATTTGAGTGTATCCAAATTTAAGACACCTGTATGACAAAATTGAGGGCGGCAGCAATAGCTCAGCAGTTAAAGCGCTTGCCTAGCATGTGCACAGCCCTGAGTTCGATACCCCAGCACCACATAAACTGGACATTGTGGTACACGCATGTAATCCCGACACTCGGGAGGCTGAGGCAGGAGGACTGCCATATGTTTGAGGCCAGCCTGAGCTCCATAGTGAGTTGAGGACCAGCTTGGGCTACAGAGCGAGACCCTGTCTCAAAAAAATTATATATATATATATATATATATATATATATATATATATATATATGATAGAATTGAAAAGATAGGCAACAGGCTAGGAGAAAGTCATTTCTAACATGTATATTGACAAATAATTTGTAGTTAAAATACTTGAAAAACTACAGATCAACCCAAAAGAAAACAAATGGACAAAAGATACGAATTTCAGTTATCTAAGACAATTAGATGGCCAAAGAATGTCTGAAATGATGTTCAACTTGACTGTTAGGGGAATGTAACTGAAGTGAGAAACCATTGTTATCTGCATAGCTTTACAAATATTAAAGTTCTTAGCTAGATATAGTGGTGCATGCTTCTAATCCCTGTACTCTGGGAGGCTGAAGCAGGAGGACTGCAAGTTCAAGTCCAGCTTGGACAACTCAGCAGGTTAGCAAGCCCTGTCTCAAAATGAAAAGTAAGGGCGGGAGGTGTGGCTCAATGTGAAGGACTTTAGTTCAGTCCCCTGTATAAAACAAAAAGAAACATGATAGAGCAGTTTCAGATCTCAGTGTCCACCCCCGGGAAGTACTTGTGAATGGAATTAATACCTAATATCCATTGGTTCTGACAATACAAAATTAGAAGTAGTGTTACATATCCATTAATAGACAAACTGGTACACCCACGCTGCATGTGCAAAGATTTCTAAAACAAGTTTCAGAGAGTGTATACAGTGACCTTCAGTCCCATTGGACTGAATCTCTCTATGACAGATTTTATTTTTTTCCAAAATGGTGAACAGTCCTTGAAAATTTTACCAATAAAAAGTTTAGTTTTCCCCTGGTTACACAGCGGTTGGGTTCTTGCAGGTTTACACAGATACATTAAAATCATGTAAAATAGGAGTAGGCTGGGAGGTTGAATGCTTATCAACACGTGTTTCACCTACAGCAGTGGCCAGGGGTCAGTGGACAGTCACGAAGGGGACAGCTACTGGTCATGAGAGGCCTTTGAGGATGTCTTGCATTGGTGAGTTCCAACTGTGATAACCAAAAATGCCCCTACTTGTTTCCATTTACTTACGGTACTGGGAATTTGGCCCAGACAGACTACGTGTTGAGCTACATCTTCAGCCCAGTTTTTTTTTTTTCTTTTGTGACAGTCTCTCTAAATTGCTAAGCTGCCTAGGCTAGGCCTAAATTTAAGATTCTCCTGCCTCAGCCTCTCAGCTAGGATTACAGACCTGAGCCACCAGCCCGGGCCCCCTTTATTTCCTAATTGGTCCCTAGGGAGCAGTTGCCCCTCCCCACCCCACCCCTGAGAACCATCTTTCTAGACCGGTGAGAGTCGAGGTCCCTTCACAGTTCGTCACTCTCCCACTCTGACCTTTGGCCTTTATTTTCTTGTTGTTTCATCAAGCATGGAGCCTTCAAGGTGTTATATTACAAATTCTTAGCTGTTATGTAACCGGAGAATTTCAAGAGTGCATTTATTGTATAACAACAACATTAGATGCAGACCGCTGACACTTAAATCAATTTTTAATCATACTAGCAATACTAATCCTAGCATATTTTGTATGTAGTTGAAACTGGTATTTGTACAGTTTTTCTATTGAAATCACTTTGTTTTTTTGTAAGTTTTCAAGAACTACTCAGAAATATTACTAGTGAGTTCATAATAATCTGTGACAAAATTACAGCCTAACTTTTTTTGTGATGTGAGGAATAAAACCCAGGGTCTTCACCCTCTGCTACATCCTTGACTTTTTTTTTTTCTTTTTGGGTGGGGGTTGATTTTGAGATAGGATCTCACAGGGCAGGGGGCATAAATCAGTGATTAGAGCACTTACCTAGCAAGTCCCTGGGTCTAATTCCTCAGCACCACCTACATTGGGCATGGTGGCTCATGCCTTTAATCCCAGCACTCAGGAGGCTGAGGCAAGAGGATTGCCATGTGTTTGAGACCAGTGTGGGCTACCTAATGAGTTCAGGACCGGTCTGGACTACAGAGGGACACCTTGTCTCACAAAATTTTTTTTTTATTTGATCATTGCTAGATTATAAAAGTGTAACTGGTTGGGCTGCTCCTGAATTCATCATGTAGCTGACGTTGCCCTCAGACTCACAGCAGTCCTCCTGCCTCAGCCTCCTGAATGCTGGGATTACAGGTGTGCACTACCACTCCTCGTTTACGTAGTATTGGGGGAATCGAATCCAGGGCCTTGTGCTTGCAATGCCCTCACCTGTATCTGATTTTTGTGAGTTCAGTTTTTATCCTGTTTATTTGCTGATTATAGTTTTTTTTTTTGTTGTTGTTGTTGTTGTTTGTTTCATTTTTGGTTTGTTCTGTGAAACTGGGGATCAAGCCCAGGGCCTTTACACTGAGCTACATACACCCTTAACCCCTTTTTACTTTTGATCTTGAGACAGAGTCTCACTACCTAGGTTAGTAGACTTGCAGTCCTGCCTCAGCCTTCTAGAGTGCTGGGATTATAGGCCTGAGCCACAAGGCTCAGTTTATAGCCTAACATCTTGGTACTTGAATTTCCCCCCCCAGGTTTTTGCTGTTACAAACAACCCTGTGATTACTTTGTGTATACAACTTTTTTTTTTTTAATTTTTGGGTATTATTGTGGTTTGTATCGAATGTTCCCCCAAAGCCTCATGCGTTCGGATGTTAAAGATTATCTGTGGAAACGTGCTGCTGGGAGGTGGGGGCCTGGTCTGGAGTTGGGAATTATTGGTGTGTGGTGAGAGAAAGGTGTTTGGCAGATTATAGATTACAGACATGTGGATTGGATTACAGGTGTGTGGTGGGGGCTTAAACCTGGAAGGGGCAAAACACAGGCTGCACCCAGAAGGGGCAGATCCCTGGGGTGGTGGGACCCAGAAGGATATACGTTGCTTCCTGTCTTCCTTCTGGGACTTGACTGGACTTGACTTGGCTTCCTGTTTTGATTTCCATGAGCAACTGCCTCAACCTCCACCATGTGCTTCCACTTTGGCCGGACGCCTATGAAAGGACTGGACCTTCGGAAACTGTGAGCTGATAGAAACTTTTCCTGCCTTGTATTGTGGATGTTAGGTATTGAGTCACAGCGACGGAAAAGTAAAACAGGAATTTCCTTCCGACAGGTTAGAGTCATTGATTGATCTTTTGTGTAACAGTTAGGAAATCAGGTGCCCCTGTGTTGTCGAGGACAACCTTCCTAAGCTGTCCGGTAGCTGTTAACAGGTGTTATGTGAAAAGGGGGTGACTGGGTCAAGTTCATCTGAAAAAGCCAGGGGAACTGGTCTTAACCTTCTGATTTCTCAGGCCCTTTTCCTACCCCCATTGTCGCCCCCATGCAAAGTCTAATGGTGGCCCGAGTTAAGGGCACTTAAAGCAGATGGAGGTGTAGGTGTCTCGGAGTGGCAGCGGTGGTGCCAACTGGACGGCGCGTTTGTTAACTGCTGGTGCTGAGTGCCCTTCTCAACGCATCCCACGCAGAGTCCACTGAGGAGTTCGTGGAACTGAGGCCACAGGGGAACTGACCTGAGCTACAGCCGCCGCCCGGGGCTAGGAAGTGTCAGGGCAGGGCTGGACCTGGGGTACCCCTTCCTTCATACACTCAGAGCTTGCCTCTTCAGTGCCGTTTGCGAGTGTTTAGCATATTAGTCGCCAAAACAGACCAGGATCTGTTCTTAGGTACGTTATACTAGCAATGCTAAGAGGCAGAGAAGCCGGGCATGGTGGAACGGGCCTGTAATCCCAGCACTCGGGAGACTGAGGCGGGAGGACTGCCGTGAGTCCAAGGCCAGCCCGGGCTCCATAGTGAGTTCAGGACCAGCCTGGGCTGCAGAATCTATCTCAAACAAACAAACAAAACAAAAAGCAAAAATGGGCTGGAGTTGTGGCGTAGTGTGAAGGCTCTGGGCTGCGTACCCAGTACCACAGAAAAAGTATATATATGACAAGTTATATGTTGTAACTAGGCATATATTCAAGTTTCAGAAAAAAAAAAAACCCAAAAAGGTGATAACTATAAAAAATGGCTGGCAGTGTTGCTCAGCAGTTAGAGTGCTCGCCTAGCAAGTGTGAGGACCTGGATTCGATCCCCCAGCACCACTTAAACTAGGCATGGTGGTACACACACGTTCAAGTGCGTGTGTTTGAGGCCAACTTGAACTACAGAGTTCAGGACCAGCCTGGACTACAGAGGGAAACTCTGTCTCAAAGTCACAATCAAAATAAATAAAGACCTGAGGAATTCTGCTCATAAAGAACTATCGGAAGATAGAGCGAAGGAGGTTGGGAAGGCTGAGGGGGATAGGGCAGGCTGGTTGTGGGAAAGAACAGCTAAGGCTAAGGGCGCCGTAATTCCCAGGTGCCCCGCCCGACCCAGGGGCTCAGGATATTGATGGGTGTGAGCAAACTCCTGTTCTCCCCAGGAAGACTTGCAACAGTCCAGGGCCGGGGAAGGACTGACTGTCGGGGTCTCGTTGGAAAGCGCGTCCCCTTCCTCAGTATGTTCCCAGGAGAAAAGACAAGGCAGTGCCCCTTTGAGAGGCGCAAGTCACTCTGCTTTCACAACCCAATTAAAATCTGCTGTCCCGCGGTCTGCCTTGGCCTCGCTTTCCGTCCCTGAGGCAGCTGGATATGGGCTGTGGTGCTGCTCCCTCGGGGGGTGCTCGCCTTCCCGGCACCCTCTCCGCTTTGCCACTTGGTGCTCCCCCCTGTCTTGTTCCAAAGGAGATGGACGCGCGTGTGCGTGAGCGTGCGTGTCACTAGGGATCGAACCCAGGGCCTTTGCACTAGACTGTATCCCCAGCCCGTAACAAAGATTTTCTTTTTTTGAGACGGGAAATTGCTAAATTGGTCAGGCTGGGCTTAAACTTGTGATCCTCCTGCTTCAGCCTCCCAGAGTGCTGGGATTCCCTGGCAGCGCCACCCGGCCTGGCTAAGCTGGATCTTCTTGAGGTTTATGTCTTTGGCCTCATGGCCGGAGCACTTGCCTACGTTTGGGAAGGTTGTGTCACTGTCTGGGGAGCGGGGGCCAGAGTGAGCTGCAGCCAGGGCAGCAGGGCTGGCACCTGTTTGTTATGAAGTCCCGTATGGTGCCCTGGCTTTCCCAAGGATCAGGTGGGGTCAAGGGTTTACCAAGGCCCTTCAGTGCTAGGAAATATGCGTCAGGATTCGACAGGACCTGCTGTCAAGGGCACAGAGTTGCCCTCCCATTGTGCTTTGTAGGTGTGCCCTAGTGTCCCCTCTGCCTGAGACCCCACACACCCCAAATGCAGGGTGGGAGCACTGGGCTCCACGCTGCGTGTGGCTCCGCTAGGGGGGCTGGCCACACCCCTTCTGTTGGCCGTGTAGGTCCCAGTCCTCGGGCCTTGTCTGGCGGGGTGGATCTCAGTTTGAAAATGGTTTTAGGAATTGCTTGAACATCTCCCTTGGACTCAGTTCTGAAATTAGGCCTCTGACTTTTAATTGATGACCAACAGGAAATGAGAGAGGCACGCACATAGACTCCTGATTCCTGACGAAAGTAAAAGACTGAGTCTGCTTATGTCAAAGAAGGGGCTTCTGGCAAGCCTAGGCGTCCTCAGGGTCTCTGGAAGGGGGAAGGTACCTGCATTGTTTAGAAGTCTCTACCCTGAGGACCTTTGTTCTGGGCGTGTGGCTTCACCTTAAAAGGAGACCGGCAGCTGTTACCAAATATTCTTTCTCCTAAAATCCTCCTGCTCCCTTCACAGGTTCTCAAAAAGGAGATGAGAGTTTTTTAGTCTGGTGGTAAGAAACGTGAAAGCACCAGGCCTGTAGTGCAGACCTATAATCCCAGCACTCTGGGAGGCTGAGGCAGGAGGACTGCACGTTTGAGCCTAGTCTGGGCAACTTAGTGAGATCCTGTCTCATAATTAAAACCAAAAATAGGGGGCTGGAGGAATGGCTCAGCGGTTAAAGCGCTTGAGCAAGTGCTAAGCCAAGCGCTACGTACCCGAGTTCGATTCCCCAGCACCACATAAGCTGGGCGTGGTGGCGCACGCCTGTAATCCCAGCACTCGGGAGGCTGAGACAGGAGGATTGCCGTGAGTCCAAGGCCAGCCTGGGCTCTGAAGTGAATTCAGGACCAGCCTGGACCACAGAGCGAGACCCTATCTCAAAAAAAAAAAAAAATCTAAAACCAAAAATAGGTCTGGGGAGGTAGTTCAGACTGAAGGTGGTGGGCTTGATCCTCAATATCACCAAAAAAGGACAAAAGAAAACTTAGAAGTCAGCACCCTCATCCTTACAAGAAAAAGTTAAGAAGGGAAGAAGGGGGATGTAGCTCAGTGGTAGAGAGCTTAGTGGTAGAGTGCTTAGCATGCATGAGGCCCTGGGTTCAATTCCGCCTCTGAAGAGACAGAGACAGAAAAGGGCTGGGAACAAACCTTAGTGGTTAAAGGACCTGCCCAGAATGCAAAAGGCCCAGGATTTGATTCCCCAGCACCACATAAAAGTTAGCTGGGGCTGATACACATATCTGTAATCCCAGCGCTGGGAAGGCTGAGGCAGGAGCAATACTGTGAGTTCAAGGACGGCCAGGGCTACGTAATGAGTTCGGGACCAGTCTGCATTACAGTGAGAGAGCCTGTCTCAAAAAATATAATAGGGGCTAGAGGAATAGTACAGTGGTTAGAGCACTTGCCCAGCAAGTGCAAGACCCAGGTTCGATTCTCCAGCATCACATAATCTGGGTGTGGTGGCTTATGCCTGTCATTTCATCACTCGGGAGGCTGAGGCAGGAGGATTGCTGTGAGACTGAGGCCAGCCTAGGCTACATAGGGAATTCAAATAATTTTAAAAATAAATAAACTAAAGGGGCTGGGGATGTAGTATAGTGTGAAGGCCCTGAGCTTGACCCCATTACCATCAAATAAATAAACATAATAGAAAAAAAATACCTGAGCAAATTAAGAAATCAGCAACTCTCCGGATTCATCAGAGAGTTGAATAAGGTTAACTGTTCCCAAAAATAGACCAGTGATACAGAAAATTATAATAGTTTTCTAGAAGAAAAAGTTAAATTGAGACATACCCCTGGAGCCAGTACCAAGGTAGGAAAACGTTAGGTGTAATTGTGTTTCTGGAAGCCCAGTGTGGACCAGCTGGAGAGCCAGCTCCAGGGGCCCAGTCACCCTGGGGGTCCGCCATTTTTGAGTTTTATTTGCAACCATTCTACCAAGTCCCCATGGCTAAGGCTAATGTGGAAAAGACCCTCATGTGAAATCACATCCAACATAGTTTGCTTTTACTTGCTCTCTCTGTCTGTCTCTGTCTGTCTCTCGGGTGCTGGGGACTGAGCGCTGGGCCTTCGCTCAGAGGTGCATCTCCAGCCCCTTTTTATTGTGTATCTGAGGCGGCCTTGCTCAGTTGCTAGGCCGCAGCCTCCAAGAATGCTGGGAGTACAGGCCAGCGCCACCACACCAAGCAGCATTCTGTCCTCCTTAAAAAGGCTTGCCGTCACCAAGAACTGTTTGTTTTTTTATTATTATTTGAGACAGAGTTTCACTCTGTAGCCCAGGCTGGCCTCAAACTCACAGCAATCTTCTTGCTTCAGCTTCCTCAGGGCTGGGATTACAGACATGCACCACTATGCCCAGGTTATGTGGTTCTGAGAGCCTTGAATTGAACTCAGGGCCTTGTGCACGCGTGGGAAGCGCTCTACTTGCTGAACTATGCCCGCAGCCCAGGAGGAATTATTTAATCACTTGATGAGATAATCAGAGCTTTTCTGGTTTGGGTCTTATCAGAGCCAAATTGACCCAGAAAAAAGGAAATAGCCTTCTCTAGCTTTCCTGCTGTAAGTAAGGAAAAACAAACAAAAAACAAAAACAAATGAGAAGCAATTCTAAGGGTAAAGTCCAGGGCAGAGGCTCACCAAAGGACAGTTGTTTAGTCTGGTCTGGAACTCACAATCCACCTGCCGCAGCCTCCTAGAGGCTGGAATTACAGGCATATGTCACCATGCTGAGCTTCACACTGGGAGTGTGTTTGTGTGTTTTGAGATAGTGCCGAGTCACTAAGCCTGGGCTCAAACTTGTGATCCTCCTGCTTCAGCCTCCCAAAGTGCTGGGATTATCGGCCGTGCCACCAGGCCTGGCTACACACTGGAATTTTAAAACAACGAAGATTCTTATGGCACTGGGTATGGTGCATTAGGCGATTTGGTGAGACCCTGTCCCCCAAAATAAAAGGGGGCTCATCTCAGTAGCTCAGTTGAAGGCCTCAGGTACAAAAAACCAAACAGGATTAGTATATTTAAAGTTACAATGGAAAAAGTAGACAACATATGAGAACAGATGGATAAAATAAACAGAGCAATAGAAACTGTAAGAAAGAATAAAAAAGAAATGATTGGAATAAAAAACATAGTAAGAAATGAATTCTTGGGCTGGAAGAATGGTCCAGTGGTTAAAGCACTTGCCTAGCAAGAGCTAAGTCAAGCACTAAGTACTTCAGTTCCATTCCCCAGCACCATGTAAACCAGAGGTAGTGGTGGATGCCTGTAATCCCAGCACTTGGGAGGCTGAGGCAGGAGGATTGCAGTGAGACTAAGGCCAGCCTAGGTGGCATAGTGAGTTCAGGACCAGCCTGTGCTGCAGAGTGAGACCCTGTCTCAAAAAAAGAAAAGAAAAGAAAAGAAAAGAAAAGAAAGAAAGAAAGAAAGAAAGAAAAGAAAAGAAAAAAAAGGAAAGAAATGAATTCGCTTGTGGGAACTCATCTGTAGATTGAACATGTTGGGGGGTGGGGGGGGTAACAGTGCGCTTGGAAATATGTCAGTTGTGACCACCAAAGCTGAAATGAAATGCAAGGGCTGGAGTCTAGCTCAGTGGTTAAAGTACTTGCTTAGCATGCACAAGGCCCCGGGTTCAAATCCCCAGTAAGGATTAGCTTGGTGTGGTGACCTATGCTTGTCATACTAGCACTGAGGCTAAGACAAGAAGACTGCTGTGAGTTCAAGGCCAGCCAGGGCTACATAGTGAGCTCAGGACCAGCCTGGACTATAGGGCGAGACCCTGTATCAAACAAACAAAAATCTTGAAATGCAAGGAGAAAAATAAATGAAATACGGAACAGGATACCCAACAGCAACGGGGCAATTACAAAAGGTACAGCGTGTGTGATGTGGGAATACGGTGCGGAGGAAAAAACAGACAGGGGCAGAAAACATATTTGAAATTTAAGTAGAGGGCAGGTGGCAGAGCCCTGCAATTCCAGCACTCTGGAGGGACAGGCAGGAGGATCACAAGTTTGAGCCCCACTTGGGCAATTTAGCAACTTGGTGAGAGCTTACTTGAAATCAAAGATAAAACATGAGCTGGGGATGTAGCTGAGTGTGAAGACTGGATCCCCGGTATGCAAAAACAAGCAAACAGTAAGATTGGCTATGAGCCCAGATTAATGGCGGATCTGAAACTACAGACCCAGGAAGCTCGGAACACCACGTAGGACACAACTCTCCAAATCACCTCTGTAAAGCATTTTCTTTTCTTTTTATTTATTTTTTGGCGACAGGGTCTTGCACTGTAGTCTAGATAGGTCCTGAACTCACTGTATAGCCCAGGCTAGTCTTGGACTCATGGCAATCCTCCTGCCTCAGCCTCCGAAGTGCTGGAATTACAGGGCACACTACCACACCCAGCTTTATGTGGTGCTGGGGAATTGACTCAGGGCCTTGCGCTTGCCAGGCAACCATTTTACTTACTTTGATACTTCTCCAGCCTCTGTAAATCATATTTACACTACAGAAAAAAAAAATCAAAGACAAAGGAAAATCTTTTTTTTTTTTTTTGAGGTGTCTTTGTAGTCCAGGATGGTCCTGCACTTTCTGCATAGCCCAGATTGGCCTTGAACTCACAGGCATCCTTCTGCCTCCCAAGTCCTGGGAGTACAGGTATGTGCCACCACATCTGGCTAATTTTTTGTGGGTGCTGGGAAATCAAGCCCCAGGCCTTAAACATGCTCTAACCACTGAACAATGCCCCAACCCAATTTATTTTTGCAGGGATTGTTCCCAGGGCCTTCACACTGAGCAACGTCCCAGACTTTTTATTCTTTAAAAACTTTTTTTTTTTTTGAGACAGGGTCTTGCTCTGTAGCCCAAGCTGGTCCTGAACTTACTATGGCCTTGGACTCAATCCTCCTGTTTCAGCCTCCCAAGTGCTGGGATTATAGGCCTGCGCCACCATGCCCAGCTTATGTAGTGCTGGGGAATCAAACTCTGATACTTAGGGCTTGACCTAGTGCTTGCTAGGCAAGTGATTTAACCACTGACCATTTCTCCACCCCCCAAATTTTTATTCTTATTCTCCTGCCTCAGCCTCCCAGAATACTAGGATAGTGGGCCTGTACCACCAGATCTGGCCACAGGGGTTTATTGTACTATGTTTTCTGGGCTTGAAAAGGTCTAGAATTAAACTATCCTTACAACACGAAGTGGCCATAAAGTGGGAGAAAGGCACTGAGTTCCCAACAGGCTGTGGGTTTTGAAAGAATACTGAAGATACAGACTCAATCAGGTATCGTAGGAGGCCGGACCCAGCAGTACAGGCCTATAAGCCCAGCACTTTGGGAGGTGGGGCCGAAGGATTGCAAATATGAGCCCAGCATACAATATTTAGTGACTTAGCGGCAACTTCTCAGAATCTACCAAGTTGGGGATGTAGCGCAGTGCAAAAGTCCCTATGTTCATTTCTTCCAGAGAGAGAGAGAGAGAGAGAGAGAGAGAGAGAGAGAGAGAGAGAGAGAGAGAGGATAAAGAGAGAAATGGGGTGGACAGGGCCACTAGAAGGGAGAACATGCTGGGTGCTGGGCCAGAGAACACTGCTCAGCAGAGCTCAAGTTGTGGGGCTGATAACATCACTCCTCAGCGTCACAGCATGGCCACCACCTCTGCTGGTGTCAGGAAGCACATCTGGAATTTCTAGGAAGTCCAGTGGGGGTCACTCCGGAACATGAGGAGCAAGAACATGCCACCCATCTTCCATGGGAGGTCAGATCTGAAACCAGCATTCCGTCAGGGCCACTCAGAGGCCCTGAGGGAAGGTGCGTAGGCCTCAGGTTATAGCTACTGGACTAAAGAACAGCTTTATTGATGCCTTAGGGAGTCAGTTTCCTTTGTGACCCTCACTGCCCAGTGGCTGGGTCACCAAGGCCTTTTCCAGGTAGGAAAGTCTCCCATACCGTTCAGGAAGATGCATGACTACAGCTCGGGTCTTCACTAGTAATTAGAAAAAATCCAAACCCTGATTTCAGAGTCAACAACAAGGTCAAAGGCCAGAGTCCTACGCCATGGAGATGCGGTAGGGTCCAGGAATGCCACAGGAAGGTGTCCCAAGAGAAGTTGCCGTCAGGGTCCACATTGTGGGCAAGACATGGGTCCTGGTCCTCCAGTTGCACTTTGGGTGAGATGGGGCCAGGTCACCAAGCAGGCCCTGGAGGAGGGAACCCTGCTCCCTGGCTCTCCGCACGCCAAGGCCCAAGGCTCAGTGGAGCCACCACCACCTGTCACACTCTCGGCTCCTCACTCCTGGGACCTCTGCAGGTGCAGGCTGTCAATGGGATACAGGTACCACATCACCACTCCAGAGGGGTTGATGACCACTGTGAAGTTAGTTTCAGCCCGGAGGCCACTGATGATGGCACCTGAGAAGACGTCTTGAGCCTGCAGTGGGGAGGGGACATCACCAAGGCCAGCATGAGAACAGCTATGCAGACTCCCCCCCCCCCCCCCGGGAGGATGGGTGGGGAAGCCTAGGCATTGCCTGGTCTGTGCGGTGTCTCCAGAATGCCTTACAGAAGTGGGGGCCCAAACCGTCCCTCCCGTTTCCCCAGCTCAGCTGTCAGATGTCCAGGCATGGTGGCAGAGCAAGCCCAGTCCCTGGAAAACCACCAGGGCAGTGACCACAAGGGCTGACCAGTGGGGAGGACAAGCCTGAAAGGGTAAGGGGCCTCCGTACACCCTCTGGTGTTGTCTGCTTGGAAAGCAAGGCGTGGTGGCGTATGCCTGCCACCCCAGCACTCTGGAAGGCTGAGGCAGGAGGATCAATAACTCTAGCACAGCCTGGGAAAACCAGTCACTTAGACCCTGTCTCAAAGTTAAAAATAAAATAACAGGCCAGGGGATGGAGCTCAGAGTGAAGGCTCTGGTTTTAATCCCTGGTACTGAAACAAACAAAAAACAAACCTAAACCAAAACTGTGCAGAGAAACACCACTGGTCACTGTAGCAGCCCCCCAGGGCTCAAAAGCTCAGGGTCCAGGAGCAGCCCTGGAGGTAATGCCCCTGTCCCCAGGAACGCAGCAGCCGGGAGGCTGGGCAGGGCCCGCGGGCAGCGGGGGCTCACCTCATACACCCTGGAGCCGGGGAAGTGCAGCTGCGCCAGCGAGGAGTGATAGTGGTAAGGCATGTCCGTCCTGCGGCTGAAGAAGACCAGGGCGCTGGCCTCCTGGGACAGGGGCCGCTTGAACACTTCAATTTTGGATTTTTCCTGAACGAAAGATGGTTTGTGGCTGGGGTCCCCGTGCAGACAGGCCCTGCTGTCCCCTCCTTAGTCCTCTCTTGGGCTCTGGGCCCAGAGGTAGGAGGACAGTGCCACAGCCTGCTATCACCCCAGCTTATCTAAGCCTCCTTCCTCTCCCTAGCTTGGCAGACGCTGGCGCCCACTGCGCGCCGGGCACACGAGATGCGTGCTGTGTGAGGCCTGCCTTCCACAGGCGCTCAGCGGGAGGTTGCAGGGGACACTGCAGAAGTAGCCGGCGGGTGATGCGTACGTGCTGCCTGGGACGGCTGCCCATGCTGGGCAGAGGGCACTGCCCAAGGGGTGGTCAGTGGTGCTCCGGGAGAGGTGGCAGTAGAGCTGGCATGAGGGTGCACCCCACCTTCCAGTAGAGGTTACTTACTTCCTCTGAGCGGCACCTTTGCCACAGGCACTGTCTACAGTTCTGCAGGTCTCTCTCTCTTTCATTGTTTTTTTTTTTTTTTTTGAGGCAGGGTCTCGCTCTGTAGCCCAGGCTGGTCCTGAACTCATTATGGAGCTGCAGCTGGCCTTGGACTCACAGTAACCCTCCTGCCTCAGCCTCCCAAATGTTGGCTTATGTGGTGCTGGGGAATCAAACTTGGGTACCTAGCGCTTGACTTAGTGCTTTAACCACTCACTGAACCATTCCTCCAGCCCCTCCTTCTTTTTCCATGACTGGGGTTTCCACAGAGATACATCCCCAGCTCCTTTTTATTATTTATTTGAGACAGGGTCTTGCTAAGTTACCCAGGCTGGGATCAAACTTGCGATTCTCCTGCCTCAGCCTCTGGGAGCGCTGGGATGACAGGCCTCTGCCAACAGGCCCAGGACGCAGGTTTCTTTTTCCTAGGACCAGGGACTTGTGGAAAAGCAACAGTTGTGGCAATGCTGTTTGTACGTATCATGTGGCCTTGGGGTAGTTACCTACATTCTGGAAGTTTCTGTTTCTTCATTTGAAAAAAAACGAGAGAAAGAATATCTACCCAGCTGACAAAATGTACCGAGGATGCCCGGCACGCAGTAGGTGCTCAACATATAGGAAACGCTAACAGCGGTGGCGGCAGCGTGGCAGTCCTCAGCTGAAACACCAAATTCTGGAGGGAGCCCGTGTTCTCTGCAGGACACCACTGTGTCCCCCTGTTCCCCTGTCGTCTGCATGGTGACGTGTGCCTGTCCTGACTCTTGTGTGCTGGCCTGCTCTGGCCCTGCTCTCATTCAGGCAGGGATGGCAGAGTGATTCCAAGCAGAGTCCTCAACAGCCTGCTCCCAGGAGTGGACTTCAGAGACCCGGCCGCCACCTGCACGCCCACCCCCGGGTCGCCCAGGCTGGTAGTCCTGCCCTCAAGGGCCCCCATCCTTCCCCAGTACCCGGTACCTTAACAATCCTGCGTCCCTGGATGCCTAAGGGGTCCTGGTTGATTTTGATCATGACAGGGTTCTGCAGAATGTCCACATTCTGAGGGGAGATTGTGCGCAGGTCTGTGGACACGAACAGGGGGGCAGCCAGCACTGTCCACAGGGCCATCTGGGCCCGGGCTTGCTCAAAGCTGAGGCCGAAGTTCCCAATGAGGAGCTGGGGACAGAGGAAAGGAGTGGTCAGCGATGCCCCCTTCAGGGATGTGGGCATGGGGGCCGTGGAGAGAGCACACGGATTCGGGGAAGAGGCCTGGCTCAGCACAACTGGGGGAGGGGGGCTTACGTCACTTCCCACCCGTGTGGCCTTTCTTCCCAGTGATGGGATATACCCTCTGGCTGAGTCTCAGGTTGCTCAGGTAACGAGGTAGGATCTTGTCAAAGGCAGGTAAGTAAGGACGCTCAAATCAAGAAATACACTCAAAAGTGGAGCGCAGCGGTGCAGGCCCGTGATTCCAGCCCTCCCAGAGGCTGAGGCAGGAGGACAGCAAGTTCAAAGGAACTATGCAAGACCCTGATCCAAAATCAAAACTAAAAATGGGTGGGAAGAGGGAACGGTCAGATGGTCGCCTGGCATGCACAAGTCCCTGGGTTTAATTCCCCAATACCACATGAAAATCAGCAGGGCTTAAAGCTGAGCATGGTGGCACACACCTGTAATCGTAGCATTTGGGAGGCTGAGGCAGGAGGATTGCCATGAGTTCAGATCAGCTTGGGCTACACAGTGTAAGGCCCTAGGTTCAATTTCTCAGTATCACATGAATCAGGCATGGTAGCACATGCCTGTAATCCCAGTACTTATGAGGCTGAGGCAGGAGGATTACTTTGAGTTTGAGGCCAATCTGGGCTATATTGTGAATTCAGGATCAGCCTGAACTACAGTGAGACCATCACACATACACAAAAAAAAATTACTAGGGTGTGGTGGCACACACCTGTAATCTCAACACTTAAGAGGCTGAGGCAGGAGGATTATCATGAATTCGAGGTCACCCTGGGCTGCACAGCGAGTTCAGGACTAGCTTAGTAAACAGTGTGTGATCTTGTCTCAAAGTCAAAAAAAAAAAAGGACTAGGATGTAGGTCAGTGTGAAGACGCTCAGCTCAATCTCCAGTACTGCCGAGAGAGAGAGAGAGAGAGAGAGAGAGAGAGAGAGAGAGAGAGAAGTGGTACCTGCTGACAGCAACTTCACTGAGTGCTGGGATGTGCCAGGCACTATGCCAAGAATCCCAATGTCATGTAACCTTGAAAATAGCCCTATGGTAATAGCTACTATTCCCATTTTCCAAATAACAAAAGAGTGAAAAAAACAAAAACAAACAGTAAGTTCAGAACCAGCCTGAAATATAGTGAGACCCTGTCTCAGAAGAAGAAGAAGAAGAAGAAGAAATAACAGAGCTGGAGTTAGAACTCCAAATCAGGTATAAACGCTTGTTAATTAAATGACTAGATAACCACAAAATCATGTTTAAAAGTCATTAGGGCTTGGTGGTGCACATCTGGAATCCCAGCACTCTGGAAGGCTGAGGCAGGAGGATCATAAATTCAAACGCAGCTTGGGCAAAGTAGTGACTTAGTGAGGCTCCATCTTAAAATCAAAACCAAAAAGTGCACAAGGGATATAGCATAGCGCAAAGCCCCTGGGTCTCATCACCAGCGCTGGAGAGGGAAAACAGACAGGCAGAGGCCAGGCCAGCGCCAGGAAGGGCGGGCCAGCATGGAATGGGCCTGACACGCCCCCTGCAGAGTTTCTCCTCCGGTCTCAGGAGAGGCAGGTTGCTCTAGACAGAGCTCTCCAGGTTGAAGAAACATCAGAACGGGCCTGGGGTGGTTAATGACGGCATCTGCAACCCTTCCCAAACATTCTCACCCAGAAGGCAAGGTTCTAAAGCGAATCTGAGACATTCTACTGCGTCCAGTTCAGGGACACGTTTCAGAGTAGTGAGCATCAGGGAAGAAGCGGGCACAGGGCAGTGGGGAGCGGGGCTGTCATGGGCGCTGGGCCCAGGGACGCCCTCTTCCCTGCCCATACCATGTCTGGGTCATTCCAGTGCCCAGGGCCGGCCACAGGCTGCAGTATGTCTTGGTTGAGCACAAACCAGTCCAGGATGGACAGCACGTCCTGCCAGGAGTCCTGGATGTCGTCATAGTTGCGCCAGAGGTTGCAGATGTCAGTCAGCAAACTGTAGTTCACCTGGACAGAGGGGAAGGCAGAGTCCACACCAGAGCCACACCCTGTGGCTGGGGCCACCCAGGGGCTGGGGACTCAGCAAGAAATGCAGGACAGGAAGGTGGGGAGAAGTACCGGTCCCCAAGCTTCTATTATTTTATTTCATTTTGTGGTGCTGGTGATCCAACCCAGAGTCTTCACTCTTGAGTTACAACCCCCAGCCTTTCTTATGGAGACAGTGTCTCACTCTGTAGCCCAGGCTCATCCTAAATTTACTCTGTAGCCCAAGCTGGCTTTGAACTCATGGCAATCCTCCTGTCTCAGGCTCCCAGTGCTAAGGTTTTAGGTGGTGGTACCACACCCGGCTAATATTTATGTGGTTCTGAGGAATCAAACCTAGGACCTTTCACATACTAGGCAAGCATTTTAACCACTGAACCACACCACCAGACCCTAGTCCTTTTTTATTTTTATTTTTCAAGACAGGGTCTCATTAAGTGGCCAGGTTTCCCAGGATGGACTTGAACTCAAGATCCTCTTGCCCCTGCCTCTCAGAGTACAGTGGTTACAGGCCCACGCTAGGCTTCTCCAAACATATTTAGGACAAGGAAGCCCTCTGAGGGGGTGGTCCTATGAGGGAGCTGCCCAAGCCCTCTCCCCTCCTCCAGAAGTCTGTCCTGCTGTCTCATCCACCAAGGTCAAGCTCAGGGTGCGGGCCCAGCTTGGTGACACACACACCCTCCACCCCCGTTTCCTCTTAGTGACACCCCTCTCCCAGTAGCCATGTCCCTGGGGTCTAGAGGTGTGACACCACCCTTCCTAGCGTCCGATGCTGCGGGTGGGGCAGCCCTAGCCAGGTGCCTCACCATTCTGGGCTCAGCCCACCTGCCTGGCCCCACCTCCTCCCCGGCTCTTCTAGCTTGCTCCGTCCCACCCAGGATTCTGTCCACTTATGCTATGTGCTGGCATGTGTGGCTCTCCTAATTTGGATGCCAACCTCTCAGCCCACCGGGTGAGGAGCCTGCCTCTTCTCCGAGACCCTGGGCTGGCTGAGGACCCTCCAGCACATCGTGACCCTAGCTCTGCACACGCACAGACCAGCGTGTCTGTGAACAGCGTGAACAACTGTGCTCCAGGGTAGCTGCCTCCCTGAGGCACAGCACCAGGGGCTGAAGAGGCCACAGCGGGGTGCACCCTGGTAGGTGGACGTACAGGATGGCTTACCTTAGGGGGGAGACCCCCTTCATAGGCTGGCCAGCTGCAGGAGAAGGCGATGGGGTGACCTGTGGCATTCAGAGCAGCAGCCATCTTGGGGTACCCTGGAGAAAGCCCAACTCCCATTGTTTTTGTTTTCTGCTTGTTTGTTGAGACAGCATCTTGCTCTGTAGCCCAGGCTGTCCTGAATTCACTCTGCAGCCCAGGCTGGCTTCGAACTTGTGATCCTCTTGCCTCAGCCTCCCGGGTGCTGAGATCACATGCATGCCCCACCATGCCTGGGGTCTGACCCACATTGGAGGCCTGAGCAGATGCCGGGTAATCTGCAGCCTCAGCTCACACCTTGTCTGTCCACTTATGGGAGACAGGTTCTTAAGAGGAAGTGCCTGCCCTGTGTGCACAGCCTCCAAACTTCTGCACAGACCAGGTTCCCCGGCGCCCCTCCTACTGCCTGATGGTGCCAGCGGCCGTGGAACTCACCCTGGGCCCGTTCCTCAGAGGTGGAGTAGCAGCCGTCCAGTTTAAGCATGTCCACCTTCCACGCCGCGAAGGTCTGGGCATCTTGTTCCACCTTGTCTAGTGTGGTGCCAGGGTAGCCCATGCAGGTGAAGTTGCCCAGGTCCTCGTAGATGCCCAGCTTCAGACCCAGGGAGTGAGCCTGCAGTGGGTGGGTACAGTAGGCGTGGGTGGACCCTCCCCCCAGACACTCCTAACCAGGGCCCATTAAAACCTTCAGAGGCTTCCAGTGACCAAAGAGAGGTGCCAGTTTCCTGGGCTGCCCTCCCTCCAACACCTCAAGATCTTATGCTGCTTCTTCTTTGGTTCTGGATTGCACCAGGGCCTTCACACTGAGTTACATCCCTGGCTATTTTTATTTTAAGACAAGATCTTGCTAAATTGCCTAGGCTGGGCCTGAAATTGAAATCTTCCTGCCTCGGCCTCCCAGAGTGCTGGGATTATAGGTGTGTATCAACTCAGGGTGAGGCCTCAAAAGCCCTCTGTCTGGGGTCAGCTCAAGAACTGCCTCCTCCCGGAGATCTTGTGGAGTTTCAGACCAAGAGGCCTTCCTTGGGAGCCCGAGGTGAGCACTAGCCCCTGCCCTGCATGGGGAGTGTTGGCCTGTGAGCTCTCATGCAGGGACTGTAAATGAGCCCCATGCAGGGCGGGAGGAGAGGGGTGTGGTCCCCAAGTCGCAGGGCAGGGCTGGGTCTCACATAGTCAGCAAGAAAGGCAATGCCGTGCGGGAAGCGCTTAGAATCCGGCACGAGGCGGCCCTTGTCATCACGCCCACCGATCCAGCAGTCATCGATGTTGAGGTAGACATAGCCCAGGTCCCGCCATCCATCCTTGGCTAGCCGGTCAGCCGTTTCCATGAAGAGCCGCTCACTAGCAAGGGACAGTGGCATGGGGCCCCTCAGTGGCCCGGCCTGGCCCCTGTCCCCACCCTTTCCTCCACCCTGGGTGGGGATCTGGGCTAGAATCGTGGGATCCTGCTGTCAGGGGAGGACTAAGCCAGGTAACCGGCACACAGGGGCCCCAGGAGTTGTATGAGGAGCCACAAGTGGGGGGGGGGGGGGGGGGGGGGGTGCAAGGGCAACCTGGCCCCGGCTGGGGAGGACCTAGCAAAGGGAAGGCGTGGGGGCCCTTTGATTATCTTTGGAAGCCAGATACACTACAAGGTCTCAGCCCCACCAGGGCCTTGAGCAGGTCACGAGCTGAGGTGACAGATATATCCAAGAGCACGTCAGCGCAACTTGCCCTTTTGCTCCCAGTCTCCGTTCTGCAGGCCCCTGAGCCAGGCCTGGGTGAGTGAGGCCCACGCTCACCTGATACAGTTCTTTGGGTCCTCGTCACAGTCTGTGTTGCAGCGGAAACGTTCCCAGGCCAGCCAGCCCATGGGGGGCGTCCGCAGGAGCCCATTCTCCAGCAGCAGCACCTGGGCCACCGGCACCAGCAGAAGCACTGAGGTGGGCAGCCAGATGGCACGGTGACTAAGAGCGGCTCCCACAGCCATGACCTTATCCCACCCCGCCACGGGCTGCTCAGCCTTGCAGAGGCAGCTGGCATTCTGGGAGGACCGGATGTGGGTTTAAGGGAGAATCTGCTCTTCCTGTAATGGCGGCCTAGTGCAATTCAAGGGGTGACCTAAAACAGTGACCCCAAACTTAGACAATACTTAGAAAACTTAGAACAACCCTCCTCTGGCAAGCCTATAATCCCAGCACTCTAGAAGGATTAAGCAGGAAGACTGCAATTTGAGCTCAGCCTAGCAACTCTGTGACACCCTGTCTCAAAATAAAACTAGAAATTATGGGCTCAGGGTGTAGCTTGATGTGAAGGCCCTGGGTTGGCTCCTCAGTACCCTCAACACACTCACACACTCCTCCTCTAGTTAGGCATGATGGCACAGGCCTGGAATCCCAGCATTCTGGGAGGCTGAGGCAGGGGGATCGCAAGTTGGAGCTCAGCCTAGGCAACTCATGACATAGTGAGACTCTGACACAAAATCAAAAAATAAGAAACAGTACTATGGCTATAGTTCAGCAAGAAGGCCCTGGGTTCAATCTCTAGTATCACAAAACCCTCCCACTCACTTGGGACACTTCTCCCATCGTTCCTGCCACTTTCTGAAGCAGTTCTGGAAGTCTTCTTTTGTGTTTTCACAAGATGTGATTTTAAAAATTCAGGGGTTAAAGTGCTTGCCTAGAAGTGCAAGGACCCAAGTTCGATTCCTCAGCACCACATAAGCTGGGAGTAATGGCACACACCTTTAATCTCAGCACTCAGGAGGCTGAGGCAGGATTACCCTAAGCACAAGGCCAGCCTGGGCTACATAGTGAGTTCAGGACCAGCCTGAACTATGGAGTGACATCTCTGTCTCTAAAATAAATAATTAATTAATTAAAAATTAAAGTCAGTGAATGCTGCTGCTAAGTGCCATCCAAAATGAAGGAAGGCCCATAAACACATGACAGTGTGTCCTCACCCACCTTCCTCACTGGGTCTGGCAACGTGTGACTTTTGGCTCTTCTCTAAAGTCAAAATGATCAGTGGGCACTCATGGAACAGCATAGCCGTTAGAGCACCTGCCTACCAAGTGCAAAGCCCTGAATTTGATTCTTCAGCATAAGATGAGCCAGGCACGGTGGTGCATGCCTGCAATCTCAGCACTTGAGAGGCTGAGGCACGAGGTTTTGCTGTGAGTTTGAGACCGGCCTGGGCTACTTAGGGAGTTCAGGACCAGCCTGGACTACAAATACTCTGTCTCATAAAAAAAAAAATGCAGTATAGCTCAGCAGTTAAAGCACTTGCCTAGCATGTGCAAGGCCTGGGTTCATGGTTCAATTCCCCAGCATCATATAAAAGTTAGCTAGGCGTAGTGGTGCTTGCCCAGTAGCCCCAGCACTTGGGAGGCTGTGGCAAGAGGATCACTGTAAGTTTGAGGCCAGTTTGGGCTACGTAGTGAGTTCAAGATCAGCCTGGACTACTGAGCGAGACCTGTCTCAATAAAGAGAAAAAACAATTTAATCGACCCAGGACACAGAGGCAGCCATGACAGCATAACTTAAAGACATGAAAGTGAACATACCCCCCAAAAAAGATAGAGGACTTTCCGAACTGCTTCACAAAGTGGCAGGAGTGATAGAATCAGTGTGTCTGAGCAAGGGAGACTATGTCGAGGGACATGCACGCCATTGTGTCTTTTACTGCATTCTTTTTTTTGGTGCTAGTGATTTCACACGGAGCCTTCACACTGAGCGACATCATGTTTTACTCTGAGACAGGGTGTCGCTGAGTTACCACATTGTCAGTCTGGGCTTGAACTTGTCACATTTCTGCCTTAGCTTTCCAGAGTTCTAGGATTACAGGCATGCACCCCCATGAGCGGGTTATGTGGCCCTGGGGAATCAAACTCAGGGCCTTGTGCTTGCTAGTTCAAAACCCACTCTTGCACGTGGGGGGGGGGAGGTACTGGGCAAAAGAGAATGTGTACGAAGGCTGGCTGTCCACTTACTGTCGCCACCGAAGGCAGAATCAACAAAACTGACACCTGACATCATGTCCTTCCCATAGGCCTGACCAGCTCCTCCCACACCGCACACGGAACTTGACAGTACATCGCGACCAGACTCCAGGTCTCCCAAGTCCTTGTCCAGGGCCCTCTGTTCTCCACCCCAGGCCCCGGAGAGGCCTGAGCAGGGCTCCAGAGGTCAGTCAGGATGGACGGGCACCGGCCTGCTCCCCTGCGAGCCCTTTCCCTATGCGGAAGTTACTGTGCCCCCTTTATGAAGCTGTTCTCCGCACCCATGGGTATCACCTAAGCTGGGGCCCCTGCGAGGGGAACCGATTCCTGGGTGGGTCGCGGCTCCTCCTCTTTCCTGGCTCAGCTCCAAGAATCAAAAAGGAAGACTTCTCCCCACAGAACCCACATCAGGAAGGAAGGGCGCCCACCTGAGGGCTGCAGCTTCCCCCAGGGCGTCCCGTCTCGACCTCCCCCACGCAGTCACCCCAAAGCCGCAGGTACCTATCCTCAGCAACATGGCCTTGGACTCGGAGTCTCGGAAACTGACCAGACCTGCGCTGCTCTTAGCAGTTCCGTGTGTTGAACTCTGGAAGACAGGAGAGGTGCTAGAAAAGCGCTGGATGACGACTGCCTGGCTAACCCTGCCGTTCTAACTAACTCCGCGCGTGGATCCTACTATCGATCCCCCCGAGACGTCCGCGCCACGCCGCCGCCGCAGTCCCAGCTGTCTCTTCCTGCAGCCATACTAGACAAGATGTCTCGGACGTCAGATCTCAGCGCGCTCCGCGGGGCTGGGAGCCCGGAGCGAGCGCTTAGGGGCGTCTTCAGCCAGGTCCGGGCCAGAAAGGGGCTGCGAGTGGCTCGAGGAGCCCCCGAAGACCGGAGGCACTGCGTCTGGGCCAGGAGCCCGAGCCCCATGCGGGTCCGATTGCCTGCTCTAGGTCCCCAAGGACAGCTGACCCAGCGCTCCATTACGGAGACCTCCAAAGGCCGCGCAGTCGTACTCACCGGGTTAGCTCAGACACCGCCCGCTCCGGTCTCCAGAACCCCCAGGGCTCGCGTCACCTGATTCGCTCCATTCTTTTAAGTGGGGGGCGGAGCCTTCCCGTATAACCTATCAGAACCCCAGCAACGTCGCGGCCCGCCCTCTACCAGGCAAGTCTCCCAACGCCCCGCCCCCTCGAGCCCCAGCCCTGAGCGCTCCAGCGGCGGGCGCTGGGCGAGCAGGCTTGGCGTCTAGTCCCGCTAGGTTCCCTGCCGGAGGCCTCCAGTAAATAGCTCTGCAGTGAACATACACAGGGCTGAGAACCCTAGAAGTGAAATGACAGCGGGAGCCTGGGTGGGGACCTCCTGTAATCCCAGCACTCTGGGAGGGTGAGGCAGCAGGACTGCAATTTAGGGACTTGATGAAATTCTAGCTCAAGATAAAAAATAAGTGCTGGGATGCAGCTCAGTGTGAAGGCTCTGGGTTTAATCCCTAGCACAAAACAAAACAAGGCAGGTGGAAGATGCAGCTCTGAAAAAGTCAGAAGTTACTCCACATCTGACACCAGGAGGAAACCGCTGGCCCAGGCATTTGGCCAAGTCTTTCTGTTAAGCAGGGAAGTTAGACATCAGTGGGCCGGAGGGGCAAAAACAAAAGTCCCAACTAGCATGCTTTGCTAGCAAAAAAAAAAAAAAAAAAAGACTTCGATGTATAATACATTTATAATTATTTACTAGGTTTCAGACCTGAAGACGCAGGATCCGCCTCTCTAGAACAAAGCACACAGCACTGCTAGTTGCGGAAGCCTACAATAGATGTCAGGAAAGAAAACATCAAAGACCTTCACACCTTGAACTGAGTCCTGGTTTATTTATTTTTTTATTTGTTTATTTTGAAACAAAGCCCCTCCATAGTCCAGGGCAGTTCTCGGCTGGCCTGGCCTCAATGTCACGAGCACTGCGTACGAGGAGACAGATGGGACAGAGGCAAATAAATTCACCTTGGAATGCTCTTTATTCATACATCAATCAATCCAATTCATAAATTAAATCATAATAAATCGATCGGTTAATTAAGCAGGAAAGCAAGCATTGTTCTGCCTCCTAAAACTATTCCAGTCTTGGGTCCCTTATGCTCACCATGCGAGGTGTTCTTGACTATAGGTGACCACAGCCGACCCGCGTACGAGCTTGTCCAGGGCTCGCCAGTCGATGGCTGGATCAGGACCCGCAGATCGCTGCCTGGCTGGACAGTCACTCCTTCTCCAGGAGGGGCTCTCGCTGTCCGGATGCAAGTTGTAGTCTCGCACTCAGGAGGCAAGGAGGCTGGGGATGAGGAGCAAGATGTGTATCTCGCGTTCAGAGTCTGTGACTCCTACCTCGACCCTGAGTTTAGGACCAGGACAGTTTATATACTATTTTTATGCCCTCAAGCTACAGATAGAGATTTGGGCAGGAGTTCTGATTATCGATCATACAAGGTCTTTGTCCACACCCAGGTGGCTTACAATCTTATCAGTACTATACAGAGATTTAGGCAGTTTTTAGCAATTTACTCGATTGCACTCAATACGGGTTACTTTTACTTTGTAATTTGTAATATGTAATCGTCATGACTTTCATAATCTCCACACTCCATCTATGCTCCAGACACTCAAACTCACCATGATCTTTCTACGTCAGTGCAGAGATTATAGGCATTCACCACCCCACCCAGCTAATCTATATGTGGTGCTGGGGAGTTGAACCCAGGACTTTGCACATACTAGGTAAGTGTTCTCACTACGGAGCTTCACTCCCAGCCTTTTTCTTTCCTAAATTTTTTACAAAATTAAAGACCCTCAGGGAAGACGGTCTGAAAAGGGCTGGAAGATATTTTACAATTCCCAAGTATTTTCTGAGTAAAATGTCAATAAATGTCACAACCTCATTTCCTGGCATTTTTTTTCAGGATCCCTTCTAGTTTGCAAAAGATGTTACCTCCCTGTTCCTACCCCTCTGTTCTCATCTTTACAAATAAACTGCCCATGGGGAAGATTTTTTTTTTTTGAGATAGGGTCTCACTTTGTAGCCCAGGCTGGTCCTGAGCTCACTGTTGTAGCCCAGGCTGGCCTTGAAAGGTTTCATGGTGGCTGAAGATAAAGTCCAGGAAGAGTCAAAAGTCTGGGTCACCTTTATTAAAGGAGCTCCTGAGTGATGTTCACGAACGCAAAGGGGGGAGTCTGAGAAGTCGCGTGGTGGGAAGGAGCTATGGCATTTTTATAGGGTTTGAGAAGCATGTGGGATCGTGGAGGAAGCTGATTGGGGTAGCCAGGCTGGCGGTGTAGGTGTTATCAGTCAGTTGACCTTCAGTTAAGTTTTGTGTCCTTGAATTTGTTTTCCCTGAAGTCATTTGAGGAACTTCTGTGTTCCTCTTTCTCCTCCTCCACCCCTCCCGGCCATCATTCCGACCTTTTTGGTTAGATAGGGCGATGAATTTCATCTGGCTACTTCCGGTTGAGAAGGGGCATAGTCATCAAGGGAGGTCGGAGGGCGATGGCTCGGTGGAGAGAGGAGTGCACCAGTGGAGAAGCATCTCATTTAGCGCCTCCTGGATGCCTCATCCTTCGCTGGGATTGTTGTAGGTCAGAATTTAGAGACCACCACATGCCAATTTAAAAGCCCACCATACATCAGTTAAGGCAAGGTAAAGATTTTTATTTAACAGCCAAGATGGCAGTCAGACTGTCTCTTAGACTCTGGGTGAGTCTTCAAAGAGCAGCCCCGAGCAAGTTTTACACAAAGATTATATAGAGGATTTTACATCATTACATACATTATACATAGTGACCAATTATAACCCAACGTGACTCTCCAAAAATACATAATTCTCATGAAATACGTGACTCTCAGCAGGCTGTCATGAGGCAAGGGAGGGGGTAGAGGTGAAGCCTCTGCCCTTATCACAAGATCCCAGAGCCATCCTGATAAGTGCTCAAGGCAGGCTCCAGGCAAGGCCGGCCGGGCCTCACAAGATGAACTCACAGCAAACTGACATATAAATTTTAACTCTAATTCACACAGCAAACACATAACTTGAATAGCATAATTACCACAAAATGGAGTTACTTTACAACACAGGCAGTCTGAGTTATATCATTTCACAGCTTGGTTACAGAAAGTTACAAAATTGCAAAAGCATACCTACTGTCGGATTTTTAGTACACTGTCACAGGGATTACAGGCGTGCACCACCATGTCCAGTGTAGGTGATGCTGGGGAACTGAACTCGGGGCCTTGTGTTTGCTAGGCAAGAGTACTTTAACCGCTGTCCCATTCCTTCAGCCGAGGACTCAGATCCAAAGTGATCCCACAGAACACACACCTTAAGGTTCTACGTTCTGCATATCTATTCCCGTGTGCCAAGGCCCGTGGCTCAGGGATACCAGAAAAGGAGCTTGCTGTCTCTCTTCTTTTTATTGCAAACAGGGTCTCACTCTGTGTCCAGGCTAGTTCTAAACCCACCATGTATGGTCCACGCTGGCTTCAAACTCGTAACAGTCCTTCTGCCTCAGTCTTCTCATTGCTGGGATTACAGGCTTGGCCCACCAGGCCCAGTTTACGTGGTGCAGTGTAACTGAACTCAGGGCCTTGGACTTGCTAGGCAGTGCTCTAGCCGCTTCCTTTAAAGACCCTCCGCTAAGGGAGGACCCTCAGGGATCTGATTTTCCAAGAACCTTTTCTTTTGTAAATTTCTTTCCTAAGTTTCTTATCTGATTGAGGCCACAGAGAGGGCTGGAGGAGTAGTTTAGAGGCAAAAGCACTTGATTTGCATGGTGGTGCCTGCCTGTAACCCCAGCATTTGGGAGGATGGGAAAAAAAAATGTTCAAGGCCAGCCTGGGCTGCATAGTCAGCCTGGACTACGGAGGGAGATCCTGCCTCAAAAAAAAGCTTTATCAGAGCATTTGGGATGCTGAGGCAGAGAAATCACAAGCTCAAAGTAAACAGTGATTGTCTCCAAAACAAAAAGCGTCCCACTCACTCCCAATCTCCCTTAGTCTGCTCTATTTTCCCCACACTATTATTATATTCTAACAGATTTATTATAGTTTATGCTATTAACTGAATCAAATTTAGTAAGGGAGACTCAAGAAGCTTGAGCTAGTGACATTAACCACAGGGTGAATGCTACATGGAAACACAACCCAGGGGCGCGGCGTGATGGGAACCTGAGGGCAGGACTGGGCCTGTAGCTGGGCCAGAGGGATGATCACCTAGCCGGCTGGAGGCCCTTGGGCCCGTCCTTGCCACTAAAAGGAAAAAAGAGGACGGGAACCTAAAATTGGGCTGCTCTACATAGGCGGTCAGGGAGGGACCCACACGACTGAAGGGGCAGAGGCTGGCCTGGCCCAGTGGTCTAGGTTGCAGGAGCTGCAAAGGAAAAGGCTCAGAGGCGAGAACCCACAAGTTTATGGGCAGATGCTTGAGCACACGTGCCGGCCTGCTGGGGTGGCGGAAGCCGTAACAGTTATTATCTCCAGAGGCAGATGTCGGGCAGACCCAGGGCCTCGGGCACCTCAGGAAGCACCTGGGGCCCAGGTCCTTCCTGGCGTGGCTCTGGGGTACAAGAGAGCTGGAGAGGACAGCAGGCCGGTTGGAGAAAACAGAATTGCGAATTCTGCGGCGTGGGCAGCCTGACGCGGGGCCCTGGTTCCAGGTCGCCCCTCCATGGCTCCGCTCTGCAGCTCAGCCGGGTCCCCCACCCTCCCAGGCCTCAGTTTCCCTCCCGTGTGGGTCCCGAGGCGGCTCTGCAGATCCGAGGCCTGGTGAGTACTGGGCGGGGAGAATTCGGGGCGGTGACCGAAGCCGCTCGGGCGGGGTCTCCCGGCTCCCGCGGCCACGATCGCGGCCGGGCGGAGGGGCCGGGGTCCCGGTCGGGGATCGGCCCTGGCGCGGCACGGGCCACCGCGGGGCTGGGGCGCCCGGGGCGGAGGTGAGCGCCGCGCGCGGGCACGGGAGGATGGGGCGGGCGGGGAGGGCGCGGCCGCGGGGACGTGGCGGGAACCTCCGGGCGGCGTGGACGGGACCCAGGGACCGAGGCCGCTGCCCGGATGGTCCCACGCGTCCGGCTCGTGGCTCCTTCCACCAAGGAATCCGGGGCGACCGGCGGGCAGTCCGGGCCGCGCAGTGCCCGCTGTGGAGGGCAGGGGGCGCCCTGCCGGGGCTCGCGGCGCTGGCCCCCACCCGCTCCGTGTCGGGGAGCTGAGGCCACTCCTTGGGCAAACATCTGCCACGTCTCCTCCACTTCTCGGGGCCACCGGGACCAGAAGGGCCCCTCCCCCACCCCCGGCCGGCTTCTTTCCTCCATCCTCATTAATTGGCCTTTATGGTATTGTTTAAATAACTGCTATTTGATTCTACTGTTATTATTTCAGGTATTGGGGATTGAGTTCAGGGCTGAGCTGCATCTCTGGACCTTTTTTTACTTTTTCTGAGGCAAGATCTTGCTAAAACTTAACTACTTAGACTGGGCTTAAATTTGAAATTCTTCTGCCTCAGCCTCCCAGAGAGGAGGACATGCACCTACGTGCCTGGATACTATTTGTTTATTTTTGTTTGCTTACAGTAGCAGACGCCGGGAGGGCGGGAGACTTTGTATGCTGATGTTGTCCCATGACTTCAACCAGTATCTTCCTGGAGACCCCAGATCCCTGCGCTTTCATTTGCCACTTCTTGTGGTGTTGTGGGTCAAGACTAGGGTCTGCACACTGAGCGACACTCCCTGCCCTTTTTTGAGATAGAGTCTCTTTAAATCACTAGTTTGCCTAGGCTGGGTTTGGACTTGGTGATCCACCTGCCTCAGCCTTCCAGGGTGCTGGGGTTATAGGCCTGTGCCCCCCACCCCATGTCTGCGTTGGTATTTGAGGAACACTCTGGGAGCCAAGCCAAATCTGGCACTAGACATTCTGGGGCTGTGAGATGTGTAAATTGTGGGATGAAAGCCTGGACCAGAGATGAGTGAACTGTGGGTCAGTGACCTAAGGTCCAGTTGCCTTGGTGATTAGGGCCACCTTGGGTACAGTGATCGGGCAAGGTTTCTCTGATGAGATGACTTAAAGTGTGTAACAAGTGTAGGAGCTGGGGGTATAGCTCATGCTTGCATAGCAATGTAGAAGGCTATGGGTTCGATTCCCCAGCACCACATAAAGATTAGACAAGTGTGGAGGTGCACACCTGCAATCCCAGCACTTAGCTGGGAAAGCAGGGAGCAGTAATGAGATAACTGTGACCCAGTAGGGGGCAGGGAGCTGGGGTGTGAAGAATGAAGGTCATGACCACAGGACCCAGACCTTTATTGCCCATAGGAGTCTGATCTGGGTGGTTGAGTGTGAATGCCAGGGATCAAGGGAGCTTCCCGGTGGAGTGGTGGTTTCACAGGGTGTCAAAGACAGGCTAGGAGTTCTCATCCTTTGAGAATTGTTTTGCAGGCTCCTTTGGAACAGTGGCTGAGCCGTGGGGCTAGCGAAGAGACCTGCCCCTCCCCCTGGAACTGTCAGGTAAGTGCCTCATGGCTGAGACATCCCTCCAAACACATGAGGGAATCCCAACACTAAATGTGACCTTGAGTCGGTCCCTTCAGTGCTCTGGGTCTCAGCTTTTCATGAGTAAGGGGGGTACTTTTTTTCAGGGGCTGGAGAAATGGCATGGTGGTTAAAGCACTTGCCTGGCAAGTACAAGGCCTTGAGTTGATTCCCCAGCACCACATAAAGCTGGGGTGTGTTGGTGCAAGCCCTGCAGTCCCAGCACTCCGGAGGCTGAGGCAGGAGGATTGCCTTGAGTCCAAGGCTATCCTGGGCTACATAGAGAGTTCAGGACCAGCCTGGGCTACAGAGAGAGACCCTATCTCAAAAAAATATTTTTTTTCCCCTCTACTGGATAATAAACCCAAGGTCTTCACACTAAACTGCATTCCCAGCTTCCTTTTTCTTTTTTTCTTTCTGGGACAGAATCTCCCTCTGTAGTCCAGGCTGGTCCTTAACTCATTATATAGCCCAGGCGGGCCTGGACTCAAGGCAATCCTCCTGTCTCAGCCTCCTGAGTGCTGGGATTACAGGTTCTGCACTTACATAGGATGGGGAATCAAACCCAGGACCCTAAGCTTGCTAGGCAGATGCTCTAACCACCAACTACCCCTCGGCCCTCGGATCTAAGCTGCAGGCAAACGCTACTGTGCCTGACTCATTTTTTTGTTTTTGTTTTTGTTTTTGTTTTTGTTTTTGTTTTTTTGGGGGGGTTCTGGTTGTATGTGTGTGTGTGTGTGTGTGTGTGTGTGTGCGTGCGCGCGCATGCGCGCATGCACTGGGAATAGAGTCCAGGGACTAAGCTACATCTCCAGCCTATTTTTATTTTTGATTTCAAGACATTTTCTCACCAGGTTGCTAAACTGCCCAGGCTGGGCTTGAACTTGTGATCCTCCTACCTCAGCCTCCCACGAGTGTTGAGATTACAGGGCTGCCCCACTTGGTCTGGCCTCTTCAGGTTTTAAAAAGCCCACATTGAGGTCCTATCATACCTCCTGGTCTGATACAATCATGTCCTTTTCTCTGAGTCTTCAGTGTCCTCCCCTGCCCCTAGTACTAAGGCCGGAGCCGCATCCTCAGCCCTTTTTCTCTATTTATTTTTGTTTTAAGACAAGGTCTCTCTAAGTTGCTAAATTTCCCAGGTTTGGCTTGTGATCCTCCTGCCTCGGCCTCCCAAGTACTGGCATGATAGGTGCACACCACTGCCCCTAGCTAATGCCTGAGTTTTTGCATGACCCTCACAATATCCCTCTGAGAGAGAAGGCAAGGTGGATTAGCCCATTTCACAGGTGGAAGACTTAAGAGCCTCAAGAACACAGCAAGTGGGCGGAGGCCCCGAGGCCCGGCCCAGGTCTCCCTTTCATTAATTAATGTATTTATATTTATTTTGACCAGAATATTCACGTGGCATAACGTTTAATGCCTCCCTCTCTTACCCACTCCGTCTCTCTTGCCTGGCAGTTCCTGCGGGAGCCATGAAGCTGAACAAGAGGAGTGTGGCCCACTACGCACTGAGTGACGCCCCGGCAGACCACACCGGCTTCCTGCGCACCTGGGGGGGCCCAGGGTCCCCACCCACCCCCAGTGGCACTGGCAGAAGGTGCTGGTTTGTCCTCAAAGGCAACCTGCTCTTCTCTTTTGAGAGTCGTGAGGGCCGGGCCCCGCTGAGCCTGGTGGTGCTGGAGGGCTGCACGGTGGAGCTGGCCGAGGCTCCCGTGCCTGAGGAGTTCGCCTTCGCCATCCGCTTCGACGCCCCCGGAGTGCGCCCACACCTGCTGGCGGCGGACGGGCAGGCGGCCCAGGAGGCCTGGGTGAAGGCCCTGTCCCGGGCCAGCTTTGGCTACATGCGGCTGCTGGTGCGGGAGCTGGAGAGCCAGCTGCAGGACGCGCGCGAGAGCCTGGCCTTGCATCGCTGCACGTCCGGGAGGGCCGCTGCCAGCCGCCGTAAGCCACAGGCTTCTGACCTCAGATCCGTGGGAGCAGAGAATGGCCATTTTCTTCGCAGAGACTGCAGCTGGGGCGACTCCACTGAAGGAGGCAGCAAACCAGGAGGAGAGGATTTGGCCGAATGGGAGTTGCAGAGCCCCACCAGCCTCCTCCTGGGCAGGGGCCAGAGCCCGGTGTCTCCCGAGACCTCTTGCTTCTCTACTCTCCACGACTGGTATGGCCAGGAGATCGTGGAGCTGAGGCGAGGGTGGCAGCAGCGGTCCCAAGGGAGCCAGCCAGGATGCAGGCCACAGGATGAGCCCTGAGCTGAGGCCCGTTGGGTTCTGGTTCTGTCCCGCTGGTCGGGACCCCAAGGACAGTGCCTTTTTTTTTTTTTTAGAATATTTACCATCTCACCCCTCAACCCCCTTTTTGTGGTACATGGGACCAGGCTTCACCCTGAGCTACATCCCAGCCCATTTTTACTTTTGGTTTTGAAACAGAGTCCCACTCAGTGGTTAAATAGCCCAGACTGGGCTTGAACTTGTTGATCCTCCTGCCTCAGCCTCCCTGTGGTGCTGGGATTCCAGGTCTGTACCAACAGGCCTGGTTTTACTCATTTTCAAGGTTGCTTTAGTTGGGGGTGGGGGAGCCGGGTAGGGAAATGAGGTTCTCCTTCCTGTTCCTCAGGCCTTCTCCAAGTTCCCGTTCCTACCCTGTGCCGGGGGGACTGAGGCGTTACGACTTTCAGATTCTATTCCCTGAAAACCAGAGAGGAAAGGTGGCTGTGTACCACTCGGAGCAGTCCCAGGTCTCCCAGCCTTGCGCTGGATGTTATTAGGCGGAGGAAGCCGGGCTGTAGCCAGACTCTACAACTGTCATTTCCAACAGGGGGTCTGTACATTTAAATACCAGAGCCTGGCAGCACTATTGGCTGGGGTTAGGGAAAGGGAGGATATTATCAGAGAAAGTGGATTTATTGTGTCATGGGGGTTCCTGGGCCAGCTCTTCGTGAGTAGGGAGCAAAGACTGAGTGTAGACTCTCCCCCACAGTAGAGTCTGGGTTGTAGCCTCTGGAAAGGAAAGTCACTAGTAAAGGGATAAGGATGGTTGTTCTTCCTGGCTGCCTGTCAACAGATGGTGCTAGATGTTGCCCCCCGCCCCCCAAAGGGGCTGTTAGGGTGTTTTTGGTTTTTTTGTTTTTTGTTTTTGGTACTGAAGATCAAGCCCAGGGTGGCCTTCACACTAACTTACATCCCCAGCCCATTTTTATGTTTTGACTTTGAAACAGGGGGTCCAAGTGTTGGGCTTGAACTCGTGATTCTCCTGTCTCTTCCCAGAGCCCTGGGACAACAGGCCTACATCACCCGGCCTGGCACTTGACAATCCCTAATGAGCAAATGACCTAAGAAGAATATCAAAGCAAGAGTGGCAAATACAAACTTGAGTTTCCCATACACAAAGTGCTTGGAATGAGAAGTATCCTGATTTTGGACTTTGAAATATTTCCATAGACTTTGCAGGTTGAAAGATGCTTCATCTGAAAATCTGAATTCTGAGGTGCCTGGAGATCTGGAAATTTTTGAGCATTATGTCAGCACTCAAAAAGTTTTCAATTCTGGAGCATTTTCTATTCATGATTTTCAGGTAGATTTTTATTTTTCGGTACTGAAACCCAGGGCCTTCACACTGAGCTCCATTCCCCAACAGATTTTTATGGTTTGATTTTGAAACAGGGTCTTGCTAAATCGTCCAGGTTTCCCTTGAACTTGGGATCCTCCTGTCTCAGCCTCCCTGAGCACTAGGATTACAGATGTGCACCGTCACACGCAGTCCAGATTGCTTTTAAGTCACCAGGACCCTCCCTGTGCCGTGTCCTCAGCAGCCAAGCTCCCGCAGTTGCCAGCTAAGAAGTTGAAGAGGTGGGAAAGCTGGTCAGCTCCCCGGGGAAAAATTCAGCTTGTTCTCTCGTTTCTCAGGCCTGGGTGTTCTAGAAGCTGGACATACGTTTCCCAGTAGCCTGTGGTACATGTTTCTCCCCTGGCTGGACTCCCATAAAGGTCCAGCTTCTGAAACTGTGAGGGAAACCACTTGGGAACTCTCCTGGCCCTGCCTCTCCCGGGGTTTTACCCTTCATGGGAGCTCCCCAGCCCACTGCACTTTATTTTATACAGATACTACAGGCCTTTCATGTATATAATTATAGTGTTCTTACACAATTAAGTAAATTTTTAAAAAGTTGTTATCCTTTTGTTATTACATTTTACAAACGGAGAACAAGGGCCGGAGTTGTGAAGCCAGCACCTGAGCCCGGCGGCTGAGTTAGGTGCTGGTAAAATCTCCACCGGGTTCTCTTCTGCCGGGCTCTCTCGGCACATCCTGTCTGTATGTAAGACACTGCAGGACTTTGTTAGCTTTTTTACTGTTAAGGTGGTTTTTTACACGGCTCAAACAATAAGTAAAGTGATTTCATTATTACTCATTTCGATTCTTCAGGCTTATTTAACATCGCGGGAAGGTTCCCCTTGGCACCCGGAGACGGACGGCCCCGCCCCAAAGAGCCCGGGTGGGCGGGAGCTGGGCGTGGGCAACGTGCTCGTGACGTCATCACGTCGGCCGGGTGACGGATACCTCGCGCCCGCCACGGAGGAAGTGGGGGTACCGCGCTGCAGGAAGGCTGGGGTTCTCGCGCAAGCCCACAGGCATCGCGGGACTTGGAGCGGCGTCCTTCGTGAAGGCGGCGCCAAGGCCGGGCGGCTGGGTGCGCGTGCCCGGACAAGGGCGGAGCTGGCAAATGGCGTCGGGAGCGGCTCGCTGGCTGGCTTTGGCACCCCTCCGATCCGGATCTCTCCGGAGAAGGCCGTGCTTGAGGAGAGGTGGCGATGTCTTCGCCGTACGGGGCGACTCGGGTCTGAACCTGGTACCGTCGAGGTCAGTCATCGTTACCCGCAGCGGCGCCATTTTGCCCAAACCGGTGAAAGTGAGTGTCGCTTGGAGGCGGGGCGAGGGGGTTGAAACCAATCGTTGCAGAGGTTGTACGAAGGCTGGTGCTGATTGACAGACCTAGAGACCAATCATAGGATTGCTGTAGACTGGAAGGCGGGGCAAGGACAAATTTTTGGGCTAAAGAGTTGCTAATTTGGACCGGTGGGAGAGAATACTTAAATCTGGTGTTGAGCTACCAGTTTGGAAACGAGGTGAAGGGCAGCCGGGCCTGTAATCCCAGCGCGGGGAGGCTGGGGCAGTAGGACAGCGACCTCGAGCCTAGCCTGGTATTGATTTACTTTAGCAAGACCCTGTCCAAAATCAAAAATAAAAATGGGCTGGGGATGTCTCACTACTGGAAAAAAAAAATAAAATTAAGGGCAGAGCTGCGTTTTGCACTAACTTATCTTGAGAGGCGAAGTGCCCCATTTATCTGCAGCCAGAAGACTCGAGTTTAGAGAAACTCATGCAATCTCTCTTCTATCTCACAGTCGATGGGATAAAATAATGAATTGTAAGTTTGTAAAAAAGTCTTGGAACAGGAGCTTGCTTTTTTGTGACCTAGTACTTAATTTATATGGTTTTCAGTTCTGAGAAATGTTTAGGGAATTAATACAATTAGTTTTTTACGAATGAAGAATCGGGGCCCCTGGTGAAGCAGCAGCTCAGTTAGATCTTGTCATAAATTCCTGACCAAGTCCCCCCACCCCCACACTTGAATGCTGTCACTTACCACTTGCTCTTACTACCCTTGGGTCTTACTAAGGAAAATGGAGACAGCTCCTTATGTTAAAGGTTTGCTTTGACTGCAGAGCTGTGTGGGAATTAAAAATCAAGAGTTTTATTTTACATCTAGCCTGACTCTGCCCACTCATAGAATTGATTGCAAGTTGTTTCACAGCAAGAAGCAGGAAGGTGCAGCTGCTTTATAAAAAGCCACAGCAGGAAATTTTTTTTTTTAATCCAAGGAAATGTTGGTGAGATTTTACTGACATTCTTGCAGTCTACCTAGTCTTTTGGTGTAATGACATGCCCAGTTTCATATGCACTTGCTTCTAAAATTTAATGTGGAATGAAATTTCTCAGGTACCAGGGACTCTTTAAAATAACTGAAGAACCCATTTGTGCATTTTGTAATTCATTTTCATGGGGATAATGTCATCTTCAAGTAGAACTGGTGATAGCTCACTCCCTCGGTAGTCACATCAGACTGTAGGTATCTGCCAGTAATGAGCAGATTCTGTCCCAATTTTTAGATACTTGGAGTGCATTTTTCTTTCTGGTATCTATTTTGATAGCCACAGCAGTCGTGTTATCTCTGCTTCTGATTGTTTTTCTTGCTTTGGTTTTTCTAAGGCTTTAAAGTCAAGTTATGATGGGTCTGGGGTCCACAGGAGGAAGTGCCCGAGAGGGCCAGGCCTTGGGTGGTTCTGCCTGAGTGGGCTCCGGAGCTCACAGCCGCCACTCTGACCCTCTGCAGATGTCCTTTGGCCTTCTCCGTGTGTTCTCCATTGTGATCCCCTTTCTCTATGTTGGGACGCTAATTAGCAAGAACTTTGCTGCTCTACTTGAGGAACACGACATTTTTGTCCCAGAGGATGACGATGATGATGACTAACAGGTAAGGCTTCTTTTTCCCTTTGGACTGGAGCAGGAAGTGGGTGGAGCATCTTATCTGATACATTATGGCCGGGTGTCAGCAGCGGCCACTCTGGGCAGGCACCTCAGTGAATTGCCTCACTCGTGACTAATGCTTATGTTTTGCCTTTTCCCTCTGTTTGATGAGGGTGACTTAACTGACTTACAAATGTGTCTCTTCCAACAAGTAGGAATCTCAGTTTGTCTTTCGATTGTCCTTGATGTACTCTCAGTCAACTCATGTTTTCTTGACACTTTAATACACCCTGCACGGCCACCACTAGCAGCTTCACTTCCGTAGCTCCATACTGAAATGGGCGAGTCCTCACCTCTGTCACCCTGCTCACCAAGCCCTGCCCCAGTACAGGTTCTACGTAGGCGTCACTTGGTTCGTGCACTGCTCACCCATCCTTCCCCCGGGAGTCTCATCCTCTTCCCACCCAGCTTTCCCACCTGGTATTGTGGTCACAGCCAAGGACACTCCTGCCTCCTTAGCCCAGCGTTGAGGCTCACTGTGATGGGGTCATACCTCTCATCCCAGTCCCACCTGCTGTATTCTCAGCCACAGGAGGAAATATGCCCCTAATGGGGCAGGCATGCCTCTGAGAGGGACAGGACCTCTGTGGTACTGCCAGAGAGGACTATTCCTAGGATTTTGGTTTGCCTGTTTGTTTTGATGCAGGGGTCTACAATGAGCTGTTTTATCCCCAGCTTCTTATTTTGTATGTTGTGAGACAGGATCTCACTCAGTGTCCAGGCTGGCCTCCAGCTTGGGGTTGTGCTGCTCCCACCTCCAGGTAGCAGGGATTACAGGTGTATGTCCAGCTCCCGCCCAGCTCTCGATGACCCTCACCCTTACTACCCCCCAGTCCTGGCTCCCTGCTCCTCCCCTACTCTTTGTCTTCATTCCGCCTATTCTTCTTGTCTTTCAAGTCATCTCCCTTTGTCCTTGACATTTGAGTGACTCCGCCACTGAGGAACCAGTACCTTTTTCACAGCACTCAGAATAATGTGCCTAAACACACCCACCCACCAGACTTACGAGCTTAATACCTTCAGCCTACCAAAACCTGGCCTGTGGAATGCCCAGTAAACGCCTGTGTGAATAAATCAAGAGTGCTCAGAACCCCCTTTCTCCCGCCCTGCTGGTAGAAGCTCTCCGTGGGACTCTCTTAGTTGGGGGTGGAGGACACCACCCACTGCACTGCTGCCTACTTTCTTACAGGCCGTGGACAACTGCCGGAGGGAGGAGGCACTTGCTGAAGAAATGGTGATGCTCTCGGCCCCTCCTGCTTCCTTTCAGCAGAGGAGCTCCTGAGCTCTCTGCCTTGCCTCCTGCACGGTCTGTGACCACAGCCTGATCCTCAGGTTCTGGCAGGTTCAGTGAGATGTGCTTCTACTGAGCACTGGAAAAAGGAGGCAGTCACATTATGGCTAATACAATAAACATCTGCTGTGAATAATGAAAGCTGGCTGCAGTTTCTCAATCCAGGCAGGCTCTAGTTAATGCAGTTTTTGTGTCTGCTGACTTTTTTTTTGAGACAGACCTTGCTGTGTAGTCCGGGTTGGTCCTGAACTCACCACATAGTGCAGGCTAGCCTTGGACTCATGGCAGTCCTCCTGCCATGGCCTCCCAAGTGCTGGGATTACAGATGTGCACCGCCATGTTAGTTACTTGTCTTGTTTGTTCTGTGACAAAATAATCCAACATCCACGTTTAAGGGAGGAAAGATTTATTTAGCTCACAGTTTCAGAAGGTCTCTCACATGTACTGTCCACTGATTGAGCAGCCAGCAGCAGTGACGGCAGAGGCTGGAGGGCTGCTCAGCCCCTTGCAGACAGGAGCAAGCAGATGAGCTTTCCTAAGAAGCTGCAGCAACATTTCTTCCTTTAAGTCCTTTAAGCTGCCAGTTGTCCCTTCCTCACTTCCTGGCCCACAAGCCAATTACAAACACCTAAAATCTCTGCCCTAGGTAATCGCCAGTCTCAACAAATTGCCCTGACTAGGTCGGACTTTACACTTGTGCCCCTTTCAGGCAGTCCCTGTCACCCAGTAACAAATAACATGAGGCTTTTGGGGGTCCACATCATAATAGCTACCCTGGTGCTGGGGAATCAAACTCAGGCCTTGCACCTCCTAGGCAAGCACTTTAGCCACTGTGCTATTCCTCTAGCCCCAGGCTGGCTTCTTGAACTTGTGGCAGTCCTCCTGCCTCAGCCCTCCTAGTGCTGGGATTACAGTATACACTGCCAGGTCTGGCCTTTTTCTTTTTTGAGGCAGGGTCTTGCTCTATAGTCCAGGCTGGTCTCACGCTTACTGTGTAGCCCTGGTGGGCCTCAAGTTCACTGTGATTATCCTCCCAGGCTCTGAAGTGCTGGGGCTACAGGCGTGTGTCACCATGCCCAGCTAACCTTTATGTGGTACTGGGGGATTTGAACCCAGAGCCTCGAGTACGCTAGGCAAGTGCTCTAACCACGTAACTATATTGCTCCCAGGCCCTGCTGGCCCTGTGGAGCCATGTGTGTAATAAACGGTACCTGGAGCTTTAAAGAAAAAAAAAAAAAAGGACTCCAACAGGAACTTGTTTCAAAGCAGCACAGGCTAAAACCTTGAGCTTCTTGGCTAGTTGCCACGTACCGACCATAGAGAGCTCTTATTGTGTATAGCTACTTAGAATTATCTTTCAAAATTGAGGTTCCTGAGGTGAAAGGACAATATAGGAATCCTTAGTGCTAAAAAATGTGGGACTCCTCAGCATAATTAATATGGACAGATACTGAACTTGCTTCATGTGAATTTTCCAGGGAGGGAACAGACCACCACCACCCGAAGTACACCAAAATGACTTTTTTTTTGAGACAGGGTCTCGCTCTGTGACCCAGCCTCGTCTTGAACTTACTATGGAGCCCAGGCTGGCCTTGGACTCACTGCAATCCTCCTGCCTCAGCCTCCCGTAGTGTTGGGATTACAGGTGTGTGCTACAACGCCGGTTTATGGGGACTCGAACTCGGGTATTTAGCGCCTGACTCAGCGCTTGCTAGGTAAGCACTTCAACCGCTGAGCTATTCTTCCAGCCCCCCAAATCACTTCTTTGACCTGGGTTGATGTCTAATCTAGTATTTAAAGCTATACCAGTTTACAAAAATAGGCATATTTCCTTTTCCTGTATATGTATATACATTAAACGGTTGTACCCCTAATGAACAGGAATTTTTCTTGGTGGTGGTGCTAGGGATTGAACGCAGGGCCTCAGGCACTCTAGCCACACACTCTACCACTGAACTACATTTCTAACCCTTTTTAAAAATCTGACTATGAGTCAGGGTCTTACCGATTTACTGAACTTGTCTTTCTGCCTCAGCTTCCTAAATAGCTGGGATTATAGTTGTGTACCACAACACATAGCAGGAAGTTAATTTTACTTTAAGGACCAGTGCAAGTGAGAGGCTGAGCATCCGTTTTCATCAGAACCTCAGGGACAAACAGCCTATCATAGCTGTGCTCCTGCACTGGGTAACATTGCTCTTAACCCTCTTACAGCAGTTTAGCTGGCTGATTTCGGTAACCTGTGATCAATGTATTCAATCATGGAGGCTACAGAAAACTAATTTATTTATTTTATTTATGTGGTACCCTGAGTAGGCCTAGGTTGATTGTAGGTAGCTGTGGATCATACCCCCATAATGTTGATGCTCAAGATGAGACAGGCAGGCATGGGGCCACCCCCTCTTATCTCAGACCCAGGATCAGCCACAGCTCATCATACCCAAATTCCTACTTTTCCCCTGCTTCCAGACTCTTACCAGAAATCACGTGAGGTTTCACAAGACCTGCCATGCAAATTAGGCTACTTTCAGACCCCAAAATCCCCCCAATCAGTGAATGACCCTTGCCCTGTTACCTGGTGGACCCACCTCCCTTAAACTGCTTATAAGCCTGGCCCTTGCCTCTAGTAAACGAGCCTGTTAACACTGATTCAGCCTCCTAGATGTGATTCCGTCTTACTCACTCCAGACCCTGTTTCCCCAGACTTTGCTGATTCCTGATTGCCAGTGGCCAAGGACACCTGGACCACGACATTATTTATTTTATTTTTTGAGACAGGGTCTTGCTCTGTAGTCCAGGCTGGTCCGGAACTCAGGATGGAGCCCAGGCTGGCCTTGGACTCTCAGTCTCCCGAGTGCTGGGACTGCAGGCGTGCACCACCACGCCCAGCTTATGGGGTGCTGGGGAATCGAACCCAGGTGCTTAGCTCTTGACTTAGCACTTGTTAGGCAACAACTTTAACCATGGAGGCATTCCTCCAGCCCCTATTTGTTTGTTTGTTTATTATTTGAGACAGGGTCTTGCTCTGTAGTTCAGGATGGTCCTAACTCACTATGTAGTCCCAGGCTGGACTCAAAACTCAGCCAATACTCCTGCCTCAGCTTCCTGAGTGCTGGGATTATAGGCACGCGCCACCACACCTAGCTTATGTGGTGCTGGGAATCAAACTCAGGGCCTTGCTAGATGAGCGCTTTAACTGCTGAGCTATTTCTCCAGCCCTAGAAATTAAAGTCACCCAGCCTCACTTATACCCACTGTGAGTTTCGGAACAGATGGTTTCATCCTTTCCTGTTTACTGACACGCAGGGCTCTGAGAAAATGTGATTTACAACAGACACCACCCTTCAAGAAAACGGAATGGACAGCTGGTGTGTATACCAAGACCACATTTATACAGGCAAAAGTGAGAGACTCCACAGGAAACTGGTTACGAACAGAATTCTATCACGAAGCAACTATCATGGCATGAGTTTATTTGTACTCTAAAATAATTAAATATCAACATGCACCTTTCCACTGCGTGACTTCATGGGTCGTGGCCAGCATAGAACTTGGACAGGAAATCCTTTGGCCTCGGAGCTTCTGTTTCATGGAAGAACCGCATCACATGTGTCCGCTGCTTCCACACTTTAATTGTTTCCTCCAGTTCCATCTTTCCCTGGACAAGTGAGGGGAGAGATGGTCAAGGTGGACAAGTTGAAGGAATGCAACACTGACGTCCAGGATTCTGCCCTCTCCTTGGCAGTGACCTGTTGAATGACTCTGGGGAAGTAACTAGCTTGACCAGTTGCTGTATCTGGAGAATGTGATAGGGTCATTGATCTTTGAGGCCTTTTTTTTTTTTTTTTTTTGAGAGAGGGTCTCTATAGCCCAGGCGGGTCCTAAATTCACTAGGGAGCCCACGCTAGCCTTGGACTTGTGGCAATCCTCCTGCCTCAGTCTCTGGAGTACTGGGATTACAGGCTTGCACCACCATGCCCAGTTTATGTGGCGGTGTTGGGGAACTGAACCCAGAGCCTTACAAGTCCTTTAACTGTTGTGCCATTCCTCTAGCCCTCTTTGAGGCCTTTTAAATATTCTTTAGTAATTCTGGTTTACTGGTCTCAACAGGAGAGACTTCCAGGTTAAAAGGTCCCATAAATGAAAAACCACAGACTGGCTTGTTTCTGCTTAATATTTCCTTCATGCTATTGCTGGGTCCACATTCAAGCTCCCACTGGTAGCAATGTGACAGACCAGGGATAAAGCAGCAGCCCACGATTTGACCTCACTTACACGGCACTCAAGCCAACCTGCTCGCCTCTCCAGCTGGAAGCTAACATCCAGGTAAAGCTGTAACTTCTAGGGTTTGTGCTCAAGAAGAGCTCCCAGTTTCTTCCTCATGCTTTTTGTTATAAAATGGAAACCCCCAGGATTTTCTCAACATTTATACATTTGTGGCAGTACTAGGGATTAAAGCCAGGGTTTTCATGTTGATCTGCGGGCCCAGCCCCTTTTTATTTTTGACTCTGTCGATAAGTTGCCCAGACTGGGCTTGGATTTCTACTCCTCCTGTCCCAGCCTCCCAGACTGCTGGGATTATAGGCAAGTGCCACCATACCCCACTTCCTCATCTGACAGTTTTATAATCTATTTAGTCAGGTGAATATCTCTAGATTTTACTCCTCTGAAAAGAGAAATGGTCAACTAGTAGTTGCCTTTTAAGTCTGGAGACAGTGTTCATCTGGGAGGACCAAGAAGCATTGCACATGTTGTCCAATCTTTTAAGTTGACCAAGGAGGGCCAGTTACCTTAATAACTAGAAGATCAACCACCCTGGGGTCCGTGACGTGGGCATTCTTCATAAACATTTCACGGACTTTATCCCGTCCCTGCTTCACAGTGATGTCTAGCTGGAATAAGTTCACTAAAAAGAAAACATGATGCAGGGTAGGAATAACATAGTTAAAACATGTTTTTAAAAGCGGAGTCAGCATACTCACTGAATATGTAAGGATGCCCTTTTACTCCCACACCAGATGTCAGCCTGCGCCTGAGTGGCTACCTGAGGCTCTGAAAAAGTGGGAGACAAGGTTTCACCTGGGAAGGTAAGAGCACCCAGTGTAAAGAAGCGGGACCGAACAGTACCAGCCTGAACAAATGGCTTCAGTTCTCAGCTCTGTTACCTGTTAGCAAGATCATCTTTGTAAACTGCTATCTGGGCACCTGAGTCTGTTTGTCAGTGGAATGAAGACAGTAACTTCAGAGCTATTGTGAGGATTCTAGGAGATAAAGCAAAGTGTTTACAGCCGTGCCTGGCACGGAATAACTTTTAGTAAATGTCAGCATCAATTTTTTTTCTTTTGAAACAAGTGTCTCACTCTGTAGTCCAGACTGGCCATGAACTCACCACAATCCTGCCTTAGCTCCTGAGTGCTGTGATTATAGGCATGTGCCACCATGCCTGCCTGGCTTATGTGGTGCTGAAGAATCAAAGCCAGGGCCTTGTGCTTGCTAGGCAAGAGGTTTAAAAACCGCTGTCTATTCCTCCAGCCTCTTTTTTTTTTTTTTTTTTTTTTAAAGATAGGGTCTCACCAAATTGCCCAGGCTGGCTTCATGACCCTCTTGCTCAGTCTCCTTGGTAGCTGAGATTACAAGCACATCCCACTATAGCCAATTATTTTTTTCTCTGTCTTGTGCAGTGCTGGGGATGAACTTAAGTTCTTGTATATGCTAATCAAGTACTCTACCAATTAGCTACATCTTAACATTAGCCTTTTTGTATGGAACAAGTAGCAAAGTATCGAAGTTGAAATTTATGTAAAACAGCATGGTTTAGGTTGTAAGTACCATATGAACTTGGGAGTTGGGATATTACTAAGGGTTTGTGCAGGGAAGGGGAGAAAAGTGTAATACAAAGCTCGAGTACTCTGGGCCTTAAATTGTGATTGGAAGGGACAGTCATCCATGAGCATAAATAATCACAAAAACCAGTGACCCTCTGTCAGCATCTACTATAGTGGTACAGACTCAGTGACCTTGAACTTCATATGACTCATGGCTATCCCATGAAAGTTACATTTTCAGTGTGTTGAACTCCCACTCCCTGGCACTGAGCCTTTGGACTTGCTGATGACAAGGGTACAAAAGGGCTCCATGTGCTGCGAGGATTAGGGAGAGGGCTGAGGGGAGAGCATAGCAGGGCACGCAGGCTAGAATATGGACTGTGGCTAGAGACCAGTACACTCACATAGTGAGGATATCTTGTATTGTGGCCATTCCTGTGACATGTCCACTCTGGTACACAGAACTATCACAATCAGCTCTGAAAACTGAGAGCTAGGTAGTAAATAAATTGTAACTTTAGTCAATTTTTCACTTAGTGACAGCAATGGAAAAAAAAATCTGGCCTCCATTAGGGAAATACCAGCCATGTGGCAAAGAAGTTTTCTGATGCTCCAGGGGATACGTAACAGAAATCTAGTAAGAGAACTCATGTCCCAGCTGAAGACGTAAATGTGGATGACAGAGAACCACTAGGTAGAACAATTTAAATGTTCAGTGTCATGCTAGATCAGCCTCGTCCACACAGTAAATCACATGCATCTCTTCCCAAACCCCTTTTACTTGGTAGCCTATAATCAGCCATGGTGGGTATATTTTTACCATGGGAAATGGCAAACACTGAAAATTTAGGTGTGTCATCCTTCCTAGCAGTGCTCGCCCCCCCAAAAAAAGCTGGTCATCAAGGTCGGTATCCTATATTTCTGAAAAGGGCAAAGTGACAGTGAGATAGAAATACAAATGCACATTATTAGAATCTGGAATTTAGAACCTTACCACTCTCAGGAGGAGTCAGGCCTAGAGCAGTGTGGGCAGTTGCTCAACATCACACAACTGGACCCTGGCTGTCAGGGCCCTAGAATGGGACAAGGCTAGGGAATGTGTCTCTCTGGAATTTAATTTACAATTTTTAAAAATTAAAAAAAATTTTTTTTAAGGCAAGGTCTCACTCCATAGTTCAGGCTGGTCCTGAACTGTGTAGCCCATACTGGCCTTGAACTCATGAAGTCCTTCTGCCTCAGCCTCCTGAGTGCTGGGATTATAGGTATGTGTCACTACACCTGGCTAGTTTTTTTTATGTGGTGCTGGGATCCAACTCAGGGTCTTGCACACGCTAGGTAAGTACTCGACAACTCATCTAGGCCCTCAACCCTTGTTTTGAAGAAAGAACCCGGAGGAATCTTTCCCATCTAGCAATGCGGCCTTCCCGGCATTTTTATTACCAAGTTCCTGCCCAACCTTGGGAGCAAAAAGAAGAGATGCTTCCAGGCATACTACGGCAGCCCAAGGCCATCAGCTTCTATTCCCCACGACCAGTCTCAGGCCAAGGCCCTGGCTATGTGAATTTTCAGTATAATGTTTATATGCAGGCTGGGGTACAGTTCAGGGTTGGAGTACTTGCCTTGTGTGTGTGAAGGCCTGAGTTCCACCCATCCTCAGTATAAGGGGAAAAAAGTTCACGTGCACAAGTGTATAAAGTTCTACTTACAATTTCAGTAGGTTACACAGTCAAGTTTCCATACTTCCAGGTTAAAAAAATTTCCTCCAGGGAGACAAATTCCATAGACCTCGTCCCAGGCTGGGTCCCGCCATTTCAGCCCAAAGAATGCTGCCCTCCAGGAGCAGGAAAGGCTGGAGAAGGGCATCTGGCAGCAGCTTAGCTAGAGCTGCTGAAATGCTCTTTGGTCTAAATCAGTGGTCCTCAAACCCGTGACAATTTTGTCTCTCCCAGTGTATTTTGGTGTGGAGGTATTTTTGGTTGGCACAGCCAAGAGACAAATGCTATTGGCACCTAACAGGTAGAGATGTCAGGGATATTGTTAAACATCCTACAAGGCACAGGTCAGCCCTGTGCAACACAAAATCATACAGCTTCAATAGTGTCAGCTTGACAGACCCTGGTATAAGTCAGTTCCAACTGTTCTTCTCACAGACTGAGTTTCCTGTTCTCTGACTCCTAAATATTTAAATTTCAATTTGAAAAAAATTAAAAGACTCCAAAAAATGATGTCCCTATTGTAGAGAGGGACGTGGACTTCCAGTCTGTTTTCCCAAGGTGGTTAAGGCTTTTCTGAGTCAGAAAGTCTTTGGCAGACTAGGAGAGTCACAATGAAATGTCTTTAAGTTTTACTTTTTATATATGTAAATTAATCATTATATATTTTACATGTGGCCCAAGACAGCTTCTTTCCACTCAAACAAAAATCAATCCAAGGGCAAAAACAAAAACAGCAGGCATGAGGTTGGCTCTGCCTAGCTTAGTCTATTTATCCAGCACAGTGGGCAACACTGGAGGGGATACCAAGCCACAACAGTGTGCAGATCCAGGGCCAGACTGGTTACCGCACTTGCCTAGCGTGCACAGGGCCCTGGGTGTGATTCCCCAGCACCACGTAAAAATTAGTGGGGTATGACAGTGCACACCTGTAATGCCAGCTCTCCAGAGGCTGAGGCTGAGGCTGAGGCTGAGACAGGAGGACTGCTGTGAATGCAAGGCCAGCCTCTCAAATACCTCTCAAAAAGCAGTTTGCGTTCCGGAAACTTAAGCACTCATCTTTCAGATGAACAGACTGGTTCTCCCCCACCTAATCAAAGGAAAGGAGAGGGTCCGTGGTGGTAGGGTCCAGGAAATCTCCAGGAATACTAGGGAAGGTGGAGCTAGTGAGGCGAAGCGTGGGGGACTGCAGGGAAGTGAGGGCGTCTCGCCTGCAGGGACGAAAGTGCACCAGTGACTTATGGATGACCTTGGAAAGTCACTTTACTTCTCTGGTTCAGTGTTTTCTTTCTCCCCCTGGGGTAGTGTGGTAACTAGATTATGGTTCAAATCCTTCGGCGACTCTGGTTATAAAAACTTCACAGAGCCGGGCGTGGTGCCGCGGGCTTGTAATCTCAGCACTCAGGGAGGCTGAGGCGGGAGGATCGCAAATTGCAGCCAAGCCTGGGTAATGTGGCGAGGCCCTGTCTCAAAATACACACGGGCTGGGGAAGCAGCTCGCCTCAATCCTCAGTAGAAAAATCCCAAACATTACGAGCGCCTGAAAATATTAACTGGAACAAGTTCTGGGTTCCACACCCACCAGAGGCTGGTCTTGGGCCGCGGGCACGTCACTTCGCGCCTCGGTTCCCGCAGTGGACTCACCCACGAAAGGGGTTTGCTACTGACAAGCCGTTTTCCCACCCGGGACTCTGTAGGAACTCCAGCAACAAAGGACCTCATGCCCCGACGCTCTACGGACGCTGGGTACTGCTAGCCTGACCTCGGCGCCCGCAGGCACGTCGGATTCACCACGGGTTCGGGCGACCCTCCTCCCCTGAAGCACCCGGAGTCGCCTCTGCCTGCCCGAGCTGGTGACCTCAGCCCGGCCGCGGAGACCTTGGGCAGCCGTCTCCAGACCCCCACGTGCGCTGCTGCCTCTCACCAGTGTGCGGCACCTCCCGGTACCAGGCACGGTAGAGCTCGCGAACCCTCCGCTTGGCCTCGTTCATGTCCCGACTGAAAATGGGCTTCACCGAGGCGCCGGCCGCGGCCGCAGCCTGGCGGAGGCCGCTGGTCGCCATCTTGCTAAAGGAAACCGCTTCCCTTGGCCCCACCCCTTTTCCGACGCAGCGTGCGCCTCGGGCGAGAATCTATTCTGGTTGGCTTAAATGGAACACCCCGCCCCTATCCGGAATGACGGCTGCTGGGTTTCCGATTGGTTAGAAACCTGCGCGTGAAGGGAAAACACGGACGGGCTGACAGAGGCCACGCCCAGTCGCGGAAGGAAACGCCCCTCAGCCTTCAGGCTCGGTAAGGGCTGCTCCGACGGCCCGGGCGCCTCCAGGGGCGCTGCTGGGAGGCCTCCGTCGGCGTGCGGCGGCCCCGCGCGCGCTTACGCCCGGAAGAGTTGCCTTGTTTGTGCTGCCCTGAAGGCGAAGCTGCAGGGCCCTGAGGCCGCGGCTGAGGTAGACTTTAATGGCTCCGGTTGTCTGCTGCCGTGGAGCTGCCCCGAGCTCGGCCCGGTCTTTCTTTCTTTTCTCTCTCTTTTTGAGGCAGGGTCTCCCCCTGCAGCCCAGGCTGGCCCTGAGCTCACTGTGTAGCCCAGGCTGGCCTCGGACTCCCCGCCGTCCTCCTGTCTCGGCCTCCCCCCGAGTGCTGGGATGACACTTGCTAGGCAAGCCCTTCAACCGCCGTGCCACTCCTCCAGCCCCGTCTGACCAGAAGTTTGATAGAATGAATGTGTCGCACCAGCATTTTCCGTGGTCTCCTTTGTAATCTCTCTGTCCCGTCGGTTGTGGTCTGTCCCCCAAAAGCGCCGTGTATGTGGTTGTTGTGGATTACCTGTGGATACCGTGTGCTGTTGGGAGGCGGGGCTGGCCCAGCGGGACAGGTGCTTGGGGCTGTGCCTGGGGGGATGGTGTGCTAGTTCCGCCCCGTCTCACTTGGCTTTGTGTCTGCCATACCGTGAACAGCTTGAGTCCTGCTCTTCCTCCTGCTGTGTGCTTCCGCCATTGTCAGCCTCCCATGAATGAACTCGGAGGTGACACTCTCTACCTTCAGAAATACATATTTCCTCCATTACATTGTGGATGTCAAGCGTTCGGTCCCAGAAATGCTAATTAACCAAGATACCATCTCTTCCATCTCCAATTCCAGCGCCACTCAACCGAAGATTGGCTGTCACTGGTAGGATTTTGCATTTTGTAATATTTTATACAAATGGAATCGTATAGCATGTATGGATTGTGTATGGAACCATGTGCTGTTGGTAGGTTGGGACTTAGTCTGGAGGGGTGGATTAGCGGCATGTAGTGGCCACACCTTCCACACCTGGATCCAGGAGGGGCTGATCACTGGGCTGAGACTGGGAAGGACATATAAGCTGCTTCCTGCCTTCCTTGAGGACTGGTCTCAACTTGTCTTCCTGTTTGTGATGTGAGAAGCTGCCTCCACCTCGGCCTCTGCCATGTACTTCCATTGCTGCCGGCCGCCCCTGAGTGGATTGTGACCTTCTGAAACTGTGAGCTAAAATAAACCTTTCCTTTCCTGGATGTCAGGTGTTGAGTCTCAGCAACGAATAAGTAACTAAGGCGGCGTCTTTAGAGGTTACTTTAAAAATGATCAAGATGTGATATGTAAATAAAAAAGGAAAAAAGAAAAAAGTGTAGTATATTTTAGGTGAAATTCAATTTATTAACTTTTTTTCTTTCTTTCTTTTTCTTTCTTTTTTTGTCTCACTCTGTAGTTCAAGCTAGTACTGAACTCTGTGTAGCCCAGGCTGGCTTCAAACTCATGGCAACCCTCTTGCCTCTGCCTCCTCAGTGCTGGGATTACAAGCTTGTGCCACCTTTCCCAGTTTATAAGGTGCTGGGGAATTGAACTCAGGGCCTTGAGCTTGTCAAGTGAATGCTTTAACCACTGAGCTATTCCTCCAGCCTGAATATTTTTCTATTAATGATCATTATTTGGGTGATATACCTGAGAACTCTTTGCCTAAGAAATGGTCATAAAGAGTTTTTTCCTTTTGTAGAGATTTTACAGTTGTGTGTTTTATATTTAGGTCTGTGATCAATTAAAAAAATTTTTTTTGAGACAGGTCCATGCTGTGCGGTCCAGGCTGGTCCTGAGCTCACTATGTAGCCTAGGCTGTACTCGAATGAGTATGCTGGGATTACAGGCTGTGCCACTATGACCAGCTTATGTAGTGCTGGGAAATTGAACTCATGACTTCATGCTTGTGAGGCCAATGCTCTAACTGCTGTATTATTCCTTCAGGCCTTGAATTATTTTGTGTGTGTGACTTGAGGTATGAATCAGAGTCCGCTTTTTCCACATGAATATATAATTGATCTTAGACCATTTATTCTTCCTGAACTGTACATCCTCTATACAGCACATTTGCACACTTGTCTAAAGTCAATTGACTGTATCTTAACTCTGTTCTGTTCCATTAATTGGTATCAACAGTCTCTCATATTATCTTGATTAGTGTTCAAATTTGTACTTTTCAAAGTTTTTGGCTATTATAGATCTTTTGCATTTACATTCAAATTTTAGAAAAAACATACCAGTTTCACAGAAAAAGGGGATTGGAAGTTTGATTGCAATGACACTGAACTTATTTATCACTGGGGAGGAATTGACATCATAACTATATAGAGTCTTCTGATTCATTACCATAGTTTATTCGTTTATTTAAATCTTCTTTAATTTCTCTCAGCATTGTTTTATAGTGTTTAGTGTATGATATTGTACACCTTTTGTCAGACTTTTTCCCTAGTTATTTTAAAATTTAAATACCACCGCTGGGCTTTAAAATTTTTTAGTTTCCCATTTTTTTTAACTGCTGATATATAGAAATAGAATTGATTTTTATGTAGTGATCTTGTATCCTCGAACCTTGCTAGACAATAGTAGATTTTTGGCTGATCCTACATGAATATATTTATTTTGCTGATTGATTGAGACAGGGTCTTGCTCTGTAATCCAGGGTGCTCCTGAACTCACTATGTAGCCCAGGCTGGCCTTGAACTCACAGCAATTGTCCTGCTTTGGCATCCTGTTCTGTTTCAGCCTCATGAATGCTAGGATTACAGTCATATGCCATCACACCTGGCTAATTTTTATGTGGGGCTGGGGAATTGAACCAAGAGCTTTTAACATACCAGGCAAGTGCTCTAACCACTGAGATTCACCCACAAACCCCCACAGGATTTGATACACAACATTTTGTCTACAAATACCGTTTTATTTCTTCCTTTCCATTCTGGTTGCCATTTAGTTCTCTTTCTTGCCTTAGGCCACTGGCTAAAGCCCTGAACCCTGTTGCAATATCTTTTTCTTATTCCTAAACTTAGGGAGGAAGCCGTCAGTACTTTACTATTGACTGTGTAATTAACTATAGGTTTTTCATAGTTATTCCTTATTATCTATGGATTGAGGATAGTCCCACGTATTTCTAGTTTAAGGCATTTTACTTATTTTTATCAAGAATAGAAGATGCACCAGTCATATATATTAACATGACCATATGGTTTTTCTTTTTCAGTCTATTAATATGGTAGATTTTTTTTCTGAGAGAGAGGATCTTGCTTTGTAGCCCAGGCTGATCTCAGACTTATGGCAGTCCTTCTGCCTCAGCCTTCTGATTGCTGATATGCACCACCATTCCTGAATCTATTCATGGTAAATTTTGTTGATTTTAATGTTGGACTAACCTTGGATTTGTGGGAAGAATTTCCTTTGGGAGTGATGGAATATTCTTTTCATATGTTGTTGTCTCCCATTTGGCAAGATTTTGTTACTAAATAATATTTGTGCTTGTGTTTATGAAGGGTGTTGATCTGTAGTTTTCTTTATTATCTTTGTCTTGTTCTGGTATCAGAGTAATGCTATCCTCATAGAATGAGTTGGAAAGTATTCCTTCCCTTTTCTAGAAGTGTTTGTATAGGATTGGTATTATTTTTTCCTTAAAAGTTTGGTAAGGTTCACTAATGAAGCCGTGTAACCTGAAGTTTTATTTGTGGAAAGTTAAACAGGTTCAATGACTTTAGTAGATATAGGATTATTTAGGTTTTATACATTTTCGTGCATGAGCTTTGGCATTTTGTGTATTTTGAGGTTTCTTTCTATTTCATAGGTTTTGCCAAACTTATTGGCATAATTTTGTTAATAGTTTCTTACTATCATGTCAAATATTTATAGAGTCTACATCAGTGTTACAGTGTTATTTTTATTATTGACACTTATTACTTGTGTCCTTTTTCACTGGTGTATTCTAGCTAGAGGATTGTACATTTTGTTGATATCATAAATTAAATCTTGGTTTTATTAATTTTATGTTGTTTTTCTGTTTCATTTACTTCCATCATGGGCTTTTATAGCTGTCCTGTTGTGGTTATATTTTAGTTGTGATTTTATTTCTAGTTTTAAAAAGTAGAAACAGGTGGGGGCTGGAGGGAATGGCACAGCAATTGAAATGCTTGCCTAGCAAGCGCAAGGCCTTGAATTTGATTCCCAAGCACCACATAAAGCTGGGAATGGTGGTGCACGCCTGTAATTCCAGTACTCAGGAGCCTGAGGCAGGAGGATTGCCACGAGACCAAGACTGGCCTGGGCTACATAGTGAGTTGAGGACCAGCCTGGTCTACAGAATGAGACTGACCCTGTCTCAAACCCCCTGCCTCAAAAAAAAAAAAAACCCAAAAACCCGGGTCATTAATTTGAGACTTTTATTTCCTAATAGAGGTATTTAGGGATTTAAATTTTCTGTATGTGTTGTATGAGCTACAGCTAATGAATTTTTATTTTTAAAGTTTGTAATCAGTTAAAATGTCTTCTAACTTTTCTTTTGACATTTGTTTTGCTCACATATCATTTAAAAAAGTGTTGTTTCAAAATATTTGCACCTTTTCTAGGATCTCTCTGTTAATGGTTGCCAGTTTTTAACTCCTCTGTGGTTTAAAAGTGTATTTGAAATGAGTGTGAATTTTCACTTTTAAAATTTATAGAGACCTGCTCCAAAGTATGATCTATGTTGATAACTGTTTCATATGCATTGAAACTAAGACATCTTTCACTTTTAACCATCCATAGAAATGCAATTGTTATTTAGTTACATTTACAGTAATTTAAACAGGACTGAGTCTTAAACAGTTTTATGTTTTTGTGTTTCCACAGGACTTCACCCAGAGCTTGGTACTTTGTAGCTGCTCAGTCACCACTGATGGTGTTGAGGTGAAACAAAGAAACACTTCTGGGAAGGTGCTGCCTCTGATATAGAGAATATATTGCCCCACTGAGGCAGCTGCCAGGCTGTGCTGGCTAAGGATGAAGAAGTGACCCTGTCATAAAGCTTCCTAGGACATGGTGTCACACAGACACCACCCTCTGCACAAAAGGAGGGGCCTGTGCGCTTGACTCGCAGATGTGGCTTAGTTCTGGAGCCTGAAAGAGGAGTAGACTGCCTGGATACTTATATGGCCAAAGGATTCTCTGCAAATAACTGAGCGCCATCAAGGTTGGCATACTTGGTAAGTAGGCCTGAAGATTGCCCTCAAAAAAACATACCCAGGCAATTGAAAAATGTCTTTTAAAAATTTTTATTAGTATGTATGTGTGATGTATAATAGTTACATTAAACTTGAGAAATTTATGCACATACATATCATATTAACTTTACATACACTTCCCCTCCCTTTCTCCTGTCCTCCCACCCCTCCCTGATCCCCTCTTGAGGGCTTTTCCACAAATCTATTTCCCTATTTCCCACCATTTCATTTGTTTGACTCTGTTACTTATTTATGTTGATATTTAGGTTTCTCAGAGAAACCATATGATATTTAATCTGGGTCCGATTCACTTCTTTCAGCATAATGATCTGAAGTTGTATCCATTTTCCTACAAATGACTCAGATTTGTTCTTATGACATTAATGCTCCATGGTGTATATATAGCATGTTTGGATTTCTGGGCAAGATGATGACTGAGAAACAGTACTGCTCAATAGCTCCTCACAGACTCATAAAAATATGAGATATAGTTAAAAACTACCTGTTAAACTTAGCTAGGAGAGGGAATACAGCTCCAGGAATTGAGACGAGGCCACAGAAAGATTGGAGAGCCTGTAGACATGTCAGAAGTTGAACAGAATGCCAGCTCAGTACACTGCCCCAGGATGCCTGGGAAGGCCCATCAGTTGCCAGCATCCTCAGACGGAGGTAAGCCCAGAGTCAGAAGTCTCAGATGAGGTAAGCCCAGATCTGGTAGCTGTGGGAATTTCTAGCAGCTAATATCCCCAGCCCTGTGGGTAGTACAAACTGCAAATGCGCTTCCCTGCAGAAAAAGCCTCCTTGCAGCTCAGCAGACCAGCTCAGGAGAAGCAGTGCTCAGCAGTGAGTGACATGGGCAGGAGGTATTTTGAAAAGAGCCTAAGTCTAAACTGCTTACGGTAAAAGAAGCCACAGATGGATCATATATCAGGGACTTTGGGGACACTCTTAATTTTTATTGCTTAGGAAGGAACTGGAATAAGAGACACTTGTGGAGAGGGGAGAAAGGTTGCCAACCTCTTGAGCAGTTAGAGTGGTAGTGGGAACACCTGAGAGGGTGGAGAGCCCTTCTCTCAGGTGAGAGAAGCCAGAATTGATGGGACAGTTTTGCTGAGGGGGCTAGTTGTGAACAAGACATTGTACAGGCCACTTGACTGTTATGTCCCCCCTCAATGCCTACTTCCAGCACAGGAATTTCAGCCCTCCCACAGTCAACGAAACCTCTCAGCTAGGCCATTAAGATGAAGTCCCTCAGCAGTAGAATCATGGGAAGACAAGGCAATAGGGCACACTCAACATGCCTCAGACCCTGCAAAGTAATGTCATGGGCTCTGAAATAATGGAACTCATAGGAAAGGAAGTCAAAAACCAAACAGACAAGTTGGAGTGTGCAAACAATCTTTTTAAACAAGACATTCTTGAAGAAATGTAAGTAATTATCAGTGGGCTAAAAGAGAAATTTACTAAACAAATAATGGTCCTAATGAATACAAAGCTTACAGGCTAGAAGAATGGCACAGCAATTAAAGTGCTCGTCTCGGGCTGGAGAAATGGCACAGCAGTTAAAACACTTGCCTAGTAAAGTGCTTGTCTTACAAGCACAAGGCCCTGAGTTCGATTCCCCAGCACCACATAAAGATGGGCATAATGGTGCATGCCCGTAATCCTAGCACTTGAGATGCTGAGGCAGGAGGATTGCCCTGAGTCCAAGGCCAGCCTGGGCTCCATAGTGAGTTCAGAAAGAACCTGGGCTACAGAGTGAGACCCTGTCTCCAAAAAAGGTAAATAAATAAATAAATACAAAGCTTACTAGCATATAGAAAACACAAAAGGTAAACAAGACAATACAAGATATGAAAAAACATTTTGATAGAGAAGTGGAAAATCTGAAAAGATATCCAGCTGAAGTTCAGGATAAGAAAAATTCCTTTGGAATGAACCTCTGAAAAGGGGGTGGACATAAACACTCACTAATTCCCCAACCCCCATAGTTCTACTGTGTACAGAATTTGGAATTCATGTATTTAAAAAATTGTTAAATTTTATGTCATGGGATTTTTTTGGCCAAAACTAAAAAAAAAATTTAATAAAAGAAAAATTCATTTGAAAGCAGAGAAATTTGGCTCAAACTTTGTGAGGACAGAATTTCAGACCGTCAAGAAAAGGCTGAGGATACAAATGCCATAATCAGGCATAAAACCAAAATTAGAAATGAGCAGAGTATCTGGATATAACAGCTGATGGATGATTCAGAAAGAACCAACCTCAAAATTATGACTGGGAGAAGAATAGAAGACAGCACAAAAGGTACAATGAATTCATTGACTGAAATCATGGAAGAAAATTTTCTAAATCTAGGAAAAGAAATGTTCAAGTAGAAGAAGCTTATAGAACACCAAGTAACCTTGACCAGAAAAGAAACTCAACACAGCATATCATAATGAAAACCTCAGAGAGAATATTAAGAGGCAAGTTAAAGTAGCAATTCGATATAGACTTAAAGCTCATTTAATGTAGCATGTTTTTTGAATGTACATTTACTTTTCCATACTCAGCTAAGCAATATGAAATCTAACTTCTTTTTCTTTCTCACATTTTATAGCCTTATGAATTTTACTATTATAGTTCTCCTCTTATGTGGACTGGTGGGTGAGGCCAAGTTAAAGAATCTCAACAAAGATATAGTAAGATGTAGAAAAAAAGAACTTTTGGCAAATCGTCCCAATAAAGGGCTTTGCTGGACTCAGAGAAGAGACATCAAGATATGGCCACTGCAGCCCATTCTAGGGGTGGGAAGCTGAGTGGTGATTTGAGTGGTGAAGTGAGCCAGATGCAGAAGATTAAATATGTTAAATATTGCATAATTTCTCCAATTTGGGAAAACCAGGCATTCTATAGAACCACATGGGTGTGATAGTGGGAGTTATAGGGGGATAGGAAGGATATGGGAGGGCCAAAAATGGGGAGGGGAAGGGATTGTAATATTGATGTGATATACATGTGCACAAAATACTCAAGTTCATTGTGAACATTATGTACTGCATATATATATTAATAAAAATGAGAAAAAAAGCAAGAGAGAAACCTTACTGTACCAACGCAAACCCATGTGAATTACTACAGCTTCTCATTGCAAACCTTAAGGGCCAGAGAACCTGGAATAAAATCTTTCAAGCTTTAAAAGAAAACAAGTGTCACCCCAGGTTGTATATCCAGCAAAATTATCCCAGAAAATTGAATGAGAGGTAAAAAATTTTTATGACCTAGAAACCCTAAAGAAATTTACAACTACTAGACCAGCATTGCAGGCTACTGGAAGAAATCTTAGCGACAGAGGAGAGTGGCAGCAACAAAGAACACAGAAGCAAGGAAACTTCAAAAGGTAAAGTGTAACAAAAGAAAACCGACCAACACTAGAAGAATAGGATAGTGACAGTGTTGTGGTTTGGATGTGGATTGTCCCCCAAAAGGCCAAAGGCCCCATGTAACTATTTGCATACTGTTGGTAGGTGGGGCCTGGCTGGAAGCGGTGGATACTTGGGCTTGACTGGAGGGGTGCATGCTGGTCCCACCCTTCCTTCCAGATTTGCCTCTATTCTGCCATGCATGAGGAGCTCTGTCTCCAGCTCTGGCCTTGGCCCTGGCCCTGGCTCCAGCCCTGCCATGTGAATTCACTGTTTCTCAGCTGCTAAGACAGACAGGATTTAGTGCAAATCTTACAGTAATTACTCACAGTGCTGTTATTCTTAACTCACCAATCAAAAGACATAAACTTGCAGAGTGGATCAAAAACAAAACCCAAGCAAAGACCCTCTACAATAAAGGATCCAATAAAAAATCAGCCACTGAAATGAATAGGCAGTTCTCAGAAGAAGTCTGAAAGGCCAATAAGTATATGAAAAGGTGTTCAGCATCTTGAGCCATCAGAGAAATGCAAACAAAATACCAGGTTCTACCTAACCCCAGTAAGAATGGCTGGTACCAAGAACTCAGAAAACAACAAATGCTGATGAGACTATGGAGAAAGAGGAACCCTTCTACATTGCTGGTGGGACTGTAAACTGGTACATCCACTATGGAAACCAGTTTGAAGATTCCTCAAAATGGATATCCCATTTGACCCAGCTATACCTCTTCTGAGTATCTTCCCAAAAGAGTTGACGTTGTCACACAAGAGTAATATATACATACCTATGTTTATAGCAGCACAATTTCTAATAGTCAAATCTTGGAAGAAGCCAATATGTCCAACAACAGAAAAATAGATAAAGAAGATACGGTGGTTTGGATCTTAAGTGTCCCCCAAAAGCCTCATGTATTTGAAAGTGTGAGTTATTGGGAGGTAGGACCTGGCTGGAAAGGGCAGATGTTTGGGGTTTGACCTGGAAAGACTGTCAGCTTGAGATTAGGGGTTTGCCCAGGGCAGAGCTTTCAGATTTGTGTTACTGAATATGTGCAGGCCAGGAACTGAGGGAGGGGTACCCTCCCTGGGCGTGGGGGGCCCAACGGGCAACTTGAATGAGCGAAGGAAGGAAAAAGAAATTGTTATAGCTTCTTCCTGGGAAAGCTCTAACCTTTGCCCGAGTCTCCAGGCTGTCACGTGGCTCCGGCTTCATTTGGCTTCTGCCAGCACTGGGTGAGCAGCTCTCTAGCCTCTGCCATGCGCTTTCACCATTACTGGCTGCCTATGAATGGACTGTGTGAGACCTTCTGAAACTGTGAGCTAAATAAGTCTTTCTTCCCTTATGTTGTGGATGTTGGGTATTTTGTCATAGCCACGAGAAAGTAACTAAGACAGAAGATGTGAGTATTTACAGAACAGAATCCTATTCTTCCAAGAAAGACAAGCTCAAGTCATTTTTAGGAAAGTGGATGTACCTTGAGACCCTTACGCTTTGTGAAATGAATCAGACACAGAAGGTAAAATATTGTGTGGTTTCTCTAATATGAGAAAACCAAAACACAAACAAAAGAGATGGGAGAAAGTAAGAAGATAGACTTTGTGGAGAGGAAGAGGGCTTGTAGGGGGTGTTTAGGACGTGGGAAGAGGAAAGGGATATGATATAAATAAATAAATACATAAATGTAATTTTAAAAAGTTGTGGGCATTCGTGGCTCAGACCAGTAATCCCAGCACTCTGGGAGGCTGAGGTTAGAAAACTGCAAATTCAAGCTCAGCCTAGACAACCTAACAACTTAGTGAGACCCTGTCTCAAAATAAAAAACAGACTGGGGTGTAGCTCAGTGCAAAGACTGGGCTGAATCACCAGTACCACAAAAAGCAGGTTTATTTAATTTCATCACATTTGAGAGGCAGCGCGTTGTCAAGGGCCATTGTGTTGGCGCACAACGACATGGATTGAGTTTTATATATATATATCATAATATTATATATAATGGTATATAGCTCACATTTTCTTTATTAGTCTACTGATGGATATTTCAGCATCTTCCATGATTTAACTGTTATTATCTGTGTTGGTATATATGTGGGTATGCCTGTATCTCTGTTATGTGGGGCTTTTAACTCTTGGAAAGGCACTCAGAAGAGGTATAGTTGGGACAAATGGGATATCTATTTTCAGTTTTTTGGGGAATCTTTATACTGCTTTCCATAATGGTTTTACCAGTTTACTGTCCCATTAACAATGTAAAGGAGTTCCTTTTCCCCACATCTTTTCTAGTATCTGTTGTTTTTGAGTTCTTGATAAAAGCCATTCTCATTGAAGTAAGATGAAATCCTAGTATTGTTTTGACTTGTGTTTCTGTAATGGCTAAAGACATTGAACATTTTTTCAAGTATTTGTTGGCCATTTGTAGTTCTCAGAACTGTCTATTCATTTCAATTACCCATTCTCTAATTTTTAAAAATATTATTATTTCTTTTTAGACAGAGTCTTTCTGCAGCCCAGTCTGGTCCTGAACTCACTATGGAGCCCAGGCTAGCATTGGACTCATGGCAGTCCTCCTGTCTCTGCTCCCAAGTGCTGGGATTACAGGTGTGCCCCACCGTACCCGGTTTATGTGGGACTGGGGAATTGAACTTAGCGCTTGATTTAGCACTTGCTAGGCAAGCACTTTAAACAGCTGAGCCATTCCTCCAGCTCCTCTAATTGGGTTTTTGATCCTGAGGGATCTGTTTATTTTCAGTTTTTTATATAGTCTAGTTATTAGCCCCTTGACCAAGGGGCAAATTTTTTTCCCATTCCATCAGTTCTCTCTTCATGCTGTTGATTGCTTTATTTCCTGTACTGAAGCTTTTTAATTTGATGTAATCCCAGTTGCTAATTCTAGCTGCCACTTCATTTGCATCCGGTATTCTATTGAGAATGAAATTTCTTTATGACCCCGGCCTTACCTTTGTGCAGCCCTTCCTCCTCGGGGCCTGCCCGCTGGCCTTTTTTCCTCTCCTTTAAGGACTTTTTCTCTTTCTTTTCCTCCTCTAAGCTGCTTCTCAGGTGGGACCTGGTAACTTCTCATACCATATTAAGGCTTCAAACAGGAAGGAGCAGCAGAGCCACATGATCATTTGTTCATTTTGTTGAGTTTCTGCTGTATTTCAGGCTCGAGATCCATTTTTAGGGGTTTGGCAGTGGCAGGCCTACTAGGGTACCTCAGAGAGCCCCTCTGGGACAGTGCCGTGCTCTAGAGGCACTGAGGCAGGCCACCCATGAACTCCGGTGGTTTGGGGAGCCTTCCTGCTTGTAATGGGGAAGTACATTCTAGCAGAGAATGGTGTGTGCAGAGGCCCAGGACTGAGAATATCTGAGGCAGAAGTTCAGAGTCTTTGTCATTACTGGAGGCAGTGAGGGTGCTAAGCAGACCAGAAGGGGCTCCCAGAGGCAGGGGTGCCCGGAAGGATGTGGAGCAACACCAAACTTAGGCCAGGTAAGTGAGAAGGGAGGAAAACCAGAGCCTGGGCGGCCAAGCAGCCAAGAGAGAAGGTGATTCGGGGAGGGAGACCCTGAGTACCCTGCAGAGAGAAGGGAGCCGAGACCAGATAAGGGCACACTGGATCTGGTGACCTTGGAGAGAGATTGCAGAGGTATATGGGGCCAGAATGAGATCGAAGCGGGCATGGAGTGAAGGAGAAGCAGGGAGCAGAGAAGATAACCAACAATAGGTAGCTTTCCCAAGGATAAGGGGGAGGTAGGGGACAGTTAGGGTAGAAACTGAAAAAGGGATGGAAGTTCAGGGCTTCCTGGTGGAAATGAGCAACGTATTTAAATGGTGATAGGAAGGATCCAGAATGTAAGAGAAAGCAGTGCACACTGTTGAGGGGGATCCCTGTGTGACGAAAAGACAGGCAGAGGGGTGCAGGAGTGGGGCTCACCTTGGAGACAGCTGCCAGACTCCGCCAGTGGAAGAGCAAATAGCCGTGGCAGGCAGATGGATGAGTGGGTTTGGTGGCAGAAGTCAAGGGAACTGCCACCTGATGGTGTCGTGTTCTCTGCTAAGCAAGCCTCTGTGGAGAATGCAGAGCTGACTTGAGAAATGGAGGCTCGCCACTTCGTGTCGCGGGTCCATCTCACAATGGAGGCTTGACTTTACAATGATGTCAGTCTGGGTGGACTTTTGACACCAGTGGTGAGATTTCTCACATCTCGTGGAGGCTGAGAAATCTTTACCACTCCCAAAATTATTTTTAAATGCTGCACAAATCAGGACACATTGGTAGTTTTATATATTACAAGTAGCCATCTATACCCGGGGATATTTTATGCCAGACCTTCAGTAGAGCTGAGCCTTTTTCCTTAATCATATCTAAATTTTCTTTTTCCATTCTAATTGCTGGCCCTACGTCTCCAACGCTTAGAGCTCTGCGATTAGCTTTTGTGTGGAGACTCCGAGATCTCAGGAGAAATTCCTGAGCATTTTCTATATACCAGTAAGTCTGGGCTTCAGGTGGGACCAGTAGGCCAACCCCTGGCTGAGCATTGTGGATGGCAGCCCTTGGCCGGCTGCCTCTGAGCCATTGCTATCCCTGCTACCCATGGGCTGGGAAAGCTCTGGGACCCCACGTTCACCTCAGCCATTGACGCTTACCCATCTTTTCTTCCTAGATTGAGAATGGTGTTTGGTCTATGCTGCCAAAGAGAGGGGTAAAGTTCATGTGGGCCCTGTTAGCTTGTCCCTAAGTGACCACAGAGCGCCCTCCTTGGGCGTAGGAGGAAGGGGAATTTGAGTTCTCTATTCCTCTTCTGTAGGTTATAATGACTTCCGGGATTTGAGGTCAGGGGAAAGAACAGGTTTGGAACAGCAGGTGCTCAGGGTGGAGTCCTGGAAGGTGGGATGTGTGTGTGTGTCTGTGTGTAGGGAGGGAGCCCTGCTTGTCTCAGGGGAGGGGTCTTAGAAAGTAGCCTGGCCATAGATACTATTTCTAGTCTCAGCTTTGGGCAGACCTGGGAAGAAGATCTGCACAGCTGTGGCCCGAGGCCCACTCCTGCCTTCTGGTTAGGCTTGGCCACTCAGCGGGTGGGTCCACAGAAACAGCTGTGGAATTGAAGAAGAAGAAGGCGCCAATGGTTCTGTGCACTTCAGGCAGCAAGTCAGCTGTTTGAAGGACTGGGTGGAAGCATGGAATCGTGCAGGTCCATCACAGAGAGCCCAGGCTGGGCTCTATGGCAGCCGAGATTCGCTCATCTGCACAGGCGGCCTGGACAAGCCCTGGCAGCATTGGTTCTAGGGCCTGAAGGGGGACCCAGCCAGTTCCAACTGGGTGGGTGGGCAGCAAGACCCTGGCCCTGCACTCAGCAGCGCTTTCTCCTCCAGGCTCTGCAAGTTCCTGTATGCAGTGCTCCTCCTCATTCTTGCAGGTAAGGACCTGGGTGCTGGGTGGAGATGATGGCAGGACTGGCAAACCGACCCCCACCCCGTGTCACCTGTCTGCAGCTGCTCAGCCAGCTCCCACAAGGGTCTTTCTGTTCAAGTTCCTGGCTCTCATAAGGGACTGGCCACTCTGCCGAAGACAAACATTGCCTTGTCCTGTTCTTTCCTCTTAATTCTCATGTGAAAGTGGGATCTGAGCCCATGTGGAACTCTAAGTCCCTCCTGCCCCACCCCTGCTCTGCGTGATGTCCTATAGCACTGATCTTTATAATGTCCCTTCACACATTTTAAGTTAATACTAATATGTTTCACCACAGGTTTAAATACTTTAAAAGCGTATGATCTCTGGTGTGATGTAAACAGTGACATTTAAAAATAATCATATTCTTTAAAATGCTGTAATGAGTCTTTTCTCACTAACCTGCAGGAGAGGTATATTACTACTTCCAGAAGCCCCTGACTGTGAGATCGCTGGAGAGTCATCACAGGTAGGGACTTCGGGCTGTTGGGCCTGGAGGCTGGGATGGTATCTCTTGAGCCTGAATGTGGGTTCTGACCCGCAGTGGTCAGCCTCTGTGTTAGAAGATAGTGCTGCGGGTGAAGGCCACGTCAACACACTTCTTCCTCTCTGTAGCCTTTCAATATAAGTATATATTTTTGTAATTGTAGGTATTTATTTTATTCTAAGTATATTCTTATTGGTGCCTATAGATTTTAAAATAAAAATACTGGCTTTCAAAATAAAAACATTGCCCTTCATACATGGGTATGACATTTTGGCCTTCCCTCGTAACTCCCCTCGCCTCCCCTTCCTCCCTTTTTCAGATTCCACATATTAAGGAAAAGATGTGATAGTTGAGATGAGTCTGGCCCATTTCATTTAACATTATGATTCATTTTCTCACAAAGGACATCATTTTGTTACTTAGAGATGAATAATACTCCACTGTGTATATATACTCCATTTTCCTTATTTATCCGTTGGTGGGCTGCTAGGTATGCTGATTTTAAATCTTTCAGGTATATACTGGGAACTAGTAAAGCTGCGTCATTTGGTAATTCCATTTTTATTTTTTCCCCCCAATATTGGAGAGTGTACCCAAGGGTTCCTCATTGAGCTACATCCCCAGCCCATTTTTTAATTTTTGAGACAGGGTCTTACTAAATTGCTCTGCTACCCAGGCTGGGTTTGAAATTATGATCCTCCTGCATCAGCTTCCTTGAGTGCTGGGATTACAGGCCTGCACCACCAGACCTGGCCATTTTGTAGTTTTTTTTTTTTTTTAGGAACCTCTGTACTTGTTTCCATAGTGGTTGTACTAACTTACATTTCCACCAGCAGTGTGAAAGGGCATATTTCCTCCTGCATCCTTGCCAGCATTTATTATTATTATCATTACTGAGACAGGGGACAGGGTCTTGCTCTGTAGCCAGGCTGGTCTTGAACTCACTGGTGTAGCCCAGGCTGACCCTGGACTCACAGCAGTCCTGTCTCAGCCTCCCGAGTTCTGGGATTACAGGCGTGCACCACCACGCCCAGCTTTATGTAGTACTGGGCAACCCAACTTAGCGTTTGCTAGGCCAGCACTCTAACCGCTGTGCCGTTCCTTCAGCCCCCTCCATCTCTTAGTGTAGTTTTTTGTGGCTTCTCTTACTGTTGATTTCTAGTTCCATTTCATTATGATCAGGTAAAATGCAAGAAATTACTTCAAGTTTTGTATTTGTGTAGACTTTGTTTTTGGCCTAAAATATGATCTATTTTGGAGAGTGTCCCGTGAGTTGCTGAAAAAGTATATCCTATAGCTGCTGGATGGAATATACTGTAGGTTTATCTTACACGTCCATTTGCTCCATCGTGTGCTTTAACTTTGATGTCCGCTATGGGTGGATCTGGAGTGTCCCCCGAAGCCTCAGGTATTTGGGGGTAGTGGGATATCAATGGAACCATGTGCTGTAGAAACGTGGAGCCTGGCTGCAAGGGACAGATGCTTGGGGTTTCACTTGGAGGGATTATGTCAGTGTGTTGAGACTGGGTGGTGCCCAGGGCAGAGCTTTCAGGTGTGTGTTACTGATCTGTGGGCCAGGAAGTGAGGGAGGGGCCCCAGCCTCAGTGTGGAGGGCCCAGCTGGCCGCTTGAATTAAGTGAAGGCAGGCAGAGGAAACGTTGTTACAGCTTCTCCTGGCAAGGCTCTGGCCTTCCCTATACTAGCTCCTTCTTCTCTTGGCTCCTGACCCACCTGGCTTCTGTCTGCAATGTGGTAAGAAGCTCTCCAGCCTCTGCCACCTGCTTCCACTGCTGCTGGCTGCCCCTGAATGAACTGTGTGTGACCTTCTGAAACTGTGAGCTAAGATAAATCTTTCCTTTCTTAAGTTGTGGATGTTGGGTATGTTTGAGGCAGGGTTTCACTTTGTAGTCCAGGCTGGTCCTGACCTCATTATGTAGTCTAGGTTAGCCTGAAACTCACAGCAATCCTCCTGCTTCAGTATTCTGAGTGCTGGGATTAGAGATATGCTCCATCATGCCCAGATAATTTTTATGTGATACTAGGAAATCAAACCCAGGACCTTACACATAGTCAGCAAGCGCTTTAACCACTGGGCCACACCCCCAGCCCTGATGTTTACTGATTGATGACAATAATTGTTATTGCCTGGGTGACCTACTCAGTGGTGACAGTGGAGTGCTGAAGTCACCCACTGTTGTTGTATTGAGTTCTGTGTGTTCCTTTCATTCTGATTGTTTTGTGAAGTTGGATGCATATTTATGTGCAGTTGTATCTTCTTGGTGGATTGGTCCTTTTACTAATACATCTTGGCTTTCTTCGTGTCTTCTGGCAAGTTTTATCTTGAATTCTGCTTTGTTGGATAGGGATATAACTATTCCTGCTTGTTTTCAGATTCCATTCGCAATGATTGTTATTTTCCTCTGTGTATATCTTTGCTAACAAAGTTTGTTTCTTGGGTCTTGTTTTTTAATCCATTCTTCAAGTCTAGAGAATTCAGACCATTTACATTGAAGGTTATTATAGATTGGTAGGTACTAATTCCAGTGATTGTATCATTTTTCTAATTTTCAATAGCTTATCTTTTCTTTCCTTTTCTGTACATAAGATTCCTTTAAGTATAATTTACAGTGCAGATTTAGTGGCCATAGATTCTTTAGTTTATCTTGGAAGGTCTGTATCTTCCGGCTTTGAAAGACTAGCTTTGCTGGATATGGTAATTTTTATTGGCAGCTATTTTCTTTTGGGGTTTAAAATACATCATTCAATGCCCTGCTTGCCTTTAGAGTTTCTGCTGACAAGTCCGCAGCTGTTCTCCTGGGTTTGCCTGTAGAGCTGGCTTGACCCTTCTCTCTTATAGCACTCAATATTCTTTACTTGTTCTGTTATTCTTGGCATTTTAACTATGATGTGGGGTGGTTATTTTTCAGGGCATGCCTACTTGAGGTTCTTAATGTCTCCTGCACCTGGATGTCCATATCTTTCCCAAAATTTGGAAAGTTTTCTGTAGTATTTCATTTGATATATTCTCTGTGCCACTAGCACAGAGCCCTCTTCTACACCAAAATTTTGTTTATCCTTTTAACCATGTTCCAGAGTCCTTGGATGTTTTATTCATAATTTTTAATTTTTCCCTTATAAGTATCTGAATGAGATCATTCATCATTATCTTCAAGCCTTACAATTCTGTCTTTTTTATGAGCTAATCTTTAGGTGAGGATTTGCACCACGTTTTTGGTTTGAATTATTGTGCTTTTTCTCAGATTTCTTTGATTCTTCAGAATCTCTTTGTTGAATTGCTTCCTCCTGTCTTGTATTTTCCTTAATGTCATCCAGCTCTTTATTTTTATTTTCTTTGAAGCCATTCATCATCTAAAAATTCAGTCTTTTGAAATCTCTGTCCAGCACTTCATCCACTTGAAACCTTTGCATTAGTTACTGACAAGTTAGGGGCCTTTGGAGAAGTCTTGTTGCTTTTGGTTTTGTTTTTTAATTCTTGTGCTATGCATCTTTGTATGGGTAACTCTACCACTTTGGTGTAAGGGTCTTATGAGTGACTAGCCTTTTTTTGAGTGCTTTACCCCCAGTACTGTCCAGATGGGAACTCCCAAACAGTAGTGACAATGACAAATTAGATATTGATATACTAGTAAAAAATAATTAAAAGTAATAACTATACCACCATTAACAAAAAAAGCAATGATAATAATGTACACTGAAAGGCCAAAATTAATAAAGGTTAAAAGTAATAAAAATTTAAAAATGGGAGGAAGGAAAGGGGGAAATGGAAGAAGGGAGATGAGAAAGGAGAAAATGCTGGAGATAAAAAATCTGATTAGAGAATAAAAAAGTAAATAGAATTATATAAAAGCAGGAAAAAAACACCAAGAACAAGCAAACAAGAAAAATTATAGAAAAAAAGGGGTCAAAAAAAGAAACTGTCAAACTCCTCTATGTTGAGGTTTTGGGGGGTTGAGTTTCTTTCTAGAACCTGCAGTATTGGAATCCAACAGGCCTCACCTGGAGCCGGTTGTGTTTCCACGCTTGCTTGTCAGGCTGGCGCTGCGTAGAAACTCAGCTGGGCCTGCCTTTCCTTCCTGGCAGGACCAGTATGATGTTTGCCTCCGAACTGTTTTTGCTGGTTCACCCCAGAGGCTTTGGTGTTTGTTGCTGGGCACCCTGAGCTACTGCTGTCCTCGCCTCACTTTGCAGCCTGCAGGCTGGTGCGGTAACCCAGTGACTCCAGAGGACCCGTCGTGCATCCAGGACACGTGGCAAATGTGCTAGTGAGGCCAATCTCTGAACATCTCGGTGGGTAGAGAAAGTAAACAAACCACTGACTTGTGTGTTGGAAGTCAGGGCGGGCAGTCTGTTGGCTTGATAGTGGAACTTCCAGACCCAGCCTGTCGCAGGAAACCACCTGCAGTGGGCCTGCTTCTTACCACGGAGGGCAGTGAGCCCCCTCCAGGGCTGAGTACTCAGCTACCTGGGCTGATTTGCTTCTTTTCTGGTAGTGGGTCTGGTTTTCCCTGGGGTCCTTCTGTGCCCCACTCCAGCCTCCCATCCTGATAACCAGGTTCCTCTCTTGTTAGCTTGCCTGCTGTCCCTCTGGGCAGTGTGCTCGGACCTGAAGTAACTCTTGTCTTTTTTATTCTGATCTTAGTAAGCTCATGCCTCCTTGCACACCTTGGCTCCAACCGCACCAGCCACTGTGCTCTCCACAGCCTGAGTTCTCCACTACTTAAACTCAGAGCGCCTGCAGCTAACCCTTCTCTCTCCACAGCTGTCTCTTGTGATTGTCTCCTACCCAGGCAGAGGCAGGATGACCCTGAAGTGTGACTGTTCTGTAACTTGTGACCCCTAGAGGAGCTCAGTCTCAAACAATAAGCCCCTTCTCCAGGTGGCTCTCAGTTATATTGTTTTAAGACAGGGCTGGCTCTATGGGGACTTTCCAAAGCTGGCCTGCTGTGCTACATAGAGGAGTCATGGTCAGGATAAATCCCCACACTGGATTTATAGTTTACAATACTTGTGGCTTTTTCTAGTGTTGGGGTTTCTTGGTTATTCCTGGGGCTGTTGGCCCTCTCTGGGCTTGACTTGTGTTGGGAGTCAGGTTCCATTTCCCCTGGGAGCTGGGGCTCATATCAGGGAAGTTGCCTTTCTGTTTCTGATTTTCAGCTTTTGCGACCCCTTCCTTCATTCCCAGGACTCCTCTTACTCTCTTTCCTGAGTAGCCACCTTGATTCCAGATGTTGGAGAGGCTGTAAACTGCTGTCTGAGCCCACTCTGCCATCTTGATTCTGTTTTCTATTTCACAACTCTTTATAAAACAGTTTTAGAAAATTGAAACAGATTTTTATATCATCTGATTTAAAGTGCGCCTTTCTGATCCCCCTCCCACCACTACAGGACTTTTTATTCTTTTTTTTTTTCCAATTTAGTCATTATTTATGTGGAGTAAAATTCACCCTTGTTAGGGTAGTTCTGTAAGTTTTGACAGATGTACAGATTTACGTTAACTACCACTATGATCAAAATAACAGGACAGTTATATCACTTCAAGACATTCCCCATATTAACTGGTATTCAACTCCCCTGCTCCCAGGCCCTGCTACCAGTGGATGGGTTTCTGTTCTTACCGTTCTGCTTTGCAAAACTGTCAAGTGGAGACATACGGAGCCTTTGAGTCTGCTTTCTTTGTTAGCATTGTAGAGGCATCTAATTGTGTATATCAATAGTCTGTTCCTTCCTTGCTGGGTAGTGTTTCACTGGGTGGATGTAGCACTTTAACTTGTGATAAGAGATATGTGGATTATTTCTACTGCTTGTCCATTACAGATGAAGAGATTCTGTGAGAACCAAGGTTTTCTTTTTTTCATTCGAGTAACTAGCAGTGAGACTGTTGGGACATACAATAGGTGTAAGTTTAGTTTTTTAAGAAATTATCAAACTTTTCCAGAGTAGTTATTTTACAGTCTCACCAGCAATGAACAAGAGGTTCCAGTTGTTCCATATTCCTTCTAGCTTTTTTTTGGAAACAGGGTTTCAAAACTGGCTGGTCCTCAACTCACTATGTAGCTCAGGTTGGTCTAGAACTCACAGCAGATCCTCCTGCCTCAGCCTCCTGAGTGCAAAGATTACAAGTGTGTGCTACCATGCCCAGCTCTTATGTGGTGCAGGGGGACTGAACCAGAACCTGGGCCTCACACTTCCTAGGCAAATGCTGTAATCACTGAGATGTAACCCTCCAGTCTCAGCTTTTGTTGTTTTAACAACTATTCTAATAAGTGTATTTAAACATTCATTAGATCAGTATCAACAATATTAAAGTATATAAACATAAGATTCAGCTGAATCATGTAGTATGCTATGATCATCCCTCTTTGTGTATAATTTTGGCTTCCTTTCTTAATGTCTATAGTTTCCTCTGTACATGTAGTTAATTTAGTTAACTAATCTACACTCTGCCAAAAATAGAAAGCTTTTTTTTTTTTTTTTGAGACAAGGTCTCTGTGGTCCAGGCTGGTCCTGAACTCACTTTGGAGCCCAAGCTGGCCTTGGACTCACAGCAGTCCTCCTGCCTCAGCCTCCCGAGTGCTGTGATTACAGGCATGCGCCACCACGCCCAGCTTATGTGGTGCTGGGGAATTGAACTAGGGTACTTAGCGCTTGCTAGGCAAGCACTTTAACCGCTGAGCCATTCTTCCACGCGCCCCCCCCCCAAATAGAAATCTTCTTGGAATACATTTAGATGAATCAGGTGATTTATCAATGTGATTATTTTCATGGTGTCCCCCAGGGTCCTCCTCTGGACAGGGTGCCAGTGAGGCCTGCTGCTCACCCGTCCTCCTAAGGTCTTTGCTCTCCAATGTCCTGAGGGCTCCTCCCTTCTGTTGTTTGGGAGTCCATTATCTTCCTTCTAAATTATTCTTTTATTTTGGAGGAAACCTAAGGTGTAGTCTTGAGCCACTGCTTATCTGAGAATGGTTTTAATTCACACTGCACAAGCTTTTAGCTATGACCATGAATCCTAGCCTGGAAATACTTTTCTTTTCAGACCCTCACTGTCTTCTTATCTCACAGGATGGTACTGAGATGTCTGATGAAAGTTGGATTCCTAGAACTGAGGTTTTAGGTTCATCTCGGTGTCCTCAGTGTTCTGAAATTAATGACAACAATTTGGTTAGGGTCTTCATTTATTGTTCCCAACACCTTAGTATTACTTCTATTCTGGAAACATATGGCCCTCATCTCTGGGAAATTGTATTCAAAAATAAAAAGAAAGAAGGAAGGAAGGAAAGAGCCAGTTGTTGCTAGTCCTTTTTTCTGTTCTTTCTTGGAAACATTCTTTCAACTGTGTCTTCTATAGTATTTGAACTTACAAATTTTCATATTTTTATTTTTCAAGAAGTTAGTAGTGGGCTGGGTGCTGTAATCCTGGCTACTTGAAATTTGAGGCAGGAGGATCACAAGATCAAGTCCAGCCTGGGCAACTTAATGAGACCCTGTCCCGGGACAAAAAGTAAAAAGAGGTGGGGATATAGCTCAGTGACAGAGTGGTTTGACTCAGTACTGGAAAAAACGTTGTGGGGTTGTTTGCGTATTTTTTTAGAGCCTTCCATTCTTGTTTCAAGAAGCAAAACTTTATCTTTCTAAAGCCCTCAATTATAGTTTCTTTTCAGAGATTTTTCTTAACTATCTGCTAATCTGTAGGTTCACGTGCATGAAGGCACTGATAGCAGATCTCACCCCAGTCTTTTCTCTCTGCTTGTCACACAGCCCATAGGGGAGACCGTAAGGCCAGTGTGGGGGAGGATGGACAAGTGCTACCCAGTCACCACTCAGGTGGGTAAGAGCCGGGAGACCTTTTCCCGGAGTAGGGTGGCTTTCCCAAGCACTCTTGGCAGGCACAGCAGTGGGGTCCTGCAGTGGATAGGACGGGCTAAAGAAGGTCTCCCAGCCCCATGGAGCTGTGTGTCACCTTCCTGTGTTCCTCTGCAGAGACGCAAAGTCAAGAGCGGGAAGAAGTGAGCTGCTGGGGTAGGCGAGGCCTCTGGAAGGGCCAGGCTGTGGCTTTCTTCCCGCGAGAGCTCCAGTGGCTCAGGAAGTCCCTGGGTCAGGGACGCCTTGCGGGGGCAACACAGCAGTGAGCCACAGCCCAGTTGAGAAGGTGGCATCTCAGGAAAAGCTGAGGGTGAGAACACGAGGAAGGAGGTGCTGTGAAGCCTTGCTGCCACATTCTACCCTCTTGTCTGTCCCCGTAGGCAATGACTGCCCCAAGGGAGAAGAATGACATCTTGCCTCAGGAGGAAGGACAGGACAGGTGAGGCCTCCAGGGAGGAAGCTACTCATTCCCTTCTTACTGAGGAGGTGGCAGGGACCCCAGCCAGGCACGTAAGGATGGTCTGAAGCCTCAACTGGCACGTCCCCATCCTAGGACCTCCTGAGAAGACATGGCCACAGCAGGGTGGGGAGGCAGTGGGGTCCAAGGGGCAAGGGCTCAGTCCTGAGACCACTAGCCAAGAAGTCCTCCCTGTGGGAGCACGGAGCCCTGCGAGAAGCTGGCGGGCAGCAGGCCTGGTGTGAGCACGGAGGAGGCCTAAATTGTGGCTCCCTTGGCTTCTTGTGGACAAGGCCTTAATTTCCTTGTCTGACAACACAGAATGTGCCCCATCCAGCTGCTGTGTCTCTCTCTCTTGTTCCGTTACAGGAAGAGAAAATGATCCCACGAGAAGTTGCTGTATATCCATCAGGTAAGACAACCGGCCCAGCCCTTCAGCAGCAGCGCTGCCCTCTTTCCTCAAATGAGAGGACCGGTTAGGAACATAGGCCATCCCCTCCCAAACCTTCCTTACCTGGGGAGGAGAGGCAGAGAAACCGAGTAGCCAGGGGCCTTGAACTTATTACGTAACCTTCTCTGGGGGCAAGAACTTGAGGTCGCCCCCCCTAGCAAGCAGGATATTAACCCTTCCATTACAGCTGAGCAGTCTCTCCAGGAACCAGAGGATACCTGGTCCTGGGTAAAGGTTACTCCCAGGCAGGGAGCCACAGGGCTCACTTGTTTGTGTGTTTCAGAGCCTTCTATGATGGAGAGCAAGGAGGAAAGGCCCTGGAGCTGGGGGACCCAGCTCCTGAAAAAGCTCTGGCTAGGCTGGTTCCCAGCCTCTGACACTCCCAAGACTCAGAACCATGAATGAGAACAGACCCGATAAACCCTTGAGTTGCTGTTTCTACAGACAAGTCCCATCTGCCTATATTCACACTTTATCTCCTGACACCTGTGGAGACACTGCTTCTTGTCCCTAAGACCTGTCACAACAGTGGCTGCTCTGCAGTGGCCCATGGGCCCCTGACGGCCCTCAGACTCAGGGACAGGTGCGACACCATAGTCTTTGGAGTGCTACATTCTGGGGAGCTCCTTGTGCTGGGGGGTAGTTAGGAAAAGGGGTCATAGGAACCCCAGCTGAGATGAGGCAGAGTCCTTAGCCATCATGGAAAAGAGGGCTTGGGATGCTTCTGCTTTAAGTGTCTAGTGTTATCTGTCCCAGGCTATTTTATGAACACACCAGAGAATCAAGGAAGCAGCTGGTCCCAAGACCCTACTTGGTGGCATTCTTATGCCCACTTCAGAAGAACCATTGTGGGATGGGATCAGAGATGGAAGAATGCAGGCCCTGCCCTCAGTAGAAGATCACAGGCCCAGAAGTCCGGGAGGAAGACAGGAATTGACAACAATGTGCTGCAAATTTCCTAGTGGCAAGAGGAGAAACAGAATCCAAGGTAGGAGGGATGACTCCAGGGTCACCCCAGTAATGGCAGAGCAGGGTCACAGAGCAGGGTCTCTAGTTCTCTGCTGCCCACCATGCACTTCCTCTTTACTGCTGCACTGTCACATAGGTCCAAGGTGGACCCTTCTCTCTAGGACAGGTCCACAAACCCCAGGACTCATTCCCCTGGCCACCAGCCTTGTAGGTCTGACCTAGTCTGACCTGGCCACTTAGAAGATGATGCCTTGGCTTGGGCCCAGAGTTGTGTAGCTCTAGCTGAGCCTGAGAGACAAATCTACACTGTGCAGTGGCCTGGACATCAGCATCTCGGAGGGGATGGAGAACTGGCTTTCTGGTGACTCAGGGAGGTGGCTGTTTTCTGGGCTTCCATCAGGCCTTCCCAGGAATTTCTGACACCAGATGACTTAGCGCTGGTGTTAATCTTGATATATCACTTCCTGCCCTCCCTGATTTTTCCAACTTTTTGGGGTATCCTCTAGGAAGTTATAGATATGATGGCTGGCTGAGCAGCTGGCTCCTGCTGTGTTGTAGGTGCCACTGAGTCTGAAATAAGGCTCTCCAGGCAGAATCTTCTTGTCCCCTGGTCACCTAGGCAACTCTGACACTTCCCAGTCGCCATTCTGACCTCTCCTGCTAGAACCTATGTGTAATCATTGTCACTGACCTGGGTAGGAAGCTGAGTCCGTGGGGGGTGGGGAGGGTGAGGCAGCTGTCATTCTCTTAGAGCTACGTACTGACCCCTCCACTGGGACCCGGCGGTCAGGTAAGAGTGGATAAGGCAGGGGGCTGGGGGTGTCCCCAGAGAGGCTGCTGAAGCCCCGTCTCAGCCTGGAGATACTCAAGACTCTAGTCTGGAGCTGGCAAACTGCTTTATTGTTTATCAGAGTCCCATCTTGGGCATGAGCATAGGGATTTAGTGCCTTCTTTAGCGGTGCACAGCACAGAGCTGGTAAGGGGATGGGCTCACCAGAGCGCCAAAGACCCCAAAGTCACTGGGCCGGGGCTGCCCCTCGGGCACCGCGAAGCTGAAGTGCTGCAGGAGGCAGGTGAAGAACAGGAAGAGCTCCATGCGGGCCAGCGGCTCCCCGAGGCACGCGCGGCGGCCTGTGGGCAGGGAGGGGCTGGTCAGCCTGGGCCTGGGCTCCTCCCCTCCATGGTGCCTGGGAAGGGGACAGGGAGCCAGGCCCCCCAGGCACCTGCTGAGAACGGCATGAAGGCCTCGGGCTTCACGAAGCGGCCCTCGGAGTCCAGGAAGTGTCCGGGGTGGAATTGGAAGGGCTTCTCCCACACGGTCTCGTCCTTCAGCACCGATGACAGGTTGGTGATGAGTGTGGTGCCCTGGCAGGAGGTGGCTGGCATGAACGTGGATTAAGGCGGAGGACAGAGAACTCCTGCAGCTAAACACGAGCAGACTCTACCTGGCATACACCTTGGTCCTTTCAGCTGACCCACAGCCATAGAAGCTTCTCTGTACTCTCCCTGCTCTCACAGAAAGGCTGTATCAGAATGCGCCCATAGGCGCCCACACTGCGGCTAGTTCCTGCTTGCTGTGGGTACTCTAGTATCCTGTGGCTTACTGTGGTTCATGGCCACATTATCCTAGAGCACTACGTGGAAAGGTCAGCACTGTGTTTGGAATTGTGCATGCCCAGGATGGTTCTGGCAGCAGCTGTGGGACCAAGGATCCGGGGCTGGGGCGCTGCCTGGCTCACGTGGTACTGGCCATGCCGGGGAAGGTGGGCCCACTCCTACCTTGGGGATGAGGAAGCCCTGCACTTCGACGTCACGGGATGTCATGTGGGGCACACCCATTGGGGCGATGTCCGCAAAGCGCTGCACCTCGTGAATGACGGCATTGGTGAAGGGCATGCGGGCCTGGTCCCCCATCTCTGGGCGCCGCGCCTGTCCTATGATGTCATCGATCTCCTGTTGGACACGGCCTGGACAGACAGACAGCGCCACCGCAGGTCAGTTCCAGGGGGTGGCACCCTGACCCCTCCTCGCTGTGCTAAGGGCTGTGCCCAGGTAAGGAGGGCGTCACTCTTCAAGGAGCCTGGACTAAACCTGTGATTGCAGCCACTAGAGTCCGAGCTCAGCTCAGGACGCTACATCTCACTTTCGCACTACCCAGCCCCAGCCAGGCTCACGCTGCACATCCGGGTGCAGGATCATGAGGAGCAGGGCCCAGGCCAGTGTGGTGGATGTGGTCATTGTCCCTGCTGCAAACAGGTCGGACACCACCAGACGTAGGTTTTCATCATTGAAGCTGCTGTTGGGGTTCCCCTGGGCCTGGGCCAGGCAGAGAATATGGATTCAGGGAGAACGCCCCAAGACGCCTTCCATCCTGTAGCCCTCAACCCCACGCTGGGTCACTAACCTCATCCCTCACGGGACCCCAAGCTCACAGCCCCTCACCCCCTCTCTGGCAGCCCTTCTTACCTTCTCCACTTCAGCCAGGAAGGTGTCAGTCAGGTCGCGCGGTGGCTGGGTAGAATCCCACGTCATCCTGTGCTCAGTGAGCAGCTCATCCAGGAGGTCCATGAAGGCCTTCTGCCCCCGGAAGACCTTCCCTGGCAGCCCTGGGATGTGCAGGAGGACGGGGACTGCGTTCAGCACCTGTGACAGCCACAGAGGGATTCCCAGGTTGTTCCCAGGTTGTTCCCAGCCTCAGAGCTCCTCTGGACCAGCCTTAGGTTCCAGCCTCTCCCCACTGGTGACCTGCTTCTTCCATTGAGTGCTATGGACTGCTGGAAGGAATATGCTACCGTGGGACTCTCATGAGCTTACGTGGCTTCCATATGAATGGGTGGCACCGGCTTTCCCCCTCTCTGAAGCCCTAACTCGGGGCTGCCTCTCCCATGACTGTTGTCTGGGATACGTCCCCGTCCAGGCCTTTCCTCCCGCAGTGGCCTCTCCTTAGTGCTGTTTCCCCACCGTCCCTGCACACACACCCTCCTTAGAGACCCCGCTGAGGACGGCGTCACTGCAGCCTCCCTGCGGCCCATACCTTAGGGATGACGCCAGACTCTTCCTGTATCGCATCCCTCAACAGGTCCAACAGCCGGGCCAGGCGGCGGTCGTCATACTCAAAGCGGCGCGCGTAGATGAGGGAGGCGATCACGTTGCACACTGCTTTGTTCAGGAGGGCGCTGGGACCAAAGGGGCGTCCTGTGAGCCAGGGTGTGAGTCAGGTGGTGCCCAGTCCCCATTACGGTCCTTTGCCCTTCCTTCAGCCCCTTTGCCCGTGAGGTCATCACCTACCAGCCTGGCTGGCGAAGGCAGCACAGAGGCAGGAGGCTTCCTCAGTCACCCACTGCTCCAGTGACTTCTTGCCCAGGCCGAAAGTGCGCAGAGTAGACACGGAGAAGCGCCGCTGCTCACGCCAGGCCGGCCCGTAGTGCGCCAGGATCACCCCTGGGGGCAGATGGGCCTTTGGGCCTGAGCCTCGGCCTCGCTGCGCTCCTCCTCCTCCACACCAGCTTCTGCTACCAGTACTTGCTGGCTGTCCCTGTGCCCACATCTTCGTATTTGCCTGCTTTAGACCCTGAATCTGCAATTCCTACCCCGCCCAGTGCCCCTCCCACTTGCCTTGAGAACGCTGCCCAACGCCCAGGTGGGCATAGATGGGCAGGGGTGGCCGGTCCGCAGTCTCCTCGCTGTGGTTCACCAGTGCCTCACGCACAGCTGCCAGCCCATTGAGCACAACCACAGGCTTCCAGACAAACTGCAGGCTGAACACGTCCCCAAAGCGATGCCGCAGCTGTAGGCAAAGGGTCAGGCGGGTCCACACTGCAGCCGTGACCCTTGGGGGGACCCAGTAGCAAGCCAGAGATCTGGCATTGCAAAGCTGGGACTTCCCAGTCACTATGAGGAAGGAACTCATTGAGGATCAGACTGTCCAGCGATGACCTTGGCAGTGTCATAAAATTGTCATTTGGGTCCTTCAGCCTCCCATTCGACAGATAAAGGAAATTCTAGTCACAGGTGAGGGGCGAGGCTCCAGCCACACAGCAGCATGAGATGTGATGCGCGTCACTGACTCCGCCAGCCTCAATTTTCCGGCTGCAACGGTGCTCAGGACCCTAGCATCATGTTGCTTTGATGTCACAGGAGGGAAGTGGGGCCTATATAATGTCTGTCCTGCCAGCTGGATCCAAAGCCTGCTGTTACATTCTGCTTACCTCCTGGGCTTTGCGTCCCACGTATTTTCCCCTGGAAAGCATGGTGTCCTCAGGCCCTGCGGTGCCTCCCCCAGGAAGCCTTTCTGCCTGTTCCCTCTCTGCCCCGTCCGTGGCTTCACTCACCAGCCACTCTGCGCTTTGGTAAGGGGAGGTCCCTAGCATCTTCACTATCTACCACCCGTGCCCTTACCTTTTGGAAGCACTCCAGCATGTTGTGGTAGTCCAGCTGCAGCAGGTTGCCCAGCCCGGGCAGTGGCACGGGGCCTGGCGGGTAGCGAGCCGCCCAGCGCTGGCGCCGGTGCATCAGGTCCACCAGGAGCAGGAAGACGGCCAGAGTCATGGCCATGGGAATCAGTGCATCCGTAGTCCACGGCTCCATGGCTTCTCCGCTGACTACTGGGCTCCTCTGGGCACACCTGTCACCCTTCACCACTCTGGGCACCTACAAGCAGGTAGCACACTCAACCAGACTGTTGGCACTGGTCAGCCTTGCCATATTTTATAGGATGTGGGACTACTTTTTGTCCTCTGCCAGGAGCCAATCTCCTGCATTGACTATTCAGTCAAAGGGCAGAGGGAGGGGCCAGAATAGAGCAGGTCCAGGGACAGCTACCTACTCTGTCTAGGTACTCACCCCGGGGAATGAGATGGAATCTGTCCGGTCTCCTCCTCACATTCCTGTGCTGGATCAGTCTCCTCACACAAACATGGTCTAGCTAGATCCTGCCCCACCCCTCCCCGTAGGCCTGCGCCCCTGAAGTGCCACAGCGTATCCCTGACAGCTTGTCCTTGCCTCTCCTCCCCTGCCTGCTCCTGAAGGGCCTTTGTCTGCCCTATGTGTCACACATGCTTGCTGCCTTACAGGGGCCCCGGAGATCAGTGACCATGGGAAAGGGAGCACAGGGGAATGAGGTTCCAATAACAGAGTCTCCTTGTAGCTACTGTAATGAAATACCCAAGGTAGGTTACTTTATTAAAAAAAAAGATTTATTGTGGTTTGTGGTTCTGAAGGTTCAAGGACTCATATCTAATGATGATCTCCTTGCAGGCACAGCCCTGTTGCATCCCCTGGCAGGAGACAGGGAGCTTGTGTCTGTTCCCTCTCATAAAGCCACCACGGTCCAATCACATTGCTGTACATAATGGCTTGATCTAAGGTTAATCACTTTCTGAAGGCTCTGCATTTAAATACCACAGACTAAGTTTCCATCCTTTTAATACCTCACAGTGGGGATTATATCCTAACACGTGGGTGACCCTGAGCCATATCCAAAAAAGCACCACTACCTGCCTTCAACACCTATGCATGTGACATATGCAGACATTGGATCACCTAATCATACTACTAGTACATTCCCAGACATCTACCCACATATGTATTACACCCACACACATTCACACACCAGACAGCATTTACATAAACAGTCTCACACTCCAGGCACATGCAATCACTTGCACATACACACATACAAGCACACCCTGCCCCAAGACTTGGCTCGGTGATGCTGAGATTGCAGGATGGGACCTCTCCTGTTAAGAAGCTATTCCCGGACGGCTCAGTCCCCCAGAGCCCACTCCCCACTCAGATAGCTGGGCGGTTCCAATCTGGGTATCAGGAAAAAGAGAGTTGTTCTGAGCTCACTAGTATTGGAGAACTGCTAACTGGTGGAGTCGAGAAGATCCTCCCACAGGCCATTGAACATCCTCTGGCCACTTCCTGAAGGACACTCATCCCACTGCTTTTTGGCCTCTTTAAGGTTTTTAATTATAAGCTGATACTAATGTTGTTGAAGAGCCTTTGTTCACAATGAGCTGCTGCTTGCCGCTTTCTGCCTTGACAACTGGAATATGACATATTTAGATGTGGACCTCCTGCAGTTCCTTGAACTCGCATGCTTAGAACATCTGACTGGTTCAGTCATCAGAGTGTGCGGATGTGGGTAAAGGTTTCTCTCAGCGAAGGACTCACCAAGCATGCCTGCCTGTGCTGTATTCATACTTGGTACATAATGTCTACAACGATCTTGAGAACTTGACTATTTTGTGCACATATATATCATGTCAACTTCACAACCCCTTCCCATTTCTGGCATCCCACACTCTCCCCAGCACCCTGACTCCCACTACCACACCCATTTGGTTCTACAGAATGTGTCAAATCCTCAAAACTCAACCAAATTGCTTAATTTTTTTAGAAAGAAGGTAGAACTGTCAGCTGTCCCATGACATAGCAGTAACACGGGTGACAGCCCCTTGCGCCATCTGCTGCAAAAATGCGCCTTGACTTTTTTTTTTTTGACAATCCAAGAGTTGGGCTCAACAGCAATGCAGCTGTCTTCTCAGGCTGCTGTATCAAAATAACACGGACGGCTGCGTAAACAACAGAAATTAATTTTGTCACGATTCCAGAGGCTAGCGGTCCTAGATCAGCAGGGTCAGCTTTTCTTGTCCTCTAACATAATAAGCAAAATGTGGTGTGCATGCGTGTGCATGTAGAGATCCACTGATTTATCTTGGTGTCTCTTATTAGGACACCAATCCTATTGGATCAGCGACCCTCCCTTATATCCTAGTATTGCCTCCATAAAGGTCTATCTCTAAATACATTCACATTGGGCAGGACAAAAAGTAAAGGGGTATTCTCTTTGCTAACAGCAGCTTCATAACTAAAATATCACACGGTAGCAACTGTGTGTGGGGTCAGTACAAGAAGGAACACCCCTGGGAAGCACAGCTCACGCCTATTTCAATTTTGTCACTCTAGGCCACCCTTGCGTAAGATAAGAAGAGCTGGATAGTGTAATCTTCAAATAGGAAGGGAAGTAAACTGAGTAAATACACATCTGTCACTCAGTGACACAGCACGAGACCGAGCTGTTTTAGAATGATTTGGTGGGTAATTAGCTCTGTTTGGAGGCACAAACACAATTTATTTCAATGTCAAGGAACTTACATGCTTATACCAAATGTGTCATCCCCCACAGTACAATCATGTCCTAAACTTACAAATAAATCTAAGTTACAACATTGCCAAACGTGAAGCGTATTGTATCTTACTAGGCCAGCACCACCACTGGATACAAGTATGAGACACGTATTTGGGCAAAGTGCCAGTAGTGAGTGCAATTTTAAAAGCAGCCCCTGCTTTCTACAGAGAAAACTCATGACGCTGAAAACTGTCACATTCTCTGCAATGCCCCACGGCACTCACATTCAGGACAGCGACACTCTACACACAGGGCATTTCACATCAGTGAACAGGAGGCACCACAGACTTATCTCTCAAACTTTCACCATTTAGGAAATTCTAGTTACTTCATGGTTCAGAAAGCTTACAGAAATACTATCTCATCCAGTGGTCAATGTTGAAAGGCCAGAGTTGGGTTCAGCCTCAGGGCCCAGCCCTGCTGCTGTCCTCTTCAGCCCCACCTGGGCTGCTTGCGCGTCTGAACTCTCTGTGTACATCTGCCCGTTCGCAGACATGGTGGTAAACTCAGTGGATTTCCCCTGCTTCTCCTAACCCAGAAGTCCCCCTCCCACAGCTGCTTGACTAGAACACAGCCACAGCAAAAGAACATTTCACTAGTTTGCTCACAGAAGAGGCTTTGTTTTATGGCCAAAGATCCGGACAGAAAAAACACTGTTTCAGTGAAGTCTGGAGCCAAAGTTTCTCTCCCTTCAAGCCCTGTAGTTCAGGAGAGCTGCGTATGCCTGTTCTGCAGGACTTGGCAACACTGGATAAGTCACTCAGAAGCCCTGGCTTCTTCCTCAGCTGAGACAATCAGGCCTCTACTAATAGCCCCCAGGTGACAGATGAAAACCAGCCAGGTAGGTAGTTTAAAAGCACAAAGGGCCTGCCCTGTGTGGAAATCTTCCCTGTCTCCCCAGTGGCTGAGGCTCTTGTCCTTAACCCCCTTTCTCTCCAAAGTCGTACGGGCTAGCGTTCTCCTCGCATCCCACCGAAGCTTCCCGTGCGCTCTGTTCTACCCACTTCCCTGCCTGGCTTCTGTTTCTGCTTGAAGGAAAAACCCAAATACAGGAGCTAGATCTAGACTTGGTGAAAATTAACATATGCTGATCCATTATGTGTCAAGCACATTTAGTTTGTATGATACCCTCATGATACCTCCTTGTAACAATGCACAGTGCTAAGTCACCTACAGAAGGACCAAGTAGGGGTCATAGCACCCAGAAATCAGGAGCCCCAAAAGGTGGCATCTCTTTCTGGAAAACGATCCAGTATTTCCAAATGCACAACAGCTGCGTCTGGAGAACAAATCCGTGTGGGCGGCCTTCGCGTGTGGAGTAGGTTTGCGCTACTTTTACTTCATTTTTCAGCACTTGGAGTAGATACAGGTCGATATCTACTGAGTGCTGTTCCTGGCCTGCCATAGCTCTGGCAAGGCACTCGCATGGTCAACTAACTTCAAAGTGACATCACCCCAGGTCTAGGCAGTACTGGTCCTAAGTCCCCACCATGATCACCAGAGCACTGCCTGATAACTTACAGAGCAGGAGAAAGGGTGACCAATGCAAAGGGTCCCACAGGCTCAGGGGACAAGATCTGTCTTCCTGAGTGGCTTGCCCTCCAAAGAGAGAGCGAGAGAGACAGAGAGAGACAGAGAGAGGGAGGAAACCCTGTTAGGATTCCTGACTGGGCGTTCCTTTCTCATGTAGAACGATTTTGGTGCGTATATAAGTACATATTGCCCCTGGCCTCCACAGAGAAGATACTGTAGTGAAGCCTCCACTGTCTTTTGTGGAGACCACACCTGAGAGAATACTGACTGGGAAGGGTCAGCATTCATGACAAAAGCATCACATTATCCAAGAATTAGGGACATTTCCATTTCTTGCAATCTATTTCAAGTACACGCACAGGGAGCACAAGAAGACTCCTGCCACCACCGCTGGTGTGGTCTCCTCTCTCCTCCCTCCTAAGGGCCGACGTCCTCTGCAGAGCTCTCTGGCTCTCAAGCCCATTCTATACATTCAGGACAGAGCAACATAAAACGCCATTACTTCAGGCCGGGGTGTAGTTGAGCAGCAGAGCACTTGCCCAGCATGTGTGAGGCCTTGGGTTCACTCTCCAATCACACAAAAAGCCATAATTTCCTATCTGCAGCCTCTACTAGGAGGGTCTGTCTCCTGGCCCTTTCAGACAAACGAAGAGGGTGTTTTGCACTACTGAAGAAAACACTTGAGCCCAGGGCTCAGGAACAACCTCTAATTAATCAGCAACAGGACCGGCCAACCCTGCTAGGCAGCTATTCTGGAGTGCAGCAAGTGCCTACCAAACCAGCAGGTTTCAACTGGGCAATGTTATGATGTACAGACCTGACCCAGAGATCGCAAGAGACTTTGAAATACCTGGGTATCGTTCAAAATCTATAAGAATTCTAAGACTAGTAGATTATATGCATACTTTACTCGTGGCCACAACTGACTTGGAAATGCACAACAAAAAAAGGGAGAGATGGACAGAACTGTGACAAAGAGCCAGAAACTGATAATTATACATTCTAGCTGGGGGGTCTGTGGGGCCTTCGCTGCAAAATTTCTTGTATTGCACCTTTACTATAAAATTTGTTTCAATATTCCTTCAATGTGGTAGGGGGGTTAGGGGGCGGGAAGTTTTTCTCTTGGATGGCCAGGGAGGGACAGTATCGTCTCTGTGGCGGCCAGGGAAGCAGAGCTGTCACGTTTCTCTCCCCCAGCTCCCAGATGGGCCCCAAGACAAGAAGCAAGTTTGGTATTGGCCAGCCCCTGCCCGCCCACACCAGGCCCGGGGCAGCCAGCACTGGCGGAGATGCTGCCCACGCTCCTGTCCCTGCCTCCATTTCTTCCCTCGGGGACACAGGGAAGCGGGAGAGAGAATCATCTGTGGAGCTCGTCAAATACAGCTTCCCGGGCCTCACCCCGGAACCTGGGTCTCTGGGTGGGCACCCCGGGAAGCTGCCCTTTAATTCGGGTCCCAGGGAATTCTGGCGACCCTGGGCTCCCACGGGGCAAAGCCTCAGCCGTTCGTCCCATCCTCCCGGACACCTGCTGAGGTCCCTGGGGTCCCGCCCCTACCAAACTCCGGGGTCGGGCCCGAGGCGGGTCTCCACCTCCCGAGCCGGCAGCGGGGCGCCCGGAACCCTGACCCCGCCAGACGCCTTCTCGCCGGGCAGAGGGTCCCCCGGGGCCGCCGGGGTCACGGCAGGGCTCAGGGCGCCGCAGAGAGGGGACCTTCCTCGGCCCCGAGGCAACAGCACCGCCCCTCCCCACCCTGTCCCAGGCGGGGAGGAGCGCCAGCCACCCCTGTCGCGAGGATTATGAAACCCGCGGGCTGCCGCCCGGCCTCACAGCACCCTGAGGATGCCAGGGACCACTCCACCCCTGGGTCGTCCATTACCTTCGGAAGCCAGGCGGCCGGGGCTCGGAAGACGGAGCGTGCTCATCAAACGGCCACTCAGCGTGGGGAGACGCAGCCGCCAGCCCAGCGCCTTCGGGAGGTTTTAGCTAATTGACGCGCCCAGAGGCCCCTGGGACTTGTAGTCCACCAGCGTGCGCAGAGGCCCCTGGGACTTGTAGTCCACCAGCGTGCGCAGAGGCCTCTGGGAATTGTATTCCGTTGGTCCTCCTAGAGCCTTCTGGGTTGATAGCGGCCCGGGCGCAGTCCTAGGCGCTCGGCTCACCAAGGGCACGGCACGGTTCCCCGGCACCGCATAAACGGCGCGGGGTGGCGCACGCCTGTGATCCCAGCACTCGGGAGGCTGAGACAGGAGGATTGCGGTGAGTCCAAGGCCAGCCTGGGCTCCACAGTGAGTTCAGGACCAGCCTGGGCTGCAGAGCGAGACCCTGACTCAAAAACAACAACAAAAAAGACAACTGCCCAAGAAAAACCCTGAACACCGAGGATTAGCTGCGCTCCCCGGGTGAGCAGCCCTGCTACACATGTCCCTCCTTGTTGCCGGGAAAGCCGGCCGTCGTCTCGTGGACCAGTGGTTCCCAACCTCTCTGACAGCCGGGACGGCGGCGTATCTCGTTCTCCCGAGGCGGGGAGCGCCTGCTGTGAGATGGCAGCTGCGCCTCCTGTCAGTCAGCAGCCGCCTCGGGGGCTGACAGCGACGCGAGGACAGGAGGCGGGGCTCCCCTCGCTGCCCACCGCCTGGTCGCTGCTCAGGTGTCCCAGCCCCAGGTCCTTCCTAGGACACAGACAGGTATCGGCCCTCGGGCTGGGGTCGGGGACCCTGTCTGGACAGTTCTCCCGGACAGCACAGCTGACGGCTTGTGCCAGCCTCCTGGACCCCGCGCCATCCCCTGCGGCTGCCTGATACTCACCGGCACTCTTTTCACAGCCACAAGTCACAGCACTCAGTAGAGCAGCTTTATTGAGACAATCCGGGAACCTGAGGGGTCTTGGTGACCACCAGCACCGCCTGTCCACCCACCAGGGTCTGCACCCCTCCCGGCGGAAGCCCCCTCCACACTGGGCCTCTGCGTGAGACACGTGGAGCCCAGAAGGCTGCCACCCACACAGAACCAGCGACGGGTCTCTGTGTGTGACAAGGACCACCCCTGCTGAGCATCCGTAAACCCCGTTCTCTTGTGGACTCCAGGGGTCGGGCGGCGATCAGTCCGGCCATCAGACGTGGGCGAGTGAGGCGTCAGAGAAATGCGAGCTAAAACAACACTGAGATCCCGCCTCCCTCAGGAGCTCGGAAAGCAGTGACTGCCGGTGAGGCCGTGGGCTGGAGACCACTTCCCCACGTTGGTGGACGCGCCACCTGGTCTAAACATGGAAGGCAGTTGAGAGATACTTGAGAAGCAGAGAACAGAAATCCCGTGTGACCCTGCTATACTGCTACTGGGCATTTTCCTAAAAGAACTAAAGTCACCACGTCATAAGGGTACACGCATATCTGTGTTCACAGCACCGCAGTTACTAATAACTAATTCCTGGGAGAGACCTACACACCCACCACCAAAAGAATGGATGAAGAAAATGTATTTCTACGTGGAATATTACGCAGCCATAAAGAAACACAGATATGAAGGATTTGAAAGAAAATGGGGCCAGGTTGAGTCAATAATGCTCAGAGAAATGGACCCGAACCAAAAGACGAAGCATTGATGGGTGTCTCTCGTGTGATTGCCATAAATAAATGCGTAAACAACCTTAACACAAGAGAGAGGGCAGGAAGGGCACCCAGACTCTGCTAGGGAAGGGAAGTGTCACTGAGGGTGGCGGGAGGACCGGAGGGAAAGGCTAAGAGGAAGGGAGGGGTGGACAAAAGTGGCACAGACCGACACGAGTCCCCAAGCTGTGTGCCGTCGAGTGTTATTGAGTCTGTGGTTCATGCAAGTTAAAATTAAAAAAAAAAAAGAGCCAGTGAAAAGGTTTTGACTCAGACACCAGTTGGGAGCCCACAGGTGAGTTTACTGGGTATCAGTCACTAACTAGGGGGCAAGTTGCAGCTTTACCCTCCTCTAGCGGGACACAGCACAGAGCTGGTAGGGGGATGGAGAATTGAGTAAGAAAACTACACCGCGGTCACTGGGCCGGGGCTGCCCCTCGGGCACCGCGAAGCCGAAGCGCTGCAGGAGGCAGGTGAAGAACAGGAAGAGCTCCATGCGGGCCAGCGGCTCCCCGAGGCACGCGCGGTGGCCTGTGGGTGGGGACTGGTCAGCCTGGGGCCTGGGCTCCTCCCCTCCAAGGTGCCTGGGAAGGGGACAGGGAGCCAGGCCCCCAGGCACCTGCTGAGAACGGCATGAAGGCCTCGGGCTTCACGAAGCGGCCCTCGGAGTCCAGGAAGTGTCCGGGGTGGAAGTGGAAGGGCTTCTCCCACACGGTCTCATCCTTCAGCACCGATGACAGGTTGACAGTCAGCGCTGTCCCCTGGAGGACACGGCCAGCATGAATGTGGATCAGGAAGGGGAACACAAGTACTCCTGTCATGAACCACTCACGGGCACACTGCGAGGCACACGCCCGAGCCCTCTCCTGTCACCCTCAGCCACACCACCCCTGCTCCACGGCAGGGTGCAGTCATCAGGCTCCCGTGGGTCTGCACCCTGCCACCTGCCTCTCCGTCAGTGGATCTCTCAAGGGGAACCCCGAGAGCATCTCAAGCTGAGACTTGTTTAACTTGTCGTCCCAGTACCCAAAAGGATCTGAGGGGGAAGGTCAGCCCTCTGTGTTTAACATGGCACATAGACCCAGGTCGCGCCTGGCAGCATACACAAAATTCAGAACGGGGTGCCCTGGGTGATTCCTGCCCCCACTTCACCCTCTAGTGCTCATGATGGGAAAGCCGAGGCCAGGCCCACCTTGGGGATGAGGAAGCCCTGGACTTCAATGTCACGGGATGTCATGTGAGGCAGATTCACTGGAATGATGTCCGCAAAGCGCTGCACCTCGTGAATGACGGCGTTGGTGAAGGGCATGCGGGCCTGGTCCCCCATCTCTGGGCGCCGCGCCTGTCCTATGATGTCATCGATCTCCTGTTGGACACGGCCTGGACAGACAGACAGCGCCACCGCAGGTCAGTTCCAGGGGGTGGCACCCTAACCGTTTCCTCGCTCTGTGCTAAGGGCTGTGCCCAGGTAAGGAGGGCGTCACTCTTCCAGGAGCCTGGACTAAGCCTGTGATTGCAGCCACTAGAGTCCCAGCTCAGCTCAGGACGCTACATCTCACTTTCGCACTACCCAGCCCCAGCCAGGCTCACGCTGCACATCCGGGTGCAGGATCATGAGGAGCAGGGCCCAGGCCAGCGTGGTGGACGTGGTCACCATGCCCGCGGTGAACAGGTCAGACACCACCAGGCGCAGGTTCTCGTCATTGAAGCTGCTGCCGGGGTTCCCCTTGGCCTAGGTCAGGATTCAGCGGGAGGAAGCCCAAAAGTGACTCCCATTCTGGCCCCAGCATCCCAGGTGCTGGCCTACTGGGCCACACACAGGCCCTAGCTTGCCATCACCTCCCAGGACCCTCAGCTCACAGCCCCTAAGCCCTTCTTTGAGTGCACCTCTCACCTTCTCCACCTCAGCCAGGAAGGCATCAGTCAGGTCGCGAGGTGGCTGGGCCGGGTCCCAGGTCATCCTGTGCTCAGTCACGAGCTCATCCAGCAGAGCCAAGAAGGCCTTCTGTATGGGGAAGATCTTGGCGGCCACCCCCGGGACGCGCAAGAGCACAGGGAAGGAGTTCACTATCTGTGACGGCACAAAAAAGCCTAAGTGTAATCAGCACTCACCTGAACCGGACCCAAGTCACCCCTCATCTCAGGTAGACCCAGGGCCTGCTGGTCCCGCTAGTGCCAGCTCCATGCTGCCTCCCAGTCCTGCCAGCAGGAATGTCTCACCATGGAAATCTCATGAGCTTTTGTGGCTTCCAACATGGACCAGAGGCACAGGCTCTTACCCTTTCTGGAGCCCTGACCTGGGCCACCTGTCCCACGACTGTTGTGCTAGATCTGCCCACCTCTAGGCCCTGTCTGCACGGACCCACTTGACGTCTAACCTGAACTGTCATATCAAAGCCCTCCTTCAGAGAGTCCTCCTGCAGGGCCAACATCCTGGACAAGAGCGGGTCATCGTACTCGAAGCGGCGTGCGTAGATGAGGGAGGCGATCACGTTGCACACCGCCTTGTTCAGGAGATCGCTGGGGCGAAAGGGGCGTCCTGGGGCGGGGACACGGGTCAGAAGATCCTCCTGGTCTCTCGTGTCCTGGCCACACTGTTCTTTGTGACCTCCGCCCATCACCTACCAGCCTGGTCAGCGAAGGCAGCACAGAGGCAGGAGGCCTCTTCAGTCACCCACTGCTCCAGCGACTTCTTGCCCAGGCCAAAGCTGCGCAGGGTGGACACGGAGAAGCGCCGCTGCTCACGCCAGGCATGGCCATATGCCGCCATGATCACTCCTGGTTATGGACGGGCATGTGGGAACTATGAAGTATATATGCCTGGTTTTTCATGCCAACCTTCCATTCCTGTCTCTCCACAAGTGAAGCCCCAATCCTGACACACCACAACCCCAGCCTCCCACCACGCTGCACAGGGTCTACTTCCTGGTTTCGCTGATACAATCTAGTGATTTCTTTGTGTTTCCTGAGCCTATCACGGTCCCCATGAGACCCTGTCCTTCCTTGGGTCACTGCTTTCCAGGTCCCATCCAGATGCCATCTTTGCCCCACCGCCCTTTGCCTTGAGATTGTGGTCCGAAGCCCAGTAGCTTGTTGATGGGCACCGGAGGCCGGTCGGCAGTGTCCTCGCTGTGGTTCACGAGCACCTCGCGCACAGCTGCCAGTCCGTTGACCACGACCACTGGATTCCAGGCCAGATCTATGGTATACACATCCCCAAAGCGGCACCGAAGCTGTGGGCAGAGGGCTGGGTGTGGGTCTAGGCAAGGTCTCCTTCAGACTGTTAGAACCCGTCTCATTGCGGCACCAGATCTAACCACACAAGCTTTGGGGACCCGAGTGGAGTAGTACATGGGTTAGGCCTCATATCTTGGCTGTTTTTCTTCGTGGTACTGTGGGTGGAACTCACCACATTGCCTATGCAAGGCCAACCCTCTCACCCAGCCAGAGAGGTGTCAAGACGCCGGGGTCACATCCTCTTAAGGTGGAGGAATCACTACAGCTCTCGATCTCTCCAACCCGCTGTGACCTTGCCGGAGTCACAGTGTTGGAAGTCGGGCCCGTTAGACACCCACTGTGCAGATGAGAAACCTCAGTTCACAGAGGGGGGCAGCGAGGACCACGACTCCCAGCAGCAAGAGCTGTGATGCAGGTCACTGCCCTCCCTTGACCCCGATTTCCTGACTGAAATGGTACTTAGTTCTCTGGCCTCGCTTTCCCAATCAAGAGTCATTTCCCCCTGGTGTCACCAGGAGGGACAGTTGGCCTACATAGCTTTCATTCTGTCCAACCGAGTTCCAAACCTGCTACCACATCCTGTTCTACTCGCTGGCCTTTGTCCTCCTACAACTTTCCAATAAGAAAGTCCAATGTGTCCTCAGGCCCACCCGCGTCCTGCCACGGAAGCTATCAATCGGTTTCCCCCTGGGGCCTAACCCCCTGTTCACCCTGTGGCTTTAACCACTAGCCACTGCCTGCCACTGAGGGGAGGGTCACCAGGACTTCTGTCTCCCTCCTCCAGTACCTCTCTCACCTTGTATAAGCTGTATGGGATGTTACGTAAGTCCAGCTGCAGGAGATTGCCCAGCCAGGGCAGTGGCACGGGGCCTGGCGGGTAGCGAGCTGCCCAACGCCGGCGCCGGTGCATCAGGTCCACCAGGAGCAGGAAGACGGCCACGGCTATGGCCAGAGTCGTCAGTGCATCCCCGGTCAGCAGCCCCATGGCTGCCTCGCCACCCACTGGGCTTCTCTGCAGACACGCAATGGGTCTGCTGACACCAGGCACCTAGGAGCAGGCAGCATGTTAAACCACACCCTGGGCACTGGACCAGCCTGGCCGCTCCCTTACAAAGGACCTGAGCCTGCCCCCTGCCAGGAGCCGACATGCTCTGTGGACTGTGCAGTCAGAGGGTACAGGGAGGGGCCAGGGCATGGCAGGTGCAGGGACTCTAGGTGTTTACACAGGCAGGGGAGGTGGAGGTGATCTCATGAGAACTGTCCCTGTCTTCCCCTGGTCCTTCCCCGCTGGATCAGCCTCCTCACAGAAACATGGTCCGACTTGCCCCAGTCCCCACCTCTCCCTCCAGGCCCACACCCCCAAATGCGGCACGGCCTGTTCCCCAGAACCCTTGCTCCTCCTCATCTTTCCTGCCAGCTTCCAAGGGACTGTCCCACCTCCATCTGTTACACTTGCCAGGGCCCCGCGGGAGGCCCTGGGGATCCCCGTGACTATGGGGAAGGGAGCACAACAGGGGAATGAGGATCCCATACACAGTCTCCTTGTAGCTGCCCTAAGGAAACACCCAAGGCGGGCTTGGGTTTGTGGTTCTGGGTGTCCCAGGGCTCGGGTTTAGTGGCGGTCTTCTTCCTGGCAGTGTCTTCATGCACCCCAAGGCAAGAGACAGGGCGTCCGTGTCTGGTCTCTCCCTCTTCTTACAAAGAGAGCCGCCAAGGAAATTGGGTCCCCAGGATTCGTCCCACCAAGCTCAGCCACCCGGGCACTCAGATGCTGCTGCTGCCACAGTCCAAGGCGGGGCTGGTTCCTACATGCCCCAGTGACATAACTTGGTGTCATCCACACAATGCTGATTTTTACCAGTACAGCGAATGCAAGAGGTGTAGGCCAGGTTTCACAGGAAGCCCACGAGAAGGCAGTTGAGAAGCTCTGGCGATGTGAGTGATGGGGCAGCGAAGACCCCAGGAAACGGGAGGTGCCAGGATTATGGAAACACCGCTGAGGAAAGCTGTAGGACAGGGGAGGAGGCCATGTGACCACGACACCATCAGGGCAGCGGCGGTGAGGCCACCCAAGCCCCGGGGAGCTCTCACCTCCCACCATGTGCCTGGACGCAGGATACGAAGCTACAGAACAGAATCTGCCCTGCTGGTCTTCGGCATTGCTTTGTTCTGACTCTCTCCCTCCCCCCACTCCTCCCTTTTTGAATGAAAATGTTTATTTTGTGCCACTGTGCTGTGGGATTATGAAGCTTGTTTTTGATTTTCACAGTGGCTCACAGCTGGGAGTTCGGCTTGAGTCTCAGAGGAGCCTTGGACTTGGACTACTTAGCAAATGCTAAATGCTGGGACTCTCAAGACCGTGGGGAAGAGATTGCTGTATTCTGATGGTATGCAGGCTGGTGTATGATGTTAGGCAGAATTCTGACCTTGTTTATTTGGAGATTGAGTGTGGTTAAGGAAGGCTGGAGGAATGGCACAGCGGTGAAAGCTCTTGCCTAGCAGGTGCACAGCCTTGCATTCGATTCCCCAGCACCACATAGAAGCCGGGGGTAGTGGCGCATGCCTGCGATCCCAGTACTCCAGAGGCTGAGGCAGGATGATTTCTTTGAGTCCAAGGCCTGCCTGGGCTATATCACGAGTTCAGGACCAGTCCAGGCTACAGAGTGAGATTCTGTCCCCCCCCCCCCAAAAAAAATAAGTATTAAGGAAGTGTGTTTGGGTGTCAAGTTGACAGGAATAAGGTGTGACCAGTATTAAGCTTCATTGTGTCAACTCAAGGGACTTGGGAACTTCCCTGGAGACGAAAGCACACTTCTGCCCACTTCCGAGTGTGTCTGGATGGGTCGTGGAGGCGTGGCCCTGGGGCCTGTACCTTGGCCACTGTTCCTTCCTCTCTGGCACTGTTCCCGGCTCTGCTTTCTGGCCACTATGAACTAAAAATCTTTGTTCTCCCGTGCCCTTCCAACATGATTTTTCTGCCTTGGAGCCAAATGACAACGGGATGACTATCCTGACACCTTGAGCCAAGTTCAACCTCTCTTCCGTTAAGCTGTGGTTACTGGGTCCCAGTAACAAGAAAGCTGACGGGTACACCGGGCGCGCGTCCCGGTTTGGGTCTGGTTTGTGCCCAAAGGCCCGTGCATGTGGCTGCTGTGAAGTAACTATGGATCCAGGTGCTGTTAAGCGGGTCCTGGTCGGAAGGGGCGGGGCACCGTGGCGGCTTGACCCAGAAGGGGACAAGATCTGCGTCTCCCTGGGCACCCCGCCTCCCGGGGGCAGAGAGTGCCCGCCAAGGCTCGTGACTGGGCGGTCCTTGGGCAGCACCGGATTGTGATGGCGTCTCCACGACTTCCTAAAGGGACCACATCTGGGAGAACAAAGACTGGGCAGAGCTGGTGACAGCAGCCGTGTGCGTCCTAGACTCGGGCTTATTTCCATGTTTTGCCATCTCTTCCCAAGTACCCTCAGGGGGCACAGGGCACCTCCTCCCACCACTGTTGGCTTCCTTCTTCTCTTTCCTCCCTGTTAAGTGCCTAAGTCTCCTGCAGAGCCCTCGGGAGCTGTCCTCCATGTTCAGGAGACAGCAGGTAACATGCTGCCCTGCCCGCGTCCTCTGTGGGTGAAAACGCGCCCTGCACTGCGCACAGTGTTGCTGGGAGGGGAGATGAAGTTTCGTAGGGCCACTTTCCTCTGCATCACCCACCAACCCGGCAGATTTAAAAGGGGGGCGCTCAAGGGGCGCAGACCTGACACAGCACGCAGGATGAGGACTCACTTCGGCCGCTATCCATGTGATCTGCTGAGGCAACTGGCCTTTGGGACACGGCACCTGGAGTCTTAGCCACACAATTCCTGTTTCTGCTCCCACCGTGATGGTAGAGCTTTGCTCAGGCGTTTTTAAATTCTTCTAAGAGCACACGTAAAGCTGTGCCAAGGTTTCCGACACCCACCTTTCAGGGCTGAGAAGTACTCAGGCTCTTAAAGACCTAGGGCTTCTGCTGCTTTGAAAAATTAATCTGCAAGAATAAGTCTCTCAGAGGCGCCCCAGGCAGGAAGCAAGGTGCCCTGGCACCAGGCGCTGCGGCCGCACCAAGCCCCCAACACACACCAACCCGGCACAAGCGCCGCCCGGCCCGTCCCCCGCTCGGTCCGGGGCGGGCCGGAGACCTAGCCTGGAGCTCGCCGAGCGCGGCTTCCCACGTCGGGATTTTGAAATCAGGACCTCGGGGAGGGGCGCCCTAGGAATTTGCCCTTTAAGCAGGGCCCGCGGGGCTCGGGCGCCCCCGCAGGTAGCAGGTACGGGGATGAGGGGCGGGGGGAGGAGGGCGGCGGGGTGCCAAGGACCACGCGTCCCCTGGGAGCCCATTACCTTGCACCGCCGGGCGGCGGGGCCGTGGGGCGCTGGGCGGAAGGGTCCCAGCCCGCGGGGTCTTCCGGACACTGCAGCCAGCCGGGACCCTCAGGAGCTTTTAGTTTCGGTGCGCCCGGAGGCCCCTGGGACTGGTAGTCCGCCGTGTGCGCAGGGGCCTCTGGTTTCCTAGCGGCCCTGGGCGCAACAAACCTAGGGACTTGGAGTCGGCCCATGTCTGGGGTCTCAGGACCCTGCCGGCTGCCCATTCCCTAGAGGCCACTGGGGCTGACTGGGGCCAGGGCGCCGGCAGTGGCACTGGTCCCTCCAGGAGCGGGTACAGGAACTACCAGAGTTCAAGCCCATCTGGGTAATTCAGCGGTTTAGTAACCCTGTCTCACAATCCAAATGGTCTAGGGAAGTTGTTCAGTGCAAAGGCCCTGGGTCAGTCTCTAGTACCCTGGTACACCCACCCCCCCCCCAAAAAAAAGGTGAATAATAGATTTATCACATACAAGGAAATCTCCATGAGCTTCCCTGGCATTTCCAGCTACTTTCTCATCTGAGATCACGACAACCAAAATAATGGGATGGCATATTTAAGTCCTGAAAGATAACCAAAAGGGCTGTTAACTAAACTTTTTTCATTTGGTAAAATTTCCCGTCACGAATGAAGGAAACATTAAGACATTTGCGTACAGACAAAGGCCGAGTTCATTACCAGCGAACGCACCTTACAAGTGATGGTGAAGGAATCTCTCCTGACTGAAAGGAAATTACACCGGACAGTTACTCAAAACCACAGAGAAATACACAACTCTGGACAAGGTGACAACATCAGCATTCTTGAACTATTGGTATAATTTCTCATCTTCCCGTGTATGATTCAAAACACCAATGAGTAAAACAGTAATTATAACCCATGTTATGAGCACAGAATGTATGAATGTGTAGTCTGGGACAATAGCAATGTGATGTGGGAGGGACAGAGATGGTTGGGCACAGTGTTTATGGAGCACAGATAATGAGCTCCTATTGTCCAAACCAGATTCTCGTGTAAGATGTTGATTTCAATTCCCCAGTGGGACCAGTACGAAAATTTAAAGAAAGTAGAAAAAGAAAGAAAAAGAAAATCAAAGTGGAACAATACAAATATTAGCAAATTGCAAAAAGGGAATCACGGGAGAATCCAGGAGAAAGTGTAAGACACGCCGAAAACAAAGAGCGAAATGGCAGGAGAACGATAGCGCGGTTTGTCGTTCAATTGTACCTGGGTAAAGCTTTTATTGAAAGCAGGAATTGGTAGATTGGTTAAGAAAACAAGATCCACCTACCTGCTGACTAAGAGACACAGTTCAGGTGAAGAGAAACAGGTTGAAATTGAAGCGATGGGATGAGACTTCCTTAAACTGTGAGCTCAAATAACCCCTTCCTTTCTTAAGGCATGGATGTCGGGTATTGTGCCTCCATCACAAAAAGTCCCTGAGAGAAACTGTCACCAGGAACGTGGGGTCATTGCTGTGACTTTCCCCAATGCTCTGGTTTAGAAACCTCTGCAACTGGTTTACAGGAGCAGTTTTGAAATGTTTGAAGATGCTGGCTAGAGGAGACTTAGAATGCTATAAACTGAGCTTGATCAAAGATTCTGGTTGGAGCACAGAAGACCCGAATGCCAACAGAAATGTGGGTTGTAAAGGCAAAGCTCAAAAGGTTTCAGACCAGAAGAAGGACTCTCTGGCAGCTGGTCTAGAAACCATGCGTGCTATGCTCTCGCAAAAAGTGTGTTGGCGGGGCTGGAGGAACGGCTCAGCGGTTAGAGCGCTTGCCAGCAAGCATTAACTACCCAAGTTCAAATGCCCAGCACCACATAAGCTGGGCATGGTGGCGCACGCCTGTAGTCCCAGTACCTGGGAGGCTGAGGCAGGAGGATTGTCGTGAGCCCAAGACCAACCTGGGCTCCAGACTGAGTTCAGGGCCAGTCTGAGCTACAGAGCGAGATATTGTCAAAAAAATTAAAAAACCAAGAAGAAGAAGAAGAAGGAGGAAAGGCAAAATGTGTATCAAAATCAGTACAATTAGAAATGAAAAAGGGGGAATCCAGAGATTATAAGAACCTATCCTGAAAACTTATATTCCAATAAATTTGAGAAAAGAAATGGATGAATTCCTAGATACATATGAGGTATCAAAATTGAACCAAGAAGATATAAAAATCCTGAGTGGATCAGTAACCAGTAAAGAAAGGGAGGCAGTTTTATAATTTTTTTCAAGTCATAAAACAACAGGTCTTTATTTAGAAAAAAAAGGAAAGAAAAGTAAAAGTTCCCACTGTCTGGGAGCGGGTCCCAACTGGGTTGCTGTTTTAGCTGGGTACAGTGGTGCACACCTGTAATCCCAGTACTAGGGAAGTTGAGGCAAGAGGATTGCTGTGAGCTCAAGGCTAGAGAACCTGTCTCAAAAACAAAATAAGAAATTCAGGCCATAATGAAGTTCCCACCAAAAAAGAAAAGCCCAGGAAAATTTCACTGAAGAATTGTATCAGGACTTCAGGGAAGAGCAAACATTTTCACATTTTTCCATGCAAATGAAAGAGAAGGAATATTAGCCACTCCTTCCTGGAAGCATTATCCTAATACCAAAACCTGACAAAAACTTAACAGCAAGAAAAAAAAAAAACTCCAGGTGCATTTTTACACTGAATATAAGTGCAACAATTCTCAACAAGATACTCGCAAACAGAATGCAACAAATTATTAAAAAGATCACACACCATGACCAATTTGTCACCATGCCATGGATACAAGGATGGATTAATATATCTATATCAATTAATGTAGTACACCATATAAACAAAAGCAAGGGAAAAAGCACTTCATCCTGTCAATAGATGCAAAAAAAGCCTTTCACAAAATCCAACACTCATTCATAACAAATATCCTGATAAAAATAGGGATGTTTGTATACAAAGTCCTTACCTCGAGCTGATAAAAGTCATTTATGACAACTGTATCAACCAACATTATATTAAATGGGGAAAAATGGAAAGCATTGCTCTTAAAATTGGGAACAACATTGACCATTCTCCAAACTCCTGTCCAATATAGTACACAAAACCTTATCCAGACCAGTCAGGTAAGGGAATGAAATAAAAGAGATATGTACAGAAAGGGTAGAAATTAAGCTATCGTTGCTTGCAAATGACATGATCCTTTCCATAGAAGACCCAAAACTTCACCAGAAGATTTGTAACTAATAAATGATTCAGGAAGTTGTAGGATACAACATCACTGCAAAAAAAACCAATAGCTTTCCTGTATAGCAACAATGAATTCATAGAGAAAGAAATAAGAGAAAACACGCCATTTATAGTAGCCTCAAAAATTAAATACTCAGGGATCAACCTAACCAAGGAAGTAAAGGGCCTTCACAATGAAAACTACAGTACTCTGAAAAAGGAACTTGAAGAAGATATTAGAAAATGGAAAGATATTCTGTGTTCCTGGATAGGAAGAACCCATACTGTGAAAATGGCCACACCACCAAAACCAACAAATAAGTTCAATGCAATTCCAATCAAAATGCCAAAGTTGTTCTTCCTATAATTAGAAAGACAGCCCTAAAGTGGACACGAAACTAGAAGACACTGAGAAGAGCTACAGCAATCGTAAGCAGCAGGACAAGAGCAGGGGGCGCCACGCTCCAGGACTGGGGCTTCTATTACACAGCAACTGTGATTTAAAAAAAAAAAGAAAAAAACACATAATCCTGGGAAAAATACACAGATGGACCAGTGGAATAGAACTGAAGCTTCAGAGACAACCCGCAGCCATTTGATTTTTCACAAAAGGACCCAAAACACACGTTGGAGAAAAAATGAGCTCTTTAACAGATGGTGTTAGAGAGACTGGTTATCCACATGCAGAAGAATCTAGATCCACACCTTCCACCCTGTGCTAAAATCAAGTCTAAATGTATCAAAGACCTAAAAACAGAAACACTGAGCCTGCTGGAGGATAAAATAGGCAAAACCCTTGAAGATTATTGTGGGGTGATATCTAAGATGGCGCCCGCCGGAAGTCCCGGGGCGGCCACCTTGGATGTTTACCAAGGAAGATGATTGGGCCAAGCCATTTCCGCCCTGGTGGACCACGCGTGATCCCAATACTATGGCTGCGAGTGCCCGGCGCCTGCCTGCATGGTCATCCGCTGATTGGCTAGACGCCCGCTTACGTGGACACCACGTCCAATCTCCCGGGTAGGCACTGACAGTCACTGACACGCAAGTTGTGCCCAGACGTAGTCTCTGCCTACACCCCCCCCCCCTTTGCCAGGGGATGGCCCCCATGCCTAGGTGCTCCCAGATACACACTAGCAGGTGGCCTGGTCACTCTCACCAAAGTTCACCAGTGCCTCACAGAAGGCCACCATCCACTGAGCGGGACGTGGGCTGCAGGTGGCACACAATGTCAGGCAAAGGGCGTCTGTGAAGCTGGGTCCCCAGCAGACTGCGGGACTCAATCGTATCTCCTATGTCTTGGGAGGGACACGGGTCCAATAGGGCAAGGATAAGATCTGGTCCCTGATGCCAGGGGCAGGTGTGCTTGCGTGTCATATCCTTTGTGACTAAGGAAGTTAGTCACCCGTGCTCACACCACCCAGCTATGAACATATCCGAGCCAGGAAGTTGTTAGGAAGGCTCCCTAGCCACCCATTTTACAGATAAGGAAATTCAGGCCCGTGAGTTAAGGAGTGAGGCCCAAGCCACACAACTAAAAAAATCAAAGTGGGTCACTGCCCCTCTCTTAACGGTGACTTCCTGATTGAAACACTGCTCAGGGTCCTGGCCAGTCTTCCCCATCCCCAAGACCCACCTCTCTGATTGCACCCGAAGGCTTTTGCCCTGAATGCCTAGATGGCCTGTCCCAGGTCCTGGCTCTGACCCACCACACCTTTCCTTCAGAAAGTCCAAAGCGCCCTCAGGGCTTGCAGCGTCCTCCCGCTAGGACACCTATAACCCTATTCTTCTCGGGGAACCAGCTCCATGTGCACCTGTGGCTTCACCTGCCACCCACTGTCTGTTGCTGGGGGTCACCACGACCTCTGCCTCCCTCCACCCCCACCTCCCTCACCTGGCAGCAGGAGTATAGCACATTCTTGTTGTCCAGTGGCGGCAGGCTGACCAGCCTGGGCAGTGGCCCCCTGACCTGGTGGGTAGCAAGTATCCCAGCACTACACCTATCTCAGCTCACTGTGAACCACAGGCCTGCCATCGCCAGCTTCGCCGAGGACTTGGACGTACAGTCCGTGGCCATGCTTGAACTCATAAGCCTCTCAAGAAGCACTGATCCCTCTGGACACAGAAAAAAATAGGGACACACACGACCTACAAGTATTTGCTGACAGCACTCTAGCAGAACAGAGAGGGCCTGCAGACGAAGTAGAAGCAGTCGAGCTGAGGTTCAGGCTCCCGGGGATGGAGGCCTCCCCACCTCTACAGGCCACGGTGGGGATCCTGGGGAGCAGGGGCTGCCCCTGCGGGGGGCTGGGAAGCCATTTGCGGCTGGGGAGGCAGGGCGCACCTGGAATCCCAGCGCTCCGGGAGGGTGAGGCAGGAGGGTCACAGGCTTGAGCCCAGCCTGGGCAACTTAGTACGACTCAGTCTCAAGAGAAATGATTTTAAGACTGGGGAGGTAGTTCCACGCCAAGGCCCTGCGTTCAACCCCCAGTACTCCCCCAAAAAGGTCACTTTTATTTTTAATTATTTCACATATGCAACATGAAGAAATTAGAGGGATTTTGTTTTATTTTTAAAAATAAGAAAATTGTCATTTAAAGAGGCAGTGGTAAGGACTTCTGCATCACTGTGGAATCAGGGACTCACCGGGTTTAGGTCTTCTTGCCTCATTTGAGGAGCAAAATGAAAACTGAATGAAGAAAAACCCACAGAGCTGCTACGCGCTCACAGAAGGAAAACACGTAGGCCCTTACCCAGGAAGCTCCGTGACTTCCAGGGACACACTGTACCCAAATACTGAAACACAAAGCCACAGGGAGAACTTATTTATTGCAAAGTCCGTGATCTTATTCAAGCAATAAATAACAAGCACCTACTCTGTGTCAGGAAGGGACACATCTTGGGTGTCAATACGGCTTACGTCCCGGAAGGCTGGCCGCAACACACAGAAAAAGGCAAAACGCAGAGTGTGTCATACTTAATACATGTCAAGAAGACAGGAAACGAACAGGCAGCTGCAGAGCTCCAAGTCTGTATTTCTTAAAAAGCTGCAAAGCGGGTACAATTTGTAAAGATGAGTGCGGAGGGGAACAAGAGCCCAGGGGCAAAGGGTTCTGTTAACTGGAAGGGGTCCTGGAAAACACTGCCTGAGCTGTGGCTCTAACCTGGGATGGTTTCCTGGGCGAGGACCACGCTGGCCCAGCTCTGAAGGAGGCGAGGCCCGAGGCCCATGCAGGCCAAGGGGTGGGCGATCCCCAGCAGCCCGACGGGGCCGGGAGAGCGGGGCTGGGCTGGGGGGGCTCCTTGTGGGCCACCAGCACCTACCCGGTGGGATAAGAAAATACGGTGCATGTTGTCCAGACTGGTCCTGAACTCACTATGGAGCCCAGGCTGGCTTCAAACTTCCCACAACCCTCCTGCCTCAGCCTCCTAAGTGCTAGGATTACACACGCACCACCACACCCAGCTTTATGTGAAGCTGGGGAATTGAACCCAAGGCCTTGCGCTTGCTAGGCGAGTGCTTCAACCACTGAGCTAGACCCCAGCCCCTCATCTGTGTGATGTCTAGCTCTTCCCTAAAGTCCAAATTGACCACAAAGATAAGTGTCTTGAGTCAATTCAGGACATTGCAGGAGCCACAACAGGGCAACTGAAAACACTCATGAAAAAGGACTTCCAGAATTGCTTCACGAAGGGACAAGCAGTGGCCCAGTGGTGCAGGCCTGTAATCTCAGGGCTCTGGGAGGCTGAGGCAGGAGGAGAGCAAGTTCGAGCACAGCCTGGGTCACCCAGTGATTCAGTGAGACCCTGAGTTTCAAAGTCAAAAACAGGACTGGGCTGGGCTATCGCTCCATGTGACGGGCCTGGGCTCCATCCAGTACCACACACATACACACAGAAGAAGCAACAAGAAAGATGGGATACGCCTGTTTGAAGTGAGGCAGTGCATTTTGAGGAGGTTGAAGGATAAGGTGTCTTTTACTGTAATAAATGGGAAATGCACCGTATTTTCTGATCATACCTCATACTACCCAGATGAGAGCAATAGCTACACGGTGGGGGTTTCAGGCCTGGTGCAGTAGTCCTTCACAGTACAGTGAATTTGCAAGTTGTGCCCAAGGGTCCAGCTTCCCACTAGGCCCACAGGTCAAGGAAAGCAGGGATTGTGTGGGGTCAGTTTCTCTCTAAAACAAGGGCTCACGCTCTGGGCAGTAGCCTCCCATTCGGCTGGACCTACCCCAGTTTACCTTTATCCCCCCACCAGGCGGGGCGGCTGAGAGGCATTCCAATCGTTTCTCTTCCCCTAACACTTGCTGACGGGCAAATCCTAAAACACCTGTGGCTCAAAAGTTCCCAGACCCGCTATGCCATCTAAGAGTCAACACGGAAGGAGGAACATTTGAGATCAGGTCAGGGGCCCAGACTGTCCACTGCATGGGAATCCCCTCTGTCCCCCCAACTGGCGGGGCTGTAGTTCTTAAACCTGTCCACTTTCTTCCTGAAGTCATCAAGGTCAGAATTCTCCTCCACTCCCACCAGGGCCTCCCTTGCTCACTGCCCTGGCCCTACGTCCAGCTGTCCTGTTTCCCAAACACTGAAGAGGAAAAAAACACTTGCTAGTTCAGTCCGTAAGGTGACGTCGCTCTGAATCTGATGCCACAAGAAGAGATTATATGGAAAGGGAACTATGGACGGCGATCTGGGAGGAATATGGATGCAAAAATCTCCAACAAAATACCAGCAAACTGATCACTGCTGTATATCAAGAAAATCAGGAAATAGCTCAGTGGTAAGGCATCGGCCTGGCGTATGCCAGGCCCTGTGTTCAACTCCCAGCACCACATGCGCACAAATTACATATACTATTCGTGTTTATATCATGATCCATTATACATTATTCCTTGAAAGCTACGATTCTCCAACACAGTGAAAAGTGATGAATGTAGTAATAGTATGAATGGCGGTCACAGCGCCACAGTGTGGGGACTGCATGACTGTGTCACCAGATGGCAGGGAATGCGGAGTATTTGACAAGATAACCACATCCACTCATTATAAAAACACTAAACATACTAGGAGGAAAACTGCCTGAACGCACAGGAGAGGCTGGAAGCTATTAATGTCTCCATGGTGAGACACTGAAAGCTCCCACAATGCAATGGGGCCAAGCAGGGATGCCTACTCCACACAGCAGGGGCTCCTAGGCAGAGCAATTGGGGAGGAAAAAGAGGCAAAAAGACCCTGTATCCTTTCACTGTCGTAAGTCACCAGTGACTGGAAGAGTGTCTCCAGTCCTCTGAGACCACTAAGCAATTCGCCAAACTTGAGGGAGGTCTTGGCCATCACAAGCACCTTCTGCCTTCCAGTCTGGGCCATTCCCAGTGTCCTCGACCTGAGATTCATGGAGCCCAGATGCTGCCCGCAGCTCGCCACCCACCCAGCAGCAAAGGGTGGGCCCAGTGGGAGACACAGTGAAGCTGTCACCTGCTCAGCAGCAAACACCCTTCTCTATGGAGTCAAGTGGTCCAGCCTGGAAGGATGAGGCGGGGTCTAGGCTGGCTGAGGACCCATCACAGGTAAGGGCTGTATAGATACTGGACCAGGAGACCAGAGGCAGCTGCAAGAGTGGTTTATTGTACATCAGTGCCCCCAGCTGGGGGACAGGTTGGTGAACCGGTGCCTGTTCCTAGCGGGACACAGCACAGAGCTGGTAGGGGGATGGAGAATTGATTAAGAAAACTACACCGCGGTCACTGGGCCGGGGCTGCCCCTCGGGCACCGCGAAGCTGAAGCGCTGCAGGAGGCAGGTGAAGAACAGGAAGAGCTCCATGCGGGCCAGCGGCTCCCCGAGGCACACGCGGCGGCCTGTGGGCGGGGAGGGGCTGGTCAGCCTGGACCTGGGCTCCTCCCCTCCACGGTGCCTGGGAAGGGGACAGGGAGCCAGGCCCCCCAGGCACCTGCTGAGAACGGCATGAAGGCCTCGGGCTTCACGAAGCGGCCCTCGGAGTCCAGGAAGTGTCCGGGGTGGAATTGGAAGGGCTTCTCCCACACGGTCTCGTCCTTCAGCACCGATGACAGGTTGGTGATGAGTGTGG